>OZ024922.1:21220103-21237603 GCA_964017225.1 Netelia inedita
ATTCTCGCGCGAGCCCTCTGCATGTCTTATATGAACCGCTGTTGCTTATTATCTACTCTCTACTTCATGTAGAACTAAGACCTTCATCTTCTGCCGCTGTTTCCATGTGCAGCAGATGATTATATAGCCTCGCCTTCAGAATACCTATTGAGGATGCAGAAGTAACCTGTGCAGGAAGGGAATGCCATTGATAAACTGCTGCTAAATAGAAGGAGTTGTGGAAGATACTGGTCCTATGTAAAGGGATCTGAAACGTAGGTGCATTCCTATTCCCACTGGGACGTGAAGAATGACGAATGTTATTATCCCGAAGAGGGAATAATTCAGACAGATAAGGCGGGACATCGTTATGTAGGATATTGTAGGTCATAACACCCATGAAATATTTCCTCCTATTTGAGACTGAGATCCACCGTAAACGCCGCCTATATGGTGTTATATGCTCGTCTTTACGCAGATCAAAAATGAATCTAATGGCAATATTTACCAGCCTCTGCAGTTTAAGGTCTAGTTGTTTCGTAAGGTCATTGTAAACCACACAGCAATAATCGAGTATAGGTATGACGAGAGTAGATACCAGCTTTATTCGAAGGTCTGTCGGTAGAGAGTTTTTATGATATTTTAATCTATGCAGCGTATAATTTACTTTCTTAGAGATATAGGATACATGACTAGACCACGAGAGATTTGCTTGCAGCATCATTCCTAAGTTGCGAGCTTCGCGCACATAAGGTAATTTCGTTTGATTTACGATGATCGCCGGCAACTGATCGAACTCGATGCTTTGTACGTGAGCTCCACTTCCCAAGATCATGATCGATGACTTTGACAAATTTAGTTTAAGGATATTTTTGATGGCATAATCTGATATTTGGTTCACATCAAAGCGTACTTTCTCGAGATGCTCATTCAGTTCCACAGGGTAGCAGCTCGAGTAGATCTGCATGTCATCAGCATAAATAATGTGGTTGGAAAATTTGAGATTGGCGGCTATATCATTAATGAAGATTAAAAATAATAGAGGGCCCAGGACAGAGCCTTGGGGCACTCCCGAAGACGTAGGAAGCCAAGTGGATTCGCTTACTCTGTCCGTTACAGCTTGCGATCTACCTGTCAGGTAAGATTTCATCCAGTCCAGTGCTGTCCCTGCAAAGCCGATATCCCTTAGCTTCTCCAGTAGGAGAGGATGAGAGACGGTATCAAAAGCCTTACTGAAGTCAAAGAGCACTAACACTGTGACCCGACCATCATCCGCTGCTTTTCTAATATCATGACAGAGGCGGAGCAGAGCCGTCTGAGTGCTGTGCCGCTTCCGATACCCTGCCTGACGCCCATCTAAAATGTTGTTGCTTTCAAGATATTTGTCTATTTGCTTATAAGCTATCCTTTCATAAACCTTGGAGAGCTCGCTTAGGTTTGCGATCGGTCTTGTGTCAGACGGGGACAGTGGTAGGTTAATTTTGGAGAGTGGTCTTACAAACGCTCGTTTCCAGCTCGTTGGAAAATGAGAATTTTCAAAACACGAGTTGAACAATCTTGCTAGTACCGGAGTAAGAAGTGAACCCGTGTTTTTTAGCGCAAAAGAGGGTACCCGGTCGGGCCCTGATGCAAGAGAGCCGGAGGTTGTAGCAGTTATCAGTTGAGACACCTCTCTTTCATTGATCAGCTCAAATTGGAACCTCGGTTCTATGGTCGAATCTAAGATACCTGTCGTTGGAGTAAGCATATCACCATTTGTGTGCAATGGTAACAAATTAGATATCGATACATAGTAATCATTTAGTTGATCCGGTGTGAAAAAATTTAGGGGGGAGGTCAGAGACGTCTTTACTAGTCCAAGCGAGGCAAGTTCCTTCCACAGTCTGCTTGGTTCTCTGATTCCTGCCAGTTTACTGAGATTATACTCACTCTTTATTCGTTTCAAGTCATTCACTAGTTCATTCCTAAATCTCCTGTATATAGCATATCCTATTAAGCTGTTTGCCCTTTTTGCCTGTTTGTAGAGTACACTACGCTTCTTAATGCGAGATTTCAGTTCAAGGGTGAGCCACGGTGCTGCGGGTTTTTGTACTAAAAACTGTCTTAGGGGTGCATGACAATCTAGCGCATCGAGCAGGATATTTTCTAAGATTGCCAGAAAATCATCCACTTCCTCCGGACTGCTCAATTCATTAGCTGCTAGATCTACTGAATTTGACAGACGTGTCTGTATCGTATTTTTGAACTCTTCGACATTAAAGCTTCGAAAATTCCTCCGAATAATTTTCCTATCAGTGTTAGTGGGCGTAGTGAAATCATACGCAAACTCGAGCAGATCGTGACCAGCAATGAAAGGGGCATCCGATTTCTTGAAGACTTTGTTCTTATCAGCACTATCTATAATCATCACATCAATAAGTGAATCCGAAGATGCTGTGTGATGGGTGGTTTCCGTTCCAACCGCACATAGTGCGAGCGAGGAAATCATATCCCTAAGATAGCCAGCATCAAAAGAATTTGAACGAAGATCGCAGTTTAGATCCCCCGCTATTATGATGTTTTTGTAGGCATGCGAAAAGGAACTAAAAGCATTAACGTAGTCATTAAATAGTCGGCCTTTAGGGGGCCTGTACATGGACGTAAATAAAAGTGAATCCATATTCGGATAGCGGATTTCGAGTAAGAGGAATTCTGGCGAGTTCGTGTAGTTGCTTGGTGAAGCTGCTAACACCTTAGTCTTTAACGATTCATGTATATAACATCCTACACCTCCGCCCCTTTTTCCAATCCTATCATTGCGTATCACATAGTAGCCGGGAATATTTATAAGATTATCTGCAATTTCCGGTTTTAGCCACGTTTCCGAAATAGACACAATATGAAAAAAACGATTATGTAAAAATGATTTAATATAATCTATATGGCCTAGTAGTGAATTAGCATTAAATTGACAAATTTTTAGCACTGAATTGTACGTAGCCTTTCTCAGACTTTGAGAATTTAGCCTTCGCGAGTTTTGTCTCCCCTCCAGTCAATCTATTTTGGAGAAATCTGCCTCGTCCGATATTCTAACGGATCGCATCCCATCTTCTTTGCGCGCATAAATACTGCTCTCTCTCGTCCACACGTATTTCCAACCTCGCTCCAGTGCAATCTTTTTCGTTTCCCGTAGCAAGTTATACACTCTGGTGTTAAGAAATTCATTGACCAAGACATTCCCCTGCCGCTCCCCTCCAAAGACGTCTATGACTCTGAGAACCCCATGGTTACGCTTCATCTTTACTACATAACTGCTTAGTTGTGTTGATTTAAATTGCACAATCAGGGATTTTGACTTCGGTTGTTCGCTACTACTGTCGCGTTCTTCACGCTCACGTTCACTAGACCCTGGAGCCCTACGTTGGATTACTCTAATATGTAGAATATCGGACGCTAGTTCCGGAATCCCGAGTGCAGTGAGAACCTTAGTGGCAATGGTTTTATGGCTATCAGAGACAGTTATAGGTATTCCCGTAAATATGACTTCTGCTGACGAGGGGACAGATACATTTGCTAGTGACTCCTTCAAGGCACCTATTTCTTCCCTCAGGGACACATTACTTGCTTCCAGACAAGCTATCTTCTCGCCGTGCTCATTGACAGTCTTAACAATCCCCTCAATCGTATTAATTTTAGCCACCATGTCGTTATTGTGTTCTTTTTGCCAGCTCATGAACTCTTTCAGAGTCGTTTCATTTTTATTTAGGGCTGTCATTATTGCATCAAGTGTGGCCTTCGGTTGAGTCATCGTAGATGCTGTTAACGTTCTCCTTGCAGAGGAATTATTTGTATTGCCCACATTACTCATGCTACTATTTTGGTGCAGATCTCCGGCGGACATATTACTTATAGGCTTGTCCTTATTGCAACAAGGATTTGAATTCCTGTACTTAATATAATGTTGAAAGCACCCTGGGTGAAATAACCTAAGGCAACACTCACACTCAACCTTATTGCCTGCTACGGCTCGTCTACATTTAAAGCACGCTTCAGACATATACAGTATCGAGGTTACCGACAAGGCTCTCAATAACTGTTGTTGAAGGAGACAGTGACAGAGAGAGAGCGCCACAGCACAGTATGCCTCTATAGACTCGATACTTGCTCTGCGCAATCCTATCTTAGGTATTTACTTATCGGCCGATGATGTTTACAGTTTCGCACTCACTCTCGTACACAGAGGTCGGTCAGCAATAACAGAGGTGTTGGTGCTGAGCTTCTACAGCTGACTGTAATGATCGGCGGTGAGCGCTAGCATGCGGAGAGTCAGCTGGTGTATACAGTAGGGTCGCCTCTCTACATCAGCAGCCGATTGCGATGATTAGCGGTGAGCGCATGCGTATTAGGGTCCTCACGACAAATAACAGCGACGAGAATCCAAGAAATCCCTCGTTTCCAAGAATGAGGTTATAGAATCCGTCAACGCAATCGCCTGATTTCTCCGTACCGCAGCCAGATTCAGCGAAGTACAATAGAAATTTCGACGAAAAGCGTTTGGGTGCAAGCTTTGGAACTGCAACAAGAACGCCCGAGGGCAGAAAGCGCAGCAGAAGTCCGTTTCTTGTGCAGTGCGATAGAAAGAAATGGTAACGGTACTCACCAGAGAGAGAGAGAGAGAGAGAGAGAGAGAGAGAGAGAGAGAGAGAGAGAGAGAGAGAGAGAGAGAGAGAGAGAGAGAAAGAGAGAAAGCATACAGAGCGTTGTACGAATAGATGCGCGCAGGGAGAGCTCGATGCATGGTAGTGCTATGTGCAAGAGAGAGAGAGAGAGAGAGAGAGCCGCAGGTTGCGCATAAGAGCGAAAGAGACAGAGGGGCGAGCTCGCGAAGATGCCGTAGCATCCACGAGCTGTAGCGTACCTCCCCCCGTACCGTTCACCACCACCTCGCCTATACTATGGATGAGAAGTCGCGCGCTCTCTGTTTCTTACAGCAGCTGTGTGTGTGCGAGAGAGAAAGAACTATAAAGGTCTCTGTAGCTAGACAGAGACCGTGCTACAGCCTGCTTCTCTTATTATATATATGTATATATATATATATATATATATATATATTCACTATATTACACGCCAAACAGAATAGCTGTCAGAATTTTTATTTTCTCGATTTTTGAAATACGGCAAATTTTTTAATTTTTTGATTATCCTTTAAAAATATATCGTCTTTAAAAAAACCGCTCTTTCTGACTATTTATTCATAACTTCGTTAATAGTAGTTCAAATTAAATCTTTATGGAAAATTTTCGTTTTTGAATGTGGTCTTAAAAAATATAGAAAAACCATTTGAGATGTTTTTATGTGTGCTTGTTACGTTCAAATTTTTAATCTTATATGTATAAAGACGTCCAGTCTACGCTAACGCCTCGTGAAACTGACACCCCTTGCATAAGACCGTGCTACAGGCGGTTTCTTTTATTTTCTTTATACGAAATAATTATCAATTTACGTAAATATATATATTTGGTTATTTGCTTGTAACCTCTTCAATAGTAGTCCAAACTGAACCGAAATTTTTTCGTTTTTGAATGGTCTTCTCAAAAAAATGTTAATTTTTAATCATTTACCGGTGGGGGTCAACCCCTCTTATCGCTCGCCGCCACGTCGCCTATACTTTGAACCGGAGACTGCGCGCTCCCTGTCTCCTTAAACTGTTATATGTATGTAAGAGAGAAAGAACTATGGAGGGTCTCTCTATACGAAGACAGAGAGTATGCTACAGACTGTTTCTATTTTTTGGGAGCATATATGTACGTTACTTGAATATACTTTTCTGTTTAGGAAAAATATATTTCTTATGATTTTTCTAAGAGGTGCTTTTACCATGAATGATCTTGACAGATTATCAAATTTTTCAGAATTAAGACAGAACACCCTAACCATATTTATAAGCATCCCGCGTTTTCCAAATCTGACTCGGTGTTGAAAGTTCTTAATCACTCTCATCGCTGCTAAAGTAATCAAAAACTGCGCTATGCGCGAGCAAGTTTTCTCGCATCTTTTGTAGATGTCTAGAAAAACCGATTCAGTCCAAGAGTGAGAAAGAGAGAAAGTTTTGCTTTTCCATCGTTCATCGAAAAATTATTTTCATCTAACACAATTTTTAATATCCAATATCAAAGGTTTTTATTTTATAGAGCTATATTTTTTTTAAAAACGATTCGTCCTTATCGAGTTAAAACACGTGTCAGATGTACTATGCGTTATGTGCGGTTTGAAACTTTGCTTAAACGCAAACATTTCAAAGCACACCATTTTTCTTTTGGGTTTGGTTTACTGTCGAAGATCTATACAAAGAGGAGAAACCGCTTACAGTATATGGAGCGTGATAGAGAGAGAGAGAGAGAGAGAGAGAGTGGTTTGAGTCGAGAGAAAGAGAGAGAGAGTGAGAGAGAACACTAACAGCATATACGGCTGAACACTGTTATACATAGCACCCCCTCTTGCCGTTTACCGCCACCGCGCCTATACTTTGAAACGCAGATTATGCACGCTGTATCTCTTTAAACTGCTATTCGTCAAATAGATAAAGAACTACATCAGCTCTCCCGGTAGACAGAGAGCGAGCTACGGACCGATTTTTTATCCTTTCGATGCTTTCAATTATACCCAGCAGAAAATTAAATTTTCCATAATTCGACGGACCACAGATCATAGCGCAAATTCTGTTAGACGGTAGAGCAATGTGTCGACAATTTTGACTATCTTTTTTATGAAAAAAATTCTTTTACTCACACGGACCGATAATGAATATTTCACAAATCGAGTTTTAACGATTTTCTAGAACGAAACACCGCCGTCACATGTATTTATACTCTCTCCCCTCACCATAGAGAGAGAGAGAGAGAGAGAGAGAGAGAGAGAGAGAGAGAAGGTTTTGCTTTTTACATCTTTCACTGAAAAATTATTTTCACCTAGCACAGATTTTAATATTCAATACCAAAAAAGTTTCTTACGTTAAATAGACACTAATAGCCTATTTAAAAAACGATTCGTCCTAATCGAGACAAAATTTTTATTTATAGAAAACTTTTCTTAAGCAAAATAATTTCAAAACCTACCATTTTTTCTTCAGGGGCTACAAAATCGCGATGATTTATCGTTAGCTCTCTGATGAACGAGGACAAACATGCGCAGAGTGAGAGAGAGAGTTTTTCTTTTTCATCTCTCGTCAAAGAATCATTTCACCTAAGACAATTATTAATAAGCGACATCAGGTTTTCTTTATTTCCAAAACTAATAACAATTTTATACACAAAGTGCTATTTTTTTAATTATATAATCACGATGTCTTATAATTAGTTCTCTGATGAGCAAACCGTGAGCGAAGTCTGTTAACACCCAGGGGGGTACACTTTGCCTAGTTGTTGTTGTACATCCGCGCATATTTTACGACGTTTCGTTGGAACGACACGACGTACACTGTTTATGGATAATTTCGGTACTGCTGATGATATTGATGTTAAGAGAAACTCTCTACATATCTCTACCTCCCCGCAGACGCGGCAAAGACGCGCCAACAAGGATAATGTAATGAGCTCTTCTACGCTTACAAATCGAAATCCATTTCTACTTCTTGATCTCCCTGAAAGTATTCTGCGATGGTTGTGATATTTTACCGTAAACTCTTCATGACCGATTCGATTGTAGTGTGGAGTCTTTTGAAATTCAGATGGTGAAATTATTGACGATTTAATGTCACACAGAGTATTTCACACATATGGTCAGATTTATGGTCCCACACTTTTTGTGCACTGATTGTATTTATAACCCAATTAATTACTTGCGACTGGTAGCAATTGTATCAATAATATTAACTGATTTGATATCATCTATGAATCTTGCATATTCAAGAAGATCAGCTTCATCATTGTGACTTGTTTGACGTAATGCCTGTATAAATTTTTCGTATGCGTACGGTCCTCGTGTCTTTATCGTTAGTACGATATCTTGCGCTATATCTTTACAATGTATCCTCCTCTGAAAAACAAATATAATATTTAACAAAGAAAATCTTGAAATAAAGGAGAATATTATATATACTTACTCTCCAACTCGGTAAGTTGACATCATCGTCATTGAAAACCTTCAGTTTAATTAAAACTGGTAACACTGCACACATTCGTATTTTAAAAATAATATTTTGACAAAAAACATCAATTATATTACGATCGCGCATATCCATTATTAATGCTCTCCTTCGATCTTCTTGCGATGTTTCCCCACGCACTTCTCCCAATACAATAAAATTATTTCTAACACGGTGTTGATATGTCTCTGTCTTCTATAGCTGAAACGTCGAAGAAGAAGAAGAGGAAGAAGAGGAAGAAGAAGATGCTAACGATTAAAATTCTAATATATAGTACCACTTGATTGGATATTTATTCTTTGTGTATAAAATTATTATTAGTTTTGGAAATAAAGAAACACTGATGTCGCTTATTAATAATTGTCTTAGGTGCAATGATTTTTTTTGACGAGACATGAAAAAGAAAAACTCTCTCTCACTCTGTGCATGTTCGTCCTCGCTCATCAGAGAGCTAACGATAAATCATCGCGATTTTGTAGCTCCTGAAGAAAAAATAGATAAAATAGATAGATAGATAACGACTTTATTTCCATGTAGGCCCTCGCGGGTTTGTCGCTCAACAGAGAACTAACGATAAGCCGACGCAATTATGTGGTCCATGAAGAAAAAATGGTTTGGGTTTGCCCAACTATTGCTTTGGTACAATTTTTTCTCCGCGAGTCGTTACGGTGTCTAATGTTAAAAAATAAATTATGAAAAACTTTTCTTAAACGAAATAATTTCGAAACTTAACATTTTTTCTACAATTTTTTCTTCGGTATTAGTTTTGGAAATAAAGAAAAACTGATGTCGCTTATTAATAATTGTCTTAGGTGAAATGATTTTTTTGACGAGAGATGAAAAAGAAAAACTCTCTCTCTCTCTCTCTCTCTCTCTCTCTCTCTCTCTCTCTCTGACTCTGTGCATGTTTGTCCTCGATCATCAGAGAGCTAACGATAACGCGACCTCTCATCCGTAGTATTGGCGAGGTGGTGGTGAACGGTACGGGGGGAGGTACGCTACAGCTCGTGGATGCTACGGCATCTTCGCGAGCTCGCCCCTCTGTCTCTTTCGCTCTTATGCGCAACCTGCGGCTCTCTCTCTCTCTCTCTCTCTCTCTCTTGCACATAGCACTACCATGCATCGAGCTCTCCCTGCGCGCATCTATTCGTACAATGCTCTGTATGCTTTCTCTCTTTCTCTCTCTCTCTTATCTTTACAAAACACTATTGCGCTCTCTTTCGCACATAAAATAATCGGTGTATTTGCAGGTTTACAGGTAGTTAATTTGTTAATATAATTAGGAGGTATCGTATCGCGCACAAACGTTATTGCTTTTACACATAATAACGCAGATATACTAATAATTATAAATTATTAAATTAATTTCAAATATATTACGATATACGGTATGAGATATACGTTCATTTTCGAAAATAAAAAAATATACCCTCGCTAGTAAAATAAAAATTTTTAATTCAAGCTTAAAAATTACATTAAAAAGCTCAAATAATTTTTGTCTATTTTTTAAAAGTAGGTACATTCAAAAATGAAAAAAATTCGGTTCAGTTTGGGGCCCTATTGAAAAGTTATGAGCTAATAACCAAATGTATATATACGAAAACTGATATTTATTTGGTGTAAAGAAAATAAAAGACACCTCCTGTAGCATGGTCTCTCTCTCTCTCTCTCCGATGCGAGACTCTTAGTAAACGATTCCTTGTAAAACGCTGTGTCGTAAGTACGTGACGACGTGCGAAACATATTCGTCGAAAACACTCGTTTCAGTTTTGTGTTGGGTTGGCCCTCCACACCGTGTACCATACAAGCCACTACTAAGGCTGGTGGTGTTTTAAACGACGGCGTAATTTCATAAATTTGTGTCGCCTTCACAACTGTATCAAAGCCCTCGTCGATAACACACACCCCCGTTAACCCATTACACGACGTTTGTTGAACAACGGCACGACACACGCGGGAGCTCAGCCGAACAACAAACTCTAACCCCCACCTTAATATCGGAAGATGCCACTATCACACCGTGCTGCTCGTCGATATAATATTTTTCTAACGCAGCGCGCAGCTGCGTATACGCCTCTGTAATTAGAGGTGTACGAACGTACACCTCATCAAACCCGAAAGAACCGACCACCTCACACAGGAATGTGTCTGGTAAAACCGATGGGGTATAAATGTCCTTCATGTTCGCGGCTGCTCTGTAGAATGATAACTGGTTTCTAAAGGCAGCGAGAGATCATCATCACCCCTGCATTTTACACGCATATAACGCAGCGATGCAAGAGAAAAAGCAACGGTGATTGTCACGGCCTTATGTCTCAGCATTTTTGCAGAAGCATTTGACCCCTCGTTATGAGAAATAAACACGAGGGCTACAGCGCATGTATATATTATGGCAAAACATTGTCTAGACATCTACAAAAGATGCGAGAAGACTCGCTGGCGCATAGCGCAGTTTTTGATTACTTTAGCAACGATGAGGGTGATTAAGAACTTTCAACACCGTGTTAGAAATAATTTTATTGTATTGGGAGAAGTGCGTGGGGAAACATCGCAAGAAGATCGAAGGAGAGCATTAATAATGGATATGCGCGATCGTAATATAATTGATGTTTTTTGTCAAAATATTATTTTTAAAATACGAATGTGTGCAGTGTTACCAGTTTTAATTAAACTGAAGGTTTTCAATGACGATGATGTCAACTTACCGAGTTGGAGAGTAAGTATATATAATATTCTCCTTTATTTCAAGATTTTCTTTGTTAAATATTATATTTGTTTTTCAGAGGAGGATACATTGTAAAGATATAGCGCAAGATATCGTACTAACGATAAAGACACGAGGACCGTACGCATACGAAAAATTTATACAGGCATTACGTCAAACAAGTCACAATGATGAAGCTGATCTTCTTGAATATGCAAGATTCATAGATGATATCAAATCAGTTAATATTATTGATACAATTGCTACCAGTCGCAAGTAATTAATTGGGTTATAAATACAATCAGTGCACAAAAAGTGTGGGACCATAAATCTGACCATATGTGTGAAATACTCTGTGTGACATTAAATCGTCAATAATTTCACCATCTGAATTTCAAAAGACTCCACACTACAATCGAATCGGTCATGAAGAGTTTACGGTAAAATATCACAACCATCGCAGAATACTTTCAGGGAGATCAAGAAGTAGAAATGGATTTCGATTTGTAAGCGTAGAAGAGCTCATTACATTATCCTTGTTGGCGCGTCTTTGCCGCGTCTGCGGGGAGGTAGAGATATGTAGAGAGTTTCTCTTAACATCAATATCATCAGCAGTACCGAAATTATCCATAAACAGTGTACGTCGTGTCGTTCCAACGAAACGTCGTAAAATATGCGCGGATGTACAACAACAACTAGGCAAAGTGTACCCCCCTGGGTGTTAACAGACTTCGCTCACGGTTTGCTCATCAGAGAACTAATTATAAGACATCGTGATTATATAATTAAAAAAATAGCACTTTGTGTATAAAATTGTTATTAGTTTTGGAAATAAAGAAAACCTGATGTCGCTTATTAATAATTGTCTTAGGTGAAATGATTCTTTGACGAGAGATGAAAAAGAAAAACTCTCTCTCTCACTCTGCGCATGTTTGTCCTCGTTCATCAGAGAGCTAACGATAAATCATCGCGATTTTGTAGCCCCTGAAGAAAAAATGGTAGGTTTTGAAATTATTTTGCTTAAGAAAAGTTTTCTATAAATAAAAATTTTGTCTCGATTAGGACGAATCGTTTTTTAAATAGGCTATTAGTGTCTATTTAACGTAAGAAACTTTTTTGGTATTGAATATTAAAATCTGTGCTAGGTGAAAATAATTTTTCAGTGAAAGATGTAAAAAGCAAAACCTTCTCTCTCTCTCTCTCTCTCTCTCTCTCTCTCTCTCTCTCTATGGTGAGGGGAGAGAGTATAAATACATGTGACGGCGGTGTTTCGTTCTAGAAAATCGTTAAAACTCGATTTGTGAAATATTCATTATCGGTCCGTGTGAGTAAAAGAATTTTTTTCATAAAAAAGATAGTCAAAATTGTCGACACATTGCTCTACCGTCTAACAGAATTTGCGCTATGATCTGTGGTCCGTCGAATTATGGAAAATTTAATTTTCTGCTGGGTATAATTGAAAGCATCGAAAGGATAAAAAATCGGTCCGTAGCTCGCTCTCTGTCTACCGGGAGAGCTGATGTAGTTCTTTATCTATTTGACGAATAGCAGTTTAAAGTGATACAGCGTGCATAATCTGCGTTTCAAAGTATAGGCGCGGTGGCGGTAAACGGCAAGAGGGGGTGCTATGTATAACAGTGTTCAGCCGTATATGCTGTTAGTGTTCTCTCTCACTCTCTCTCTCTTTCTCTCGACTCAAACCACTCTCTCTCTCTCTCTCTCTCTCTCTCTATCACGCTCCATATACTGTAAGCGGTTTCTCCTCTTTGTATAGATCTTCGACAGTAAACCAAACCCAAAAGAAAAATGGTGTGCTTTGAAATGTTTGCGTTTAAGCAAAGTTTCAAACCGCACATAACGCATAGTACATCTGACACGTGTTTTAACTCGATAAGGACGAATCGTTTTTAAAAAAAATATAGCTCTATAAAATAAAAACCTTTGATATTGGATATTAAAAATTGTGTTAGATGAAAATAATTTTTCGATGAACGATGGAAAAGCAAAACTTTCTCTCTTTCTCACTCTTGGACTGAATCGGTTTTTCTAGACATCTACAAAAGATGCGAGAAAACTTGCTCGCGCATAGCGCAGTTTTTGATTACTTTAGCAGCGATGAGAGTGATTAAGAACTTTCAACACCGAGTCAGATTTGGAAAACGCGGGATGCTTATAAATATGGTTAGGGTGTTCTGTCTTAATTCTGAAAAATTTGATAATCTGTCAAGATCATTCATGGTAAAAGCACCTCTTAGAAAAATCATAAGAAATATATTTTTCCTAAACAGAAAAGTATATTCAAGTAACGTACATATATGCTCCCAAAAAATAGAAACAGTCTGTAGCATACTCTCTGTCTTCGTATAGAGAGACCCTCCATAGTTCTTTCTCTCTTACATACATATAACAGTTTAAGGAGACAGGGAGCGCGCAGTCTCCGGTTCAAAGTATAGGCGACGTGGCGGCGAGCGATAAGAGGGGTTGACCCCCACCGGTAAATGATTAAAAATTAACATTTTTTTGAGAAGACCATTCAAAAACGAAAAAATTTCGGTTCAGTTTGGACTACTATTGAAGAGGTTACAAGCAAATAACCAAATATATATATTTACGTAAATTGATAATTATTTCGTATAAAGAAAATAAAAGAAACCGCCTGTAGCACGGTCTTACGCAAGGGGTGTCAGTTTCACGAGGCGTTAGCGTAGACTGGACGTCTTTATACATATAAGATTAAAAATTTGAACGTAACAAGCACATATAAAAACATCTCAAATGGTTTTTCTATATTTTTTAAGACCACATTCAAAAACGAAAATTTTCCATAAAGATTTAATTTGAACTACTATTAAAGAAGTTATGAATAAATAGTCAGAAAGAGCGTTTTTTTTAAAGACGATATATTTTTAAAGGATAATCAAAAAATTTAAAAATTTGCCGTATTTCAAAAATCGAGAAAATAAAAATTCTGACAGCTATCCTGTTTGGCGTGTAATATAGTGAATATATATATATATATATATATATATATATATATATATATATATATATATATATACATATATATAATAAGAGAAGCAGGCTGTAGCACGGTCTCTGTCTAGCTACAAAGACCTTTATAGTTCTTTCTCTCTCGCACACACACAGCTGCTGTAAGAAACAGAGAGCGCGCGACTTCTCATCCATAGTATAGGCGAGGTGGTGGTGAACGGTACGGGGGGAGGTACGCTACAGCTCGTGGATGCTACGGCATCTTCGCGAGCTCGCCCCTCTGTCTCTTTCGCTCTTATGCGCAACCTGCGGCTCTCTCTCTCTCTCTCTCTCTCTCTATGTTTTGGAGATTTCTGTTGAGAGTATGTTAGTCGTAATTTATCACGACGGATGCATTTTTTATTGGTAACTATAATTTTTGTCGATTTTATATTCTCTCAATTGCTTCGCACTTTTACCTTCATAACGCATGCTGAGCTTATCAGTATTAACAGCATTTTTTCTTTTGTATTTTTCTTTTGTTTTTATCGTTTTTATTGGGACAATGCCCATAGTCTGCGCGATATGCGACACTAGAACGACACGCGAAGAAAACACGCTTATTTGTTTGGGCGGTTGTGAAAGTTTATTTCACTTAACCTGTGCCAACAAATTTACAAACGGAAACCGTGATCTCACAGTCAATTCTACTGACTACGTTTGTCCGAGGTGTGCTCATACAATGTCTATCGTGCACTCACCTGTCAACTCACCGGCTCCTTCGGCGTCTAACCAATCAACCCGAGCTTCTTTAGATACCCTCGTGCAACAAATTAAATTACTCGATTCGAAAATAGACTCAATAATTGACAAAAAATTCGAAAGTGTCGAGGAATGCATAAAGAGCAATTTTCAAGAGTTCGGAAAAAAACTCAACAAATTGTCCGAAGCACACGAGAAATTCTCTAATCGCCTCAGTAGCTTGGAAGAAGCAGTGAGCGCTACGTCAAGAGAAAACAGCGAACTTAAAGCAGTTTTCTCGGACCGAATTACAAGAGTAGAAGAGGCGATCACAGTATCGGCCGCAGAAGTCCTTGAGCTCAAGGGCAACTTAGAGTCTCTGCATGCCTCAAACAATTGGCATCAACCTAGCTTAGCTGCATCTGCATCTGCATCTGCAATCCCACTTTTATCTTCATCCACTGAGTTAGTCGTGAGCGGTGTTCCTTCGGATCTGGCAGTTAATAAAGAAGTGGTGATCGCGAAGGTCTTTGCCGCTCTGTCTGTCCCTCATCTCACATCTGATGTTCTCGAGATTCGTGAGTCGGTCAATAAGAACAATGACAACAGTATGCACGGCGCTGTAGGTGATCATCTAAACACCAGCCTGCGTATAGGGACTTCGCGCCCACAGACCATAATGACTACGTCCCTATTTGTTAAAATTAAATCAATGGTGACCCGTGATTTCATACTTGCGAAGAAGCGGGCTAAAAAATCTCTCACTGTACGCGAAGTTTTCTCGCTTGACCGCAACGGACACCTATTTGTTAACCCGTGTATTCCCTCCGTGCTCTACCAATTACATCGGCAGGCAAAAGCCAGAGCGCTTGAAACACATCATCGATACGTTTGGTGGCAAAACGGTACTCGAGTACGTAGAACCGATGGCTCGGAGATAATTTTTGTAAACTCAGCTGCAGATCTTGATAAAATTAAATGACTGTCTCCGACCGCATGCAACAGATCACCACGTCCTGCCTCCCAACCATCTTCTGATATGACTCATAGAACGAGTTTGTCACTTAATATCGCGCAATTTAATGCAAATTCTCTTCCGGGTCACATCGACTATGTTCGTCTACATTTTGAGGGCTCGGCTGTTCACATCATTTCTGTAGCAGAAACATGGTTGCATTCTACCATAGCTGACAGTGCAGTGAGCCTACGAAACTATTTCATTATTAGAAATGATCGAGAAGGGAAAAAAGGGGGTGGTGTTGCATGCTACGTCCTTAAAACATTAAAAGCCAAACTTCTATTAGCCTCGCCAAGCGAGTATTCTAACTCTCCCGAATTTTTAATGATTGAGCTGAAGTTACCCAATACAAGCCCTGTGCTTTTCGTCTCTATGTATCGGAGGCCCAAGGCAGGGCTATTCAATGACTTTTTTGAAAGGCTGGCGGAACTAGCTCCCTGCTACAATCATGTTATATTAGCTGGAGATTTCAACTGCAACCTTATGACTGATCGTTTCGAAGCTTCTTACCTGAGAAACATCACTGCTTCACACGCACTAGAAATCGTTCCTTCCAAACCAACCTACCATACTGCCACGGTTGACTCGTTGCTCGATCTGTTCATCGTTGATTCGATGGACAAAATTCTACAATATATAAAGTCGGACAGTCCTTTTATTGCGGGGCACGACCTGATACAAATTCGGTACAGGCTGAGCGATATAGGAGCAGATCCCAAACTCATAGTGCGCCGCTCATTGAAGCATTTCAATGGAGACGAGTTTCGCGCTGCGTTGAGTGTCAAAATCGATGCGTTGTCTCTTAGAAACAGTGTCATCACTGACCCAAATGACATCGACTTTCTCACCTCCCTTCTTTCTGAGACCGTGTCGAGCGTTTTTGACACTCATGCTCCACTCCGTTCCTTCGTGGCCAAACGACCAGCGACTCCTTGGCTAACTGAGCAGCTCAAGTGTGGGATTCGCAAAAGAAATTCTCTCTTCAAGCGGGCTAAGCGGAAAAACTGCCTGCTATTGTACCAGATTTATCGCCAATTTCGGAATTCTCTAGCAGCTGAGATCAAATCTGCAAAAAATCACTTCGTATTTGAATCGCTTAGGCACATCACTGACCCCTCAAGCCTTTGGAAAGCACTCTCGCGATTAGGACTAGCAAAGGTTGCACTCGTGTCGCCTCTACACTTTTTTACTGGTGATGACTTAAATTCGTATTTCTCTTCTGTGACCAACGCCTCCCCTCCGTGCTCTCGTGATGACTTTGAACTGCTGCTCTCACGACCTTCAATACCCTCAGCGTGCCCAGGCATGTCTTTTTCCTTCGGGCCGATCGCATTACAGTCTCTTCATCGAACGTTCTTCTCCTCTCGAGCGACCACCCTTACCACTGGTCCTGACGGAATTTCGGCATACTGCCTTGCTGAAGCTTTCTCGGTTATAGCTCCTTTACTGCTGCGCATTTTCAACGCATGCATCGAATGGGGCTTTTTTCCGGGACTGTGGAAGCGGGCACACATTAGACCATTGTCCAAAATCCGCACTCCTCTTTCTCCGGCTGACACCCGACCCATTGCTAACCTCTGCGAGATCTCCAAACTCATGGAAAGAGTGCTCTATCAACAACTATTGTCCTTTTTAGAACAGAATAACCTTCTGGATCCGCGGCAATCGGGCTACAGAGCTAATTTCAGTCCACAGTCTGTCCTCCTCAGTCTTACGGACCATGTTCGACAAGCCATCGACCAGCGAATGGTCACTCTTCTCATGATGTTCGACTTCAGCAAAGCTTTCGACACTATCTCCCACTCATTCTTACTCGTAAAACTCAAGCTTATGGGTTTCTCTCCATCGGCTCTCTCCCTTCTCTTCCACTACTTATCTGGGAGGTATCAGTCAGTTGTTGATGACGAGAAAGTGGAGTCGAATTGGCTACCAGTAGCTACCGGCATACCCCAAGGCTCAGTTCTGG
>OZ024922.1:21242603-21715103 GCA_964017225.1 Netelia inedita
CTCGTCCACCCTAGTGGGCTCAGCGGTCGTTCAGACGCTGACTCACAGGGAAGTCCTGGTCGTCAAGGACATGGATGAGGCCACAACTGTAGAAGAGGTGGCAGATGCCATCACTGTGGCGATTGGGCCAGGAGCTGTAACCCCTGAGGATGTTAAACTCAGGGACTCCTACAGTGGCACCCAGGCGGCTACCATCCTGCTTCCCGCTGCAGCAGCAAAAAAGCTGTTGCTAAGCGGAAGGCTCAGGGTCGGATGGGTGAATTGCCGGGTTCGGCCGCGCCAAGCATCCTCCCGTTGCTTCAGGTGTCATGAAACTGGGCATCTGGCAAAGGACTGCAAAAGCGAGGTCGACCGATCGAGGCAGTGCTACAGGTGTGGCAAAGAGGGTCACAGGGCTGTGGACTGCGCAGTCAGGCGACAGGCAGTGCAGGAGGTTGGGGCATCGACCAGCAATGGCTAAGGTGCTCCAAATAAACCTGAACCACTGTGCTGTGGCCCAGGACCTGTTGTTTCAGATGGTCAGGGAAGAGAAGGCCGACGTAGTCATCGTCAACGAGGAGTACAGGGATCTCAGTGAACCAAACTGGGTAGGGGACTCGACCGGCAAGGCGGCCATCTGGGTATGCGGAAACCTCCAAATATCTAACAAGATGACCGCCCCCCAGCCCGGTTTCACTTGGGTGGAGGTGGCGGGTATAAGATTATACAGTTGCTACCTCCCACCCAGTGATACCACCGACGAATTCCTGAGATCCCTCGATGCCATCGCCGACAGTGCTAGGACCTCCCGATTGCCGGTCGTCATCGGAGGGGACTTTAACGCATGGGCGACGGAGTGGGGCAGCGCGAGTACCAACAATCGCGGTCGCGCCCTCCTCGAGGCCTTCGCGATTCTGGAGCTGGAGATCGCTAACACGGGTTCCAAGCCAACCTTTTCGAAGGGTGGCAGGACGTACATTATCGACCTGACCTTCGTCGATCCTAGACTGATGGGGGAAGGGCTCGATTGGAAAGTTAGCGATCGGTACACGGGCAGCGACCATCAAGCCCTCGTATACCAGCTCCAGCTGACCAGCAGGACAGCAGAGGCGTCGTGCAGACGCAAGAAAGAGAGATGGGCACCCGCCACCTTCGACCGGGAGACGTTTCTCTGCATGTTAGAGGGAGTGACAGTGCAGGGAACGTCCGAGGAGCGAGCTCGAAGCCTCTCGCAGACCATCACAGCGGCCTGCGATGCCTCCATGGCCGCGAAGTCCAACCCTCGCGGCCGTCCACCAGTATACTGGTGGAACGAGAACATCGCAGAGATACGCCGAGAGTGCCTTCGAGCTCGTAGGCTACACCAAAGAGCCGTTCATAGGCCGCAATACCAGGAGCTAGCGGCGGCCTACGAAATACTGCGGAGACGACTCAAGGCTGCCATCAAGGCCGCCAAGCGGAAATGCTGGCTAGACTTTTGCGAGGAAGTGGACAGTGACCCTTGGGGCCGACCGTACAAGACGGTTATGAACAAGATCAAGCCCAGGGGTGCCACCGCTCCAACTTGTCCAATTTTCCTCGACAGGGTCGTCCGACACCTGTTTCCGGAACACCGGAAGCGGCGTGCCGAGACTGGCCTGATGGCAGACGATGGTGTAGCCGAGCCGCCAGACGTCACGGAAGACGAATTGAAAATGGCTGCCAGCAGGATCACCGTTCGCAAGGCCCCAGGGCTGGACGGGGTCCCTGGCCTGGCCGTAAAAACCGCTGCGGTGAATGCTCCCGATATTTTCGGGAACACATTCAGCGCATGTCTTCGCGAAGGATGCTTTCCGGCACAGTGGAAGGTACAGAGGTTGGTCCTTCTGTCCAAGGGGAACAAACCCCCGGACGAACCTTCCTCTTACCGACCGCTGTGCATGCTAGACATAGTCGGGAAGCTATTCGAACGAGTCATATGTGCCAGGCTAGAGGCAGCCATACAGCGAGCTGGAGACCTGTCTGAAAACCAGTTCGGCTTTCGTCAGGGTCGCTCAACCGTGGGTGCCATTGGCCGGGTGGTTGCGCTAGCCACGGACGCTATCAGTGGCAGCCGGTGTACAAAGCGCATGTGCGCCATCATCGCTTTGGACATCCGGAACGCATTCAACTCGGCCAGGTGGGACAAGATCTTGCTGGCCCTGCAAGATCTCCAGGTGCCGCTATACCTGCGAAGAGTCGTTTCGAGCTACCTGACGGACCGGACCCTGCTTTACGACCCCGACGACGGCACGCATTCCTATAATATCACAGGAGGCGTGCCACAGGGTTCGGTCCTGGGGCCCCTCCTCTGGAACGTCTTGTACGATGGTCTGCTTCGGCAGCCACTTCCAGACGGGGTGTCGATGGTGGCCTTCGCGGACGACGTTGCTCTCGTTGTCGTTGCGAAGACCATCGATGAGGTTCAACACCTTGGAGACGACTCAATCGAGGTGGTAGCTGGCTGGTTGAGCGACCATGGGCTGAGCCTGGCGGCCGAGAAGACTGAGGCGGTGCTCATCTCTCGGACGAAGAAGAGGGTGTACGCCACATTCACGGTCGGCCATAGCAGGATCAAGACCTTAGACTCGGTGAATTATCTCGGTGTCATCCTGGATGCGCGGCTGTCGTTCAGAGAACATCTCCTGAACGCAGGCTCGAAGGCATCACGGGTCGCGCGAGGGCTTGCAGGCATCATGCCCAACGTTGGGGGACCGAGGGAGCCGCGACGGCTCCTCCTTTCCTCCGTTGTGAGCTCCGTAATTCTCTACGGGGCTCCAATCTGGGCTGATGCCATGACCACCAATGCAAGCTACGGAGCCACGTGCCGACGAGCCTGCCGGACGGCCGCGCAGCGGGTGGCCCGAGCGTATCGAACCGTGTCTGACATTGCTCTCTCGGTGATCGCAGGACTGCCTCCTGTTGATCTACTGGCAGCCGAGAGAGCCAAAGTGTACCGTGATCGTAGGCGTACTGATGCTGACGGCAACGATCAAGAGCGTGGGGATGATCGGTGGTCCAGCAGAACCTTCGAAGAATGGCAGCGGAGATGGGATTCAGCAGGCGAGGGTCGGTGGACCCACCGTGTGATTCCTAATGTGAGAGCGTGGGCGAGCAGGCAGGTTGGACTTACAACTTTCCACCTGACCCAGGTGCTCACCGGGCATGGCTGCTTCCGCAGCTACCTACATCGTATTCGCGTGTATGATAGCGCGGAATGCCCGGCGTGCCCGGGGATCGACGAGGACGTGGAACATGTCCTATTCCATTGCCTGAGATTCGCCGATGACCGGGAGCGATTCCGGGCATCATGGAGAGGATCCATGACACCCGAGGGCTTGGGAAGATGCCTGCTCGGCTCACAGGATGGTTGGGACGCGGTGGTCACCCTCGCCACGTCCATTGCGGACAAGCTGAATTCCATCAGGAGGATGGAAGAGCGTAGAGGCAGACGCGCTTGAAGTCCGAGCGCGTGACAGAAGGGCCGTCTGAGGCGTAGACTGCCCCTCGCGAAGTAAAGCCTTTTGGGCGGTTTCCGCGGGGGGGGACAGCAGTCGAGAGGAGGAATGTTTTTAGTGGGTATTGCCAGAAATGGCCGAGTCCCACATAACCCTTTCGGGTATGCGTTAATGCATTTTCAATCCTCCTCTATAAAAATATTTAAAAAAAAAACACACACACACACACACACGCACGCACGCACGCACGCACGCACGCACGCACGCACGCCCGCACGCACGCACGCACGCACGCACGCACGCACGCACGCACGCACGCACGCACGCACGCACGCACGCACGCACGCACGCACGCACGCACGCACGCACGCACGCACGCACACACACACACACACACACACACACACACACACACACACACACACACACACACACACACACACACACACACACACACACACACACACACACACACACACACACACACACACACACACACACACACACACACACACACACACACACACACACACACACACACACACACACACACACACACACACACACACACACACACACACACACACACTTGGGCCGTTTGTTGGCATGTGAAGGTGACCCTTTTCGGGGCGGGAGCCTCGAGGTGATTAGCGTCGGGGGTCGCAACTCCGTCGTCCCCAGGTTCCAAGAGCTTGGCTATGTCGTCCCCGTCCACTTCGGTCTCGAGCTCGTCATCCTCGTACTGGGGAGCCAGGGTGGCGTACACGTGCTTGTTCATCGGCGGCCGGGGCGTCCGGGGGCTACGATAGGCCAGGTCTGGGCACAGAGAGTGCTCCGGGTTTGGGAGTGCCCTATCGGTCCGAGCCGATTGGTAGCTTTTCTCCATCCGGGTGGCGATATGCTCGAAGGAGTCGAAGTCGAAAAGGTCGTCGCGGTGGATAGCGATCTGGAGGTTGGGTAGCATATTCCGGTGAGCATACTGAATCTGTTCCTCGTCCCGCCAGGGCGGCCGAAGCCGGCTAAATAGTCCCCTGAGACAGGTCAGGTAGTCGGCGACGGACTCCTCGGGTCCTTGGGTGCGGCGCATTATCTCCGTCCTTAACGCGTATTGATAATCAGGATCCCCGAAGCGGAGTCGGCAAGCTGACTTGAACTGCCCCCAGGTATGCCAGCGGCTGCGATCGTTCCGGTACCACTGGAGCGCTATCCCGGTGAGGATGAATGGCAGGCAACAAATCAGGTCTTGGTCTGACATGGGGAACAACACCCCATGTGCACACTTAATAAAAAGAGTTTATTGTACGACGCGCGAAAAGAAAAAGAAAAAGAATAAATATATTAAAGATTTTTATCGAGGGCTATAAGAGCCTTCAGCATAAACTTAGTAGCATAACGGTCCTTGGTGCAGAGGTAACCGCTCGGCTTGGTAATCCGGGGGTCGACGGTTCGAGTCTGCCTGCATCGGATTTTTTTAATTCTATAAAAAATATAAAACTATGCAGTGCTCCACCATACCGACCAAACCCAAACCCAACATACCGACATGCTCCGAAAAAATTATATAAATAAAGAAAATAAAAACAGCGCTCCGCCATACCGACACGCTCCGAAAAAAATATACATATCTATAAAGGTGTGCGCACTATAGAGAAAAAATATATACATATCTATAAAGGCGTGCGCACTATAGCCACTCAGCCCATCCCCTCTCCTCCCCCCCCGCGCATCTCTTCCCCCCGCACCCACGACCGACCGAGCCACGGACTCGGAGGCCGCGGAGTGGGGGAAAAGGAGTGGGGATAGGATTGGGGGTGGCCATAGTGGCCGATATACTACTCGCCGGTATTGCAGCCGGACCTGCAATACCTGGATCAATCGTCCGTGCGTACTCGCCGGCCGTTCTTCCCTGACGGGTAACTCGTTATGTGGAGCACTCTTCTCCTCGTCAGGGTCGAACGCCTTACCGTTCCTCCTACTTATTCTCAAACAAAATCAACAACTCTGTCACAAAAAGATACCGAACGGCCATATTAATCTAAAATCGAGAACCTACGGCAGAGAAAGGAGAAGCTGAGTGAGGGTGAACACGAGAAAGGCCTTGGGACGCTGACTTTTCCCCTCGTCGGGAAAACACGTCACAATATATGTGTGTGTGTGTGTGTGTGTGTGTGCGTGTGCGCGTGCGCGTGTGCGTGTGCGGGTGTGTGTGTGTGTGTGTGCGTGCGTGCGTGCGCGTGTGCGTGTGCGCGTGCGCGTGTGCGTGTGCGTGTGCGTGCGCGCGCGTGCGTGCGTGCGTGCGTGCGTGCGTGTGTGCGTGTGTGCGTGTGTGCGTGTGTGCGTGCGTGCGTGCGTGCGTGCGTGCGTGCGTGTGTGCGTGTGTGCGTGCGTGCGTGCGTGCGTGTGTGTGTGGGGGGGGGGGGAGGTTCATACGGGATCCATTTCCGAACTGTGTTGGTTCATATGGGGACTTTTGTCACATATGGGGACGGTCCCGGTATTTTTTTATATACAAGGTTTAATAGTAGGACCGGTCCCAATTTGTTCTACAGGTTATAATGAGGACCTTGCGAAATACTTGCTGAATGGTATTTACGGGGACCAGAGATATGACGGACACGTACGAAAATGTACGTTTAACTCACAATTATGATGCATATTTAATATTATGCAATTTTTCGCATATTTAACATTGCCCACTACAATATATCATAAGTTGATGATTACACGAGCTGATTAATGATCCCGGAATGAACAATAATCATTCAGATCTACAAATGCCGAAAATTTTAATTGCAGTTTACAAATTTCGAAATCGCAGAGATATTCTGAATCCACAGTAGGTACAACGTTTATGGGCATTACTGGCATCAGTTTTTTACGACGCCAATCTATAGTGGAGGAAACATGCTTATAAGACGAATGAATGCCGAGGCATATTTTAAGGAGAACAATCAACATAAAATTCTATGATTGATTTGGAGATCACGACTAAATTGCATAGTATCCCAAAGTACAAATTTCTAATACTAAAGGACTAAGGTCCCTGTATCTACCGCTGTACAAAAGTACTTTGGGCATGTGTACCTATCTATGCGCACGTAATGGTATTTATTGGTACCGTTGCTAATTGTGAGTTGTAACGGTTAATGCAAGGACCACCAAATTTACAGACCCCATATTAACCATTGCATACACGCATTACATACCTATGAACGTAACGACATATATTGGTACCATTATGGATTTAGAATGTTTAATATAAGGACCGCAAAACTTATGTACGTTGTGACGAAATTTGTGGTCCTCGAATAATCTATTGCAAACCAGTCACGATACTATTACATGCACATGTACATGCCCAAAGTATTTTTCCACAAAGGAACATGCATGAACTACCGTCTGGTTGCCGTGTTCGCTAATTCGATTGTACCATTCTTTATCAATCGTCACCTCATAAATATGAATAACATTTATAACTGATTTTATCGACGTTGGACGTAGAAGAACGTGAAGTCAATACACCGTTAATACAACAGCGATATTTTGGAAATATGACGAATGTCTTGAATATGTGTCATATAAAAAATATGTACGATATTTCGTACATATCTTTTATATGCATTTTTTAATTTCCGTGTCACGCGTTGAGCCTCAAACCATATGTATAATGCGTTTCATTTAAACCAGTGCCATGCCTATGGTATATCATGGTACCCATTTGAATCGATACAGCGCGTTAACTGGTACTCGTATATAACATTGCGTAAAAAATAGATACATATATACTATTCATTGCAGAGGTAAAAACTAGGACCGTAAATGACACGGTCCTCGTATGAAACGTTACGAATTAGCACCGGTGCCCATACGTACCGTTATATATAGATGTACTTCAAAGTTGTGTTTTGAAACCGCCGTAATAATTATACGTTGAAATTTGACAGAATATACAAATTATCTGCCTTTTCAACTTTATATCATCATTATGATTGTACAATGTTGAATTGATAGATGATTATTATAATCTATGACAATTATTATGCTAAAAAACACGTGTATCTTTTTCTCATAGATTTTCAATCTACACATTCGATAAGATTCATAGCTGACGTACTCTTATTAACAAATCTTGAATTCTAACGCTGGATAAAAATTGCAAGCAGAAATGACGTGTTCCCGATAAATGTACATATACATTCAAGCTTGGCCATAATTGTTTTACATTATAATTTAGTACACTCATCTTTCTCTAGAACCGAAAATATCATGCTATAAAATATATGAAATTTCCAGTTGTGTTTACACCGGACCTCAAACGTAAGTTGCGGCGTGATTATATCACATTGATTAATATCACACAGTAAGTATGGCACATTCTGTGCTCCAACATACTGTATAATTCTAAATTGCAATTAATTTGCGCGCGGTATCATTCGAAATCTCTGTGCAATCTATATTCTTCTATGCTTTTTTGGTTTATACCGGTACCGATATAAACCGCGTTGGATAAACAAAATAGATACGGATTATCATGTACTTCTATGGCAAACAATATTTTTTGGCACCGATGTACACTTGCGGGATATTGATAAAAATGAGGACTTGACAGACCTGTGTATGATTCGCGGTCCTAGAATATATCTTTACAAAAAAAACATTTTTATGGTAACAGTATATTTCGGTACCGACGTTGACATACTCTCGCATCAAGCGTCAAAGAGGCATTATGCTTCGCTCAAAATCCTGTCAGAATTCTAATAATATGCAAATTGGATTAATAGATTTGTAGATATTCAATAATCATACGAATCTTAATTTATTAAGTTTATTTGCTACTGACGTACAACTTTATTCAATGTAGCTGCAATATATCTACATTGTTAGGATATACCAAGAATCGGCTTTGGTTTTAACTGCTGTTCTTGGAAAGGTATTTATGGGGACCTTTCATATATATGATATTTTAGCGTTGGCTTCTATGATATAAAACAAGCACACTAGTGTTCGATATAAAGGATCAGGATTTTCGGCGAAAGTCGTAACTACTAACGGTAAGTAAAAGTACATGTTCCAAAAACTTATTAAGTGTAATCAGGAAATTTACATAGACTTATTATGTTGGGTGATTCGTGTTCTTTAGATTGATATCATAAGTTAGTGGTGATTTTTCTTGTTCCGAAGTACTCGAAGTACTTAATTAAGATTGTATTCTAATAACCTTTTTGTTCTGTAGTCATTGTCTTGCTATCATTATATGTAGTAAATTCGATTTGTACACTCCGTAGCGAAAGAGCATGATCTGTTGATATTGAAGAAATCGTTAGAAAACGAAAATCCAAATGATCGAGAAAACGAAGCAAATGGAAAGCTGAAAAACGCGATAACGCCCCAGCGATAAAAAAAAACGTTGCGAATGAAAAATTGAAAAATGAAAATTCAAACGATGAAAAAAATGAACTGGAAGGAAAGTTGGAGGAAAAATTGAAAAACGAGAACCCTAGTGATTAAAAAAAAACGAAGTGAAAGAAAAATTTTAAATCGAAAATTCAAACGATTCAAATGATCGAAAAAATGAAGTGGAAGGAAAGTTGAAGGAAAAGTTGACAAACGAAACTCCGAATGAGGAAAATAATAAAGCAGTGCCTAACGCCCGAACTAAAGAACCGAGTCCATCGAAAAATAGTGCAGGTACATATATGACTTCACAATTTTTATCTGTGATTACGAGCTATTCAAAATTTGCTGTTTGATTTTGATTTTTTTTTTCGTAAAAAATATGATAAATTTGTCGGTTCTTGCTGCAAGCCGCATCGTGGTAAGATTTGTATATAATCAATATTTTTCTCAATTGGTCAATTTATCAGGATATTATGAGCATTAACCCTTTCGTTACGGGTGCCGACTATAGTCGGCGTCCGCGCGACTGCCTGTGTGTACGGGTGCCGACTATAGTCGGTGTCCGCGCGACGCTTCGCGGCGCGGTGCCCCGTTCAGCGGCGTCACTCCGGCAGAGCGGACTGTCGTAAGGAAAGGGTTAAAAAAAAAAAATATTATTTAAAAAAAAATTATTACATATTTCGGATTATGTTTAAAAAAAATTATCACACAAGCGTTTCTAGATGGAAATGATAATATGTCTTATATATACTGTGATGTCGCGAATTATTTGTTCAATTTATTTATTGTAATTGGGGCTGCCGACTCGGCTACGGAACGCGGTGGTTGAGAGGAAAAACTCGGTAGACACTTTATTGAGAAGTACAAGACTTTATTTTCAGTGTTACAACGGGCAGCGTAACGTTGCTGCTTGGATGATCGGATATCTACTAACTAGTTAGCCTAGGATGAGGGTGGTTCTTATAACATTAACCTATGGGAAAGTCGCGGTTTGGTGGGAAGAGAATTTGAGAGTTAGAACATTCTGGAAACGGAGATGTCCAGGGAGATTCTAGGAATGGCAGATGTATCGGGCTTGGGGTACGTCAGGCCATAAAGGCAGATGCTTTATGGCTGGGTCGTGGAAAATGGAAAAGATGTGTTTTTGGGCCTTTCTCGGGAAACAGTGATTATTTCTATTTTGAAGGCGAGATACCCCTGCGAAGCGAGGGTGTAGCTGCAGGAAGTCACGTAGGCAAAAAAAGGAATGCGAGAGGCGCGTGGGAAAGAAGGAAAAGAAGGTAGCTGAGGGTAGACCATCGTCACACCTCCCCCCTTAATTTAGAAAATCCTTACAGAGTTAAATGGATTTTCTAGGCCTTAGTACAACTAAGATTACTTCTACTGGTACGGCTCGCAGTGGATGAAATTTGACGTGTCGTCCAGGTCTTGTAGAATATTACCACGTTCCTCAATTGCTCTAGGTACATGGCTCCTGATATTGGTTCCACTTGAAACAGTACGATGGTTTCGGTAGCTGCGGTTGTTACTAGCAGGATGAGTAGAAATAACGGCATGTCCTAAACAAATGAGCGGTTAGTTTCTGTAATACGGTTTTAACTTATTTACATGAATGAGTTTCTTTCTGTTTCGGAGGAGAATTTCATAATTGACTTCGGATGTTCGGTCAAGTATAATCGCTGGTCCTTCCCACTTTGGCGCGAGTGGAGATTTGTCCCTTTCTTGAGCGACGAGAACTTCGTCACCCACATTGAATGTAGGCGCAGGTCGATGAATCTTGGAATCCTGCATCGCTTTGTAGCGTTCTTTTGCTGCTATGAGGTGGTCACGCCCGTTCTTCAGGATTCGGTCGTGGTCCGCTCGAAGTCCTTTGAAGTATTCATCGATGGTGATGTTGGTGCGATAAATTGGAATACTGCTCGGGATGTTTGGCTTTCGTCCGAACTGCATTTCGAAAGGTGTCATCCCGATCCCTTCTTGTTTCGCGGTGTTGTATGCCAAGGAGACGAATTTTAACTTCTTGTCCCAGTCCTCACGGTGATCGTGGATAAAGGATTTTAATTGTTCTTTTATTGGTCCGTGAGCTCTCTCCAGGCTTCCGTTGCTCTGCGGGTGGAAGGTCGCTGTGGTCATGTGAGAAATCTTGAAAAGTTTCTCCATGTGTTTAAAGGTTTGGCTTATAAAATTCCGTCCACCGTCGGTGAGAATTTTCTTTGGTGCTCCATGAACGTAAATGAAGTCCTGTATGAGCGCGTCGATTGTTGCTTTGGCATCCTGCGTTTTAAGCGGGATGAGAGTAATGTACTTGGTGAGCTGATCCTGAACGGAGAGGATGTATTTGCGTCCTTCGTCAGATTCAGGGATAGGTCCTATGAGGTCCAAGGCAATTTTGTCGTTTGGTCGCTCCGGTGTATCGGTAATTATCGCCTCTGCTTGTGGGCGTATGCGAACTAGCTTCATCTTCTGGCAAGTATCGCATTTTCGGATGAAGTCCTCGATGTCCCTTTGCATGTTCGGCCAGGTAGCAACAGCCTTGATGCGGTCGAGGGTCTTCGCTATCCTGAAGTGTCCCGTTGCCTTAGTACCGTGGTGTTCTTTTAAGATGCGTAGTCTGTCCTCGTCGGTACCTGGTTCGTATAGTTCCCGGTCGTACAGGTACAATGGGAATCACTCGTTCTTTGATGACCAGATGAAATTTATTATTTGTTTGACTCGGTGTTTCGTACCCGGGTGAGCGCTCAAATGTTCACAGCCCAAATAGATTTTCGTTGGCTTATCCAATTTCATAAGAGCGGGGCCGATCCGATTATACCAGTCGATCTCGTCTTCGTCGAAATTGATGTACAGACAATCTGAATCATCGCTCGGGGAATCCGTAATTTTTAATGCTGGAGTATCCTTCGGTGGGATATCCTCACTTATTTCAGCAACTGCTGGGATGTCTTCGCACAACTCGAAATTCATGTAGAGTGGCGGTTCTTCCCCTACAATTTCATCATGTGGTGCCTCTATTGCTTCGCAGTCATCGTTACTGTCATCTTCGTCGGTAGCGGCTTTCTCTTGCGACATCCCTTGGGAACAATCCACAGCGGAGCGTTGTACGGTGAGTCGCTGGGCTCGATGAGCTCTTGTTGCAACATGTCGTTTACCTGCCGATCAATTTCTTCTTTGTATACTGGTGGGTACCTGTACTGTTTAACATTTATTGGCAGATCGCCACTCGTGATTATGCGGTGTTTGACCGCCTTTGTGCCCGGTAAAGGGGCTCCAGGTAGGGCGAATACGTCGAGGAAAGAGGAGACGATATCCCATACCTGCTCCGATTGTTCCGGTGGCACGTGTTCTAGCAGCACATTTTCCCGTAACTTTTGTACGCGGTCAGCTGTGTTCTGACTCTCGATGTGGTTGATCGCTGCTACGTCCGACGGTGCGTCTTGGCGCTCCTCCGACGGTGGAGGGGTGAGCTCGTCGAGAGCTATCCCACGCAGCAAATTTATTGTAACCCGCTTGGGTTCTTCCGAGTCGTTTATTACGGGCACTCGGGCTTGGTAGTCCTTGGTTTCGAAAACGCAAGGTACTACCGATTCTGAATTTTCTTCAGCTGTGATAGCTGGCCCATTTTTAATATTTGTTAATGTCTGAATCCAACAGACCGATCTAGGTGGAATCGCTACTTCATTATTAACGAAGGCGTATCGCTGACCACTTAGTTCGAGGAATTCTTCCGACCCAATACCAATGAGGGTTTGATACTGCTTCATAAATGGGATACCGATGAGCCCGTCTTCCAGGAGAGGGAAATCGTCCGGTATCACGTAAAAGATGTGCTTTCGGCCTTCGAATTCGTGTTGCGTGATGAATAGCGACTCGTGTTCTTCATTACCCATCATAAACTTGGAGCAAACGTTTTTGTTGATCAGCGCTCCCTTCGTTAACATGCCCTTTTTTAATAAATTAATAGCGGACCCTGTGTCTAATAGGAACCTTCCTCGTCCGCAGATTCCTCGCATGGGTAATTTGACCACTCGTTTGTCTGAAGCGATTGCGTTGACTCTGGGCAATCCTCCTCTGGCCCGTGGTTCACTCTCGGCGGGGGGAGAGGTAGAGGCCTGTCCCTTTGAAAACCCGACCGTTGGGGAAAGGTTTTGGCGCGTTGCTCCGCATCTCGCTCCTTCGTGCGGCAGTCTCTTTCTATATGACCCATGCGATTACAGTAGTGGCACTGTATCGGTGGTCGTTCGGTCGTAGACGGATTCGCAGGTAGTCGAGGGGCTGGCGGCGTGTTGCGTCGAGGAATTTCCGTTGAGTTTTTCCCAGATAAGTTGAGATTCCTCGTCATCATTTCCCTCGTGATGTCGTAAGCCTCCAAGGCTTGTGCTTTTGCTATTGCTTCACGGATGTTGGTGGTTCGCTGCGCACGCACTTCGGTAGATATCTCCTTACGGAGTCCTAACAAATACTGTTCGAGCCCTTGTTCTCTCTCGTACTCGATAACGAATTTGCGTTTTTGTTCGTCAGCTGTGGAGTTCGCGAGTACGGCCAATACTTGATTTTGCACTTCAAGGAATCGGTTTGTGAATTTGGATACGGTTTCGAATTTTTCTTGGAACGTACGAGAACGTTTGTCGCGGTATACGCTCACTGGCTGCAAATTGCCGAATAGAATTCGAAGGGCCTCGTACAGTTTGTCGTATGTCGTGACGTCGTATTCTTGAAGCTCGCGCGCTGCGTCACCGATGATTCTTTTCGCTATAATTAAGCGGCGGAGATAGTCCTGTCGAGTGACTTGTGGCCTCGTGTCCTCGATGGAACTGATAAACGCCTCGACACCAATATTTTTTCCGTCGAACTCTCTTATAAGTTCTATTGCCTCCTTAGGTGTGATTTCTTCAATGTCCTGTTCTGATATTTCACTGTCGCGTCGCGAATGTTCTTCGATCAATCGGATGTTTACGCGTTCATTTTGTTGTTTACTGTTTGACTGACGATCGCGATAGAGTTCGAGTTAGTAGATGAATCACTTTCGGAATCGGTCGCGATTGAGGGTAATTGGTCGCGGTATTGAGTAAAAGAATTGTTTTTACTCGCCGATTTTTTTCTGATGCTCCAGCGTTGAATTTTGAGTCTCGTGCAACTTCTTAGTGTTGTTAATCGTCTCAAAGTTCCTAGCACTTAGAGTTGGCACACCCCACACTTAGCACCAATGTGATATCGCGAGTTATTTGTTCAATTTATTTATTGTAATTGGGGCTGCCGACTCGGCTACGGAACGCGGTGGTTGAGAGGAAAAACTCGGTAGACACTTTATTGAGAAGCACAAGACTTTATTTTCAGTGTTACAACAGGCAGCGTAACGTTGCTGCTTGGATGATCGGATATCTACTAACTAGTTAGCCTAGGACGAGGGTGGTTCTTATAACATTAACCTATGGGAAAGTCGCGGTTTGGTGGGGAGAGAATTTGAGAGTTCGAACTTTCTGGAAACGGAGATGTCCAGGGAGATTCTAGGAATGGCAGATGTGTCGGGCTTGGGCTAAGTCAGGCCATAAAGGCAGATGCTTTATGGCTGGGTCGTGGAAAATGGAAAAGATGTGTTTTTGGGCCTTTCTCGGGAAACAGTGATTATTTGTATTTTGAAGGCGAGATACCCCTGCGGGGCGAGGGTGTTGCTGCAGGAAGTCACGTAGGCAAAAAAAGGAATGTGAGAGGCGCGTGGGAAAGAAGGAAAACAAGGTAGCTGAGGGTAGACCATCGTCACAATACATATAATTAACGTATAGCCAAATCAGAAGGGGTCGAGTCTGAAAGTAATCGATTTGGCGTAGAATATCCCATATATGATGTATCTATAGATAAATATGCAGAAGACGATATACCATTCTCACATAAACGTGGTATCCCTATCGTCGGAGAAGACAAACCTGGGAACTTCTACAAGCGTACCAACAACAACAGCCCACCGAAAATATGACAATTGAGTCACGATTGCGGTAATCAAAACCCCATGTAGAATATTTCACCACACTTGCAGCTCTATTTCAACTTCGCCCTCTAAATTAACTTCTCCTTGTATAAGAATAATCTGTGCAGTACTGAACCAGAACGATATATTTCAAAAAAGCGCTCAACCTACCCGCATATTGTTCGAAACTGTAATTTTTAACGAAACCCATTAACAAATAAGATCTGATTATTCTTAACGTTCAAACGAACAGACGCAAATTAACGTCATTATAATGCATACGACCCAATACACATATGTAGGTCTTGCATACCCCATCAGAACAGTAGCCACTTATTAGACTTTGCACTGCCTGGTTCCATAATTGAAGATTTTTATTGTCATTTTGTATGAATTTATAAATTTAGCATAATAAGCAGAAAATGTAAAAGTCGAAGGTAGTTTTTCATTTTCTTTTTGCAAAAATGATTTTTTAGAGAGAGGTCAAGGAGATCGAAATATTTTCCCTAGCTCAATACAATGCAATGATTTTTTTCAAAGAGAAATAAACTTTGGCTCTTACCTACTTATTTAAAAAATAACGACCGATCTTTGTCACCCGAATATGTATATAATTTAATTTAAAATCCCGTTTATAGAAAGAGATACATCCCTGGTTGCAACAGCGAAGCTGCTAATGAACGCGAACCAATCAATGTTGGAAGATCGGTTTATAAATTATAGCAACAATAGTGACTTGAATTATATTCAATGCGAGAACGGGGACGCAATATTGTCCACGTTTTATGCTAATCTCGAGTCGACACCAACAGCTAACCTCGACACGTAAGTAGAGAGATTAAGTTCATTTACTCGAAAACTAACTGCAAATAAAATACTTAAATCATATTGTTTTGTGAAAAATTACTCTGCGCATTAACCTAGATATCTCGACGGTAAAGCAAACACCTCGCTGGAAGACGTTTTCGGTCCATCCTTTTCATTTCGGATGATACAAGAAGGTATTGTGTTTCACTCCGTATAATCATTATTCGCGCGAATACTATTTATTTAATCCTTTTTTTAGATGAGGATGAAATCAATGTTGCCGACCTGGAAAAGGAATTAAAGAGCAGTGACATCGGATCGGAGTATTCACCAGACGCCGATATATCAGACGAGAGTTCTGATGAAGACAATGCACTCCCCAACACCACAAAAAACAATGATACGAAAAAATACGCGGTCTCATCTAAAACTTCCAATAATACAAGTCAACGGGATTCACTACACATAATCAATACTGTAGGCCATAGTGCACCCGATGACGAAGATATGTTCGTTGCGACGGCCGAATCGGGCACAAAAAAGATTACTGCTTATACTGCCACACGATGCAAGCGAAGCTGAGTCGTCATGTGGCACGAAAGCATCGTGACCAGAATAAAGTTGCGGAATATTTATCTTATCCTGTCGGATCGGACGAACGTAAAAAAAATGATGGCAACAATCAGAAAGAAATCGCATTTCGCGTTTAACACCGACTGCAATTTAAATACTGGCGAGCGGAAAGTTACGCGACGACGAAAAAGAAGCGGTGCAAAGCGAGATGTGCTGATCGACTCAAAAAAATCACAGGTCGAGTCCATCGTGAAGCAAGTAACGTTTTAAGACATAACATTTACCCAACGATGCACGAAGATGCAGTAGTGAGGGCTGTCCGGTATGATGAGTTAATTACTCGATTCAGAAATAAGTTATGCCAAAAATATAAAGATCCACACTTTTATGATATGATTCGACAGAAGCTTCGTCAACTTGGTCGATTCATAATTGAATTTCGCAAACACGCAAAAGATATTTCCAACTTTTCCGACGTTTTTTTGCCAAAAATTATGACGCAACAATAACAGCCATACAATGCCTTGCTGGACTAAATGAGAGCCAAACCAGATTTCATGTACCATCTCTCGCAACATCACTCGGTACATTGCTTAAGCAAGTCGGGTCTCTCTGCATTTCAGAATACATAAAAAAACAAAATAAAGAAAAACAAACATTGGCGGAGGACTATGTGAAATTACTCGTAGAAGATTACCCTACGAGTATATCACGCACCGTATTGGAAACGAATGCCCAGCAGATTCGGCAAACGAAAGTTTCGTTACCATCGATTGAAGATATTAGAAAACCTCAATCTTATGTTCGTAGCGAGCTGGAAAAAAACTATGCTTTCTTGGAACAAGAATTTTCAATGTCCGCTTGGCTGAATATGGGTTCATGCATTTTGGTGCTTCTTCAGCTTTTCAATCGGCGCCGTCCTGGGGAAACTGAAAGAATACTAATAAAAGATTTCGAAAACTACGAAAACATTGACGATACTAACATCGGAGATGAATATAAAAAGTTTTCGATGAAAGAAAAAGCGGCCACCGAAAAATATGTTCGATTCATAATACGAGGAAAATTGAATCGCACCGTTCCCGTTTCAATGCACCGAGAGCTGCTAATATACATTCAACGATTATTGTCATTGAGAAAGATGGCAAAAGTTGTCGATAAGAATCCCTACGTCTTCGGTATACCAGGGCGCGTAGGGGGACATTTCAAATATCTACGCAGTTGCGAGTTGATACGGCGATATGCCGTCGAATGTGGCGCTGCAAAGACCGAAACATTGCGCGCTACCGTATTGCGGAAGCATGTGGCAACTGTATGCGCCCACATAAATTTGACAGACGGTGAAGTCTCCGATTTGGCCAACTTCATGGGTCACGCAGACAAAATACACCGGTCTCATTATAGGCAACCAGCAATCGCCCGCGATATTCTGCATGTTTCTAAACTTCTAGAAATCGTTCAAGGAAGAGATTTCGTTTACGATAGTGGCAGCAACTCTGGGGAAGAGAATAGCGCAAAGGTCCCAACGATAGCGCATACCAATAAAACAAAAAACCATCAACCGATCGTGGCATCCGCCGGACTCGATTCAACGAATCAAAGTGTTGCCGATTCCGATGTAGTGCCCAAGAAACGGAAAACTCGATCGCGTAAGACTTCATATATTTACTGAAATAATTTATTTTTTGTATCGTTCCATTCATGTTTTGTTTCTCTAGTTTCTCCATACGGGACATGTAAGCGAGTGCGCTGGACAGAACAAGAAAAGAACATAATTCTACAAGAATTTCAAGAGAATATTCAAGCCAAAAAACTACCGCCTCTCAAAGACATTCAAGAAGTAGTCAACAAATATAAAGTATTGTTGAAGCGAAATTTGGCTTCGATTAAGACGTGGATTAGCAATCAGATTAAGAAAAGTATACAATAAAGAAACTATGTAAGCTACCTTGTGCGTAATTTCACTACAGTTTTCTTAATTATAATTTTGCGGGTCCTACATATAAAATATAAAATAAAATAATTACATATAATCATTATGTAATTCTGTGTTCGTAATTAAAGGTGATGAATATCGAGGAAATATTTTTGATCCCTATATGTACCAATACGTACAAGACTGAAGTCCCGCTTTTAACCATTCTATATAAAAGGTCAAAATTTGGAATATCATCCGCAATTTTTTATACATAATGAAATAAATAGACAAACTGAACTCTAATTACAATTGTAAACTTATGTATATCGCTTCTGCGATATGTACAATCGGTCTCCATATGAACCTCCCCATATATATAAGTAGTATATCGGCCACTATGGCCACCCCCACTCCTATCCCCACTCCTACCCCCACTCCTTTTCCCCCACTCCGCGGCCGCCGAGTCCGTGGCTCGGTCGGTCGTGGGTGCGGGGGGAAGAGGTGCGCGGGGGGAGGAGAGGGGATAGGGGCGAGTCGCCATAGGGCCCACTACTTTATATATATATATTTTTTTTTTTATATAAATTTTTTTGGAGCATGTCGGTATGGTGGAGCGCTACTTACATTTCAACCATTTTTTTCTCGGAGCGTGTCGGTATGGTGGAGCGCTGCTTACATTGCCGCCATTTTTTATTTTTCAGAGCGCGTCGGTATGGTGACACGCTGCTTTTATTTTCGCTATTTTTCTTTTATAATTAAAAAAATCCGATGCAAGCGCGGGACTCGAGCTCGAGACCCTCGGATTGCCAGCCCGAGCCGCTGTCTCTGCGCCGAGGATCGTTATGATATTAAGCATATGTGGAAGCCTCTTGTAGCGAGTGCGCGTGTGCACACATTCTCTCTCTCGCTCTCTCTCTCTCTCTCTCTCTCTCTCTCTCTCTCGTACTCCCACAAGTTTACAATAAATATTCAAAACCAAGAATATATATATTATAACCCTTTTTTTTATTAAATCTTATGACCTCATAAAGTAGCATTATAAAGTTTTTACGTATCGATATACACACATACATATATATATATACATTTACAATAAATAGTGAATATTAGGATTTTTAATCGTTAGCTTCTTTTTCTTCTTCTTCTTCTTCTTTGGGTCCATACCCGTCACAGCTCTCTCTGACCCTCTCTCTCTCTCATCAGACACTGATTTAACTATGGAGAACAGAGATAAACACTTGGTGTGAGAGAGACTCGTATATATGTGTAGTAACATAAACGTTTTATACAGAGTTTGAAGTACATACCTATGTATAATTATTCCTTAGCAGCTTTGAACTCGATCTTGTTGAATTTCGTGCCGTAGTACTGCATAAGTAAATTTTTACTATTCGCAGCCTGGCTCATTTGTTGAAACAGCTCGTTCGCTTCTTCGAAAGCCTTGACGAACCTCGTTGGTAGATAGCATGTAAACGTACCGTCCACGTCCACGACAATTCGCGCGCCCCATTTCGTTTGGACAATTTTGATGTCGGTGATAAGGTAGTCTTTCTCGAGCTCCAGCTCGGCCAATCTTTTGACAGGGAAAAGCGTCTCGAGACGGCCCACTTGGTTGATTCGTGTGAAGTCCATTGTGCAACTTGAGTTTTTTCAGTTTTAGCGTTAAAGCACGAAATTCTGATATCACGCGTATTTTTGCTTTAATCGTTGCAATATCTTGCAAAAAGGCGTCTAAACGTACTTTCAGCTGGCGATGCTTACTTCTTTGAAGATTTGAGAACAATGTCTGTCTATCAAGGAGCGCAGAAACAGCGGACCCCCTACCACGTAGACCCATTCCCCCTACTCTGTATGCAGTGAGAAGCATCCTGAATTTAATTGGTGCAACATTTGCTTACTTTGTAAAAAAGCTAGTAAGTCGCCTTGGTGATGTCACCTCAGAATTCTTCGAAAGCTTAGCTCAGCGTTTTTGCACGTGCGTTGAAATTAATATGACATAGTGATGGCGAGAAATAGGGGGATCACGTGAGAATGGAACGTGCCTATATCACGGCTATTTGAGACGGTGTTGAATTTCTCGCTGAAGGAGTCAACAAAGAATACACGTTTTTTGAAAAAAATATATACACTTTATTTTTTAGCTCACAATTACAGTACAATTAGCGGCTGCGTGAACAACAGCCTTGCACGCACGACAAGGCGTTTTTATTACCAAAAGTATTAAGATTATTGTAACGGTACCCACACCCTACATCGGCGCCCTTGTTGAGCACACTCTTCAAAGGAATAGATTCATTACACTTATTCATATACTCATTGTAGTAGTCATACACTATTTTATCGTTTCGTGTTAAATCGGTTGAAAACGCACTCCTAAACATATTAATACCAAGACCTGTAGACAAGAAATGCAAAAACATAACACAATAATGTCCACAAGTCTGTGATTCAGGACCCTGAAGCTGTATAGCGTTGTAGCTAAAGAACCTGCAGTTCTGTCGGAGACGCTGGAGATGCTGCGGGATGATTGGTGGTAGTCCGTAGCTGTCGAAGTACCATCCGCGTCCATTTCGATCGACGTACATGGCGACCCAGTGGGCCCCGGGCTGCTTGTGGCCATCGGTATTGGCGACAATCGCTGCTGGTTTCGTCCACACCTTAGGGATGCGATCTGCTGGGTATACACCTACAGTACGACTCTTTATACCGCGTAGGGCCTGCAGAAGCTGCTCGGTGTTCATAATAGACAACGATTATAGAGACACTAGAGCGCTTTTATATCGGTGGTTTTCCCCTCCTCGCGGCGGTCCACAGCTAGTAGGCCGATGTTCCAGGTTGTCGTGGTTCTATACTCCCACAAGGAGCTGGAACGATCGTTATGAGAAAGCCACTTTTTGATTCTCACAGCGTTGTTGAGGGCACACGTGAACGAGCAATTTTTACGCAGCAAGCCATGATATATACAACGGGTGTTGCTCTCGGGAAGATTACGGAACGACGAATCGTCGTCTTCATCTTCTTCTAGATTTATAACGTAGCAATCCGTTAGCTGTGTCAGATATGCCGCTTTATCAGCTCCACGTGTAAACAGGCGATCAGACTGCACTGCAATTTTTTTCAACGAAGCCTCGACTGTGCGTAAATGCGTTTCGCCCTCGGACCACTCTATACCATGATGATTGGTTTGTAACCAGGTGTTTTGACGTTTTACACTAGGTGGTAGAACGTTATAAGTGTAGGGTGGTGATATAATCCAATGGGCTAGGTACGACGTCTTTATAGAAACCACGGCAACTTCTTTAGGTATAAAATGATTATATTTATCCTTCAGGCCCTGTATATCAATGACGATGTTCATGGTGCTTCTCAATCGTCGTAACACGTCGAGTTTTGAATACAGACTGACGACAAATATTGCACGTTCTGTGGATATATGACACCTCCCCCTCTATAAGCCCTGCGATCTAGCCACTAAAATCCACAATTACTTGTCTGGAAGAGTCGATCTCCAACACATTATCATATTCCGCATACACAATGCAATTAATCGTTGACGTTAGGGCTGTTGCGAAACGTACTTCTATCCTCACACTACCGTGTCTCACAAGATTCCAATGGGTACTACAGTTGGCCGAGAGATCAGGCGTAAGATCAAATGCAAAGAGACAATTACCCTGCGGATAATTTGTACGTGTAATAGAATTGCCCTCGTTGAGAAAATGGATACCTGTACCAGAAAATAGTGTGTGGTACGCATCCACGTACATATCTCCATCTGCGAAGTCTGGTTGTAGAGGTTTTGACGGTATTTGCAAACCATCGGCATACAAAGAAAAATAATTAATATTGTAATTCTGAAAATTGAAGGGATTCATTTTACAATCACCATTAAAGGCCTTATTATCGACAAAACCGACAATTATACGTTTAGGCAGTTGGCCAAGTATGACATTATCAAGAGTATCACCATGCACCCCGGCATGCAATGATATCGCTTTAACCTCGACTCGTGTCAAAGGGTATTTCGCTGTAGATTTAGACAGAGCTCTTGCATGGGCTAAAAGTATACCCGGTGCTATCTTAACACGTCGGACAAGTAGCGACGCTTCCGTAATACGTATGGTATAATCTTTCGAAGAGCTCATAAGACAAAAAGCGTTATTGGTCCGTACGAGACGCAGACGCATCTCAACACCGTTTAGCAAAAATCTCTCTTGATTGAAGATATCGCAGTGCAAATGGCCGATGAGATCGGTCGTTTTATTCTTACCTAATATGGTCCGACGGTTTGCAAACCCGACATTATTATCTTCTGTATCATCCATTTTACCAGCCGAGTCATTATACCACAAAGTACTCGTGAGATGCGAGGCCTTAGCACCAGGCCCGTAGTTCAAGAGGGTTTCAATGTATGCCCTATAGGCATAAACGTTATTAGGAGGTGACACAAGTTTCTGATTTAAAAATACATCGATCTGATTGAACATTGAGTGCAGTAGATTATTGACTGGGGCTACTTTAGGAGCCGTAGCATCCTTCGTGTCTGGACTCTCTATCTTAACACGCATACTCAGCATGGTGTGTGCAAGATCAATGTACTCATCTCCCTGACCAGGTATGACAAACTCTATCGGTGAATCATCCGTCAATGATGAGATTGGCTTGTAACATACTGTATGTGCTCCCTCAATTGTTGTCTGGGTCGGCGGTAATGTGAATAGCTCAAGCTCCGACTTAAGGCACTCACACGAGTGCGCGTGTAAGAAGGCCATTTTTCCAAGATTGTGTTAGGCAAAAATATCCGCCACTGTTCTTGATTTCTTGTAACGATTCTTAGCTGTCTGTTTTGTTGCTCTTCTTCTTTTCACAGTCTTCGTCTTCTTGCCCTGTTTCTTTTTCACAGAGCCCGAACGTTTTCGCGACCTCACAGCCTTCTTTCGTTTTTTCACACCGGTACGTCGTGATGCGCTCCCGGCAAGAGAATGGAGCAGTTTATTAATTTTACCGGCTTTATATCCCGAACCCTTCATGAGCGTGCTAATTTTTTCTTCAGCCTTACGCTTCAGATTCTCCCCCGATTCGCGCAGGCGTGTTTTGAATGCTTCTCGTGGGTGAATACCAGAATCCATGATATCGGTAGCCACGTTGATACCCGACCGAAGTGCCTCTTTACCAACAGCCCGAGCGCCTTGTTTCAAGAGAGGTATTATTCGTCGAAAGAGCCCACCAAGGAAACTCCCAATACCATGACCCCTTTGATTCGGCGAGCCTATATACACATGACTGATACCACCATAACCGGTTCGACCACCGCCCGTTTGCACATCAAAGTATTCGTCATAGTAAGCCATTTTAGATTGGTTCAGGTTAATCTGTACGTTTGAACTGTAGCGTCACCGTCAACGTCCCGTACTCGAATGGTATAGGCTTGCCAAACTCATCCCTTATATCAATCGTTATTGTTTGAAAACTAGTGCGTAATAGGGGAATATAGCGTGGTGGTGAGAAGTTTCTTATCTTCACCGATCCATAATTACGATTATCAGCGGCAACGATTGGCACGACACGCAGCAGTGGCGTATGCACATCTCCGGTGATATAGGACTCGCAGATATCCGTATAAACGTACATCATATTTGGGGTCCCATGGGCTAGATTGGCAGGTCTCTGAGCAGTGTACTCACTCTGAACTACCACATCCTTGGCCTCGGTGAATCCTAAAATCTTGTTCAATACGTCGGAGAAGTAGAACGAGTGTTCCACGTTCTTACACGATTCACAGATACGTGTGACCGTCACATAACCGTTACGGCCATGCTTAAATTTCAAATGATCCGCAACACACGATATCTCGTTAATAGCCTCGATTAATGTGTCTATGCTGAGGTATACACCTGGAGGTACACAAACACGGTCTTCCTTAAAGTCGGTGGTTGTCATACTACCGGGTGCTACTGTGTTTGTTATGACATTCATAAAGTTCCGCTCGCCCTCGGGTGGCACATGCAAAATCGTCGTGGGTATGTGTATTTCAGCTAGAGAAACAGCCCAGCTACCGTGAAGAGACATACATTGGGGCAAATGCGTGGTATACCTTGTTGTCACATTATCAGGATAATAATTCATACTACTATTACTGGGTAAAACCATGTAAAATTCCTCCTTCATTTTGCCGGGTGTTGCTTAGACGCCTTCGTATGCACTCTCGATAACTCAGCCTCATAAAATATGCCGTCGATATCCTCGTCGTGGAGATCACGCAGGGTGTATGTCACCGGACAAATGCTGTGCGATACACGTATGATCTTAAATAACTCGTTGCTCCAACTACCCTCGTAACCTTTTGCAAAGGCTGCCTTCGCGCTACTGATGCGCACGATGTCACCAACACTGTATTTAGGAGAGCAATTTTCGGTTCTTCTGTACCGCTGTATTAGGTTATTCCGGGCCTTAGCCGCTGTAGCGTGTGTCACCGTGACAGGAGCCATTTTTATACCGCTATGCGTGGTGTGATTGTACGCCGAAACGATGTTCTGCAGAACGTCTAGGTAACGTTTTTTTCTAGAATACGTAAAATACCGCCACATTCTTTCTTTCAGTGTTCTATTGAATCTCTCGACAATAGCCGCTTTTATATCAGGGTTTCTCGCAACACGGAACTGTATGTTCTTTTTCTTTAAGAGAGCCTGGAATGCAGCACCGGTAAATTCTTTACCTCTGTCCGTCTGTAGGTAAACGGGTAGTCGACCGTTACTATTTTTTTTAGATAAAATGAGATCAAACGCATTAGCCACAGATGCAGCAGACTTGTCACGTAAAGGCTGAACCCATGCAAATTTACTAAGAACGTCTATAACGACCAGGAGATAAACATAACCATCATTATAATCTTTAATCGAGCGAAGATCGATGAGATCAGCCTCCCAGAAGTCGTCAATGTTTCGGACATTATAAAAACGACGCGGATAATGACGGCGCACGGACCTGTGTTTTGTATAAGTATCCTGTGCTTCAAGCCACTGTAACGCCTTTACACGGGAAATTTTTTTCTGACGTGCCAGGTGTAACAATTTGGTAGCGCCTGAAAACGATGCTTCATGGGCGGGGTTAAAGTACACGTTTTCTAAGATTTTCATGATTATAATTTCAGGTTAGCCCAAGTTACACGCCTTTTCTTATTATGATAGCCACCACCTCTCTGCTTATCTCCCTGTGTTTGCCGTGCTGGTGATCTGCTCTCAGGACCGCTGAAAAACGCTAACTGGTCCGTATCGGGTGATCCCTCGCTGCTCGTACTACTATCACCAGCCTGCGAATGACGCCGTGGTGTATTAACTCTAGACTCCGCCCACAACTCCTCATTACCAATAAATTCCCGAGGGGCCTTGATCGTTCGGAGAACTTTGGCAAAGGCACCGCGTCCAGCCGGATTAGATATTTTCCTAGCCCTCATAGCATCGTTCACGAGATCAACAATATTTGAATCCTTTATCGGTTTCCCGCTGACCAACACGACGCCGTCAGAATCCCAAGAAAAATTAGATCGTGGAGCAGTACGCAAACGGCGAAGCAGTAGTTTCGCTTTCGCGCGAAATTTAGCTGGTACACTCTCAATTATAATGGCATCACTCATACCGTCACCGGTTTCGTCTTCTTCTCTGTTTCTATCATAGTCAGACTCTACAGCGCCTTTATTCTTCATAAGGCCTCGGTACTGCTGAGCTCTCTCATCATCGATGAAGTGGAGATAACGCTGTAGTACAGTCAAGTACGCCGCCCACTTTTCTCGCTCATCCTTGTATGCGCAGGAATGCAAAATTTCATTCATTTCCGCGTCTAAACGGGCCAGCGTAGTGTCAATACCCCGCACTGGCTGTGCTTGAGGTGCATCCACGTTAAAAACAGGCTGCGTATGACTTTGTGTGTTCAGGCGCGTTAGATGCTCCTCCGGCACGAGTACCATTTTTCTTGCGTGCTCCATTATCCACGACCGCCGATCAAACTTGATAGAACAGTACCTAGTATTGGTGCTAATAAGAGAGGTAGAAATCCACCGCTTTGAACAACAAACCGTTTTTTACTCTTCCAACAGCCCTTTTTTGAGGCTAAACGCCGGAGAACCGGTGCGTGTCGGCGTAATTTTTTTCTCTGGTCGGGCTTCAGTGGTACATTACCGCAGAGAACGTTCAACGCACACTCACAAATACAGCGGATAATGCTTGGATCCGCTTTGCGTAAAACAGCCTTGCGCTGCTCCTTATTCAGGTGTTGAAGAGCACGCAATATCGCAACGTGTTTTTTGCAGAGCGGTGAACCACCCTGCGCCATTACGTCTGATGAACTGCCGACCGTCCTGATGTATCACTCCTTTTTAAACCCTTTGCACAACATGTCTTTGGGGCTGTGGTCGCCCTAAGAATGTACCACACACCCTGACAAACGGAGTGACTAGCACTTATTAGTTTTTTGTGCGTGTCAGGTGTATTACGCGCTGTGTTGGGTTGTTGAAATACACTCAATATAGCTATACATTTTTCGTGACACGACGATGCTTTAGGCGCCATTACATGCGTTGAACTGGTAATTCGCTTGTGCCCGAACTGCTTTTTAACTTTTTCCGCGGTATGTACACAAAATGATGGGTGTCGTCGGGAAAAATACAAGTACGGTATCTACAGTTATCAGGTGTTGATTGTTTCAAATCGAGTAACAAATAACCATGCGGTTTCGATGTTGCGTCATGATAGGCCTCTTGTAGAAACCGCGGGTTTTCCGGGCATACCTGGCGCGCGAGATGTTGAATTTGAGCACGATCACGAGGATTTTTAAAAATTACGATATAATTGGCGTTCAATGAAATATCGCGTTGACCGTGTCCTTGATGGAACAAGTTTTGGGTAATAAAAATAACACTCAGGTTTTTATGATGGCTACCTTTGGTGAAAAGATCTACAACGCTGTTGTTCGATGCCTCGCGCATCAAATCGTCGATTATTATGAGTTTTGCACGAGGATCGTTCGCGTAATCGGCACTCTGAGGCAGGCCTTCATGAAATTCTATTGATGTGCCGTACTCTGTGTATGCAGGCTGCCACTCGGAATAATAAAAAATAATTCTCTCGAACGGCTCACTGTTCATACGCTCTATGAACTTCAAAAACTTTTTTACAAAGTACGTTTTACCGCAGCCCGTGGGACCACAGATCATCGAGGTCCAGGGATGCTTCCACCGTGTGTCCATCAGGACGAATGAGTATGTTTTATTCACGACTGTATAATTTAAAGTATTCGTCATATGTATACGGATTTTTATTTTACAATATCAGTGCAAACATTTCACAATGATAGCATAAATATTTACAATAATAACAGTACTTTACAATATTAAACCCTGTAGCCGTAAGGGAGCGAGCCATATTCGCCGTCACGTCTTCGTTTGATGCTCGATGGCATACAGGTTTTTGTTTCGGGCCGCGTAACGACCTGGTGGAATGCCGTTCGTCTAATAGCATCGTAGCGTAATACAATTGGTGCCTCTCTCTCACCAGTTACAAAGGTGCGCACAGATCGGTAATTGATTAACGAGCTATTGGTAAAATTGAGTGTTATGCCCTTTACTTTACACACCTCGCTTTCGGAGCCGTCGGGGCATTGCACAATAAACGAATAAAATTTCGGACCACCAGAAACAAAACTTTTTATATAACTACCCTCACCATAACAGCATAACTCATCGGTAAGATCCCCTAAAAGTTGACCGGTCGGAGGTTCGTATTCACAGGTGTCATTCTTCTTCGATACATATATCACAGAGTCTGTATCACAGTATAGTGCACGAGGACCCAAGCGCTCGAGATAACTATATAATTTCAAACGCGCTTGTGCTGTTGTATATGCTGCTATTACAACGTTTGCTATATCAGAAGGTATTACAGCGGTGTCGACCCTCGTGTAATTAATATATAGTATCTCGTTATTAACAGGTAGAATACCTGTGATTTCATATTCAGGACTGGTCAATCATTCCATGAGCTTTTCACGAGACGAAATTATTGTCGTTTGCGGTAAGTTCTCACGCTGACCGAATTTACCCCAAAAAGAATTAAGGCATAGTTTAGCTACAGAGCGTAACCCTGGGTTTTTTCTAATATTGCAGCGGTCTAGCTTAACACCTTCAGACCTCTCAAAAGCTGCTATGTATTGCTCTTGCGCCGTTTCATCCCCCAAACAACTTTCGGGCCAGCCACTGGCCTCCTGTTTGATTTTCAAAAATGTATTTATATAGGAAGCAAAGAGGCCCCCCTCTTGAGTTTCACGATTGAGCTGTGTGATCTCATACTGCCAGATTTCGTATACTTCGATAACTATATAACCGCATAAGATAGCTTTGCGTAGCTCATCGACCACCCATGTACCATCAAACATACGGTCAGAAGGATCTTCATGCGTGCATGTTTCTGGGTTCATACTCTCGGAACAGCTACGGCATAGAGGAAATAACAATCGGTGGTGCATACGCACCGGTAATACGGGGTGATAAAGATTCGTAGGTGGTAATACACGACATTTAACAAGACCCTCTACGTGTGAAAGATCATTATTATTTGGACCTGTCAGTTCAATGCATTCAGAGCCCGTATATACGCGGGGGTGTCCTACGGGATATTTGCCAAATTTACAGATGTAAGGGTATAAAGAACAGACATCCACATAACGTATCTGCTCCGAATTCTGGGCGTCGTAAAGCGTAACCATGTTTTCTGTACGCCCCCCAAAGAAAGCATCGCGTGGGTTAAGAGGCTCTATACCAACTAAAGGATGGTTCTTTATGAGTGCACGCATTTCCGCATCATCTTCTAACAAGCGATCGTACTCGCACTCCCAAATCTCTGTTAATACATGACCTCCCTCTCGAATCCTATTCGATATACTTATAGTTTTTTCGAGACGTTCGTCCATCGATGTACCATCACTCTGTCGCCGTTCCCTGTTTAAAGGGTAACATCGCGGGCAACCGTGCCAATAACACCCGTGAAATTGTAATACATAAGAGGTATCGTCTGTTTTGTAGTAACCGTCTACTAGTAAATTTTGCAATATTTGAAATTCACGTCCCCGGCCTGCATGAAGAATTCGTTGCCCTAGAGAGTGTTCCATCCACACGAGCCATGAAACTGCTTTTTTAGATTGGTTATGAGCCCATCTGTAGCCGTTCGTTGGAATAATACCTACCGTGTTATCTTTCAAAAAGTTTTTACGAAAAACGCGAAAACAGGCTGACGCTATTGTTGTGCACTCTTCGAACGGGCAGACATTGCCGCTGGCAATGAACATATTCCGAAAAGCCATAGACGCCCGCCTTAATATCGTAACATCTGTCGTGCAATAATCAACAATTTCTTTCTGAAAATTGAACAGATAATTACGATCTTTCAATGACCGGTACCACGCAAGAAATTGTTCGCGTTCACCAGCACGCATTGTATCAGGTGAATAATATTCCAGGTTTGGTAGAGGACCTTCATAATTTTGGTTTTCCGGTCTGTTGAATAAATGAGGAAAAGTGCCTTTTGTGACAGTATTCGCGAGACCAAAGGCTTTTGGTAGAGCACTTAAAGACATGTGAAAGTAGTGTAGGCTATCGAGAAACACAAGATTTTCAAGCCGCATCGTAATTATTTTTGTACCGTTCATGATTAGCGATGGTAGCTGTGTCTTTTTTTCTTCGATTAAATGCCGCAGAATAAACTGCGCATCAAAGCCCCCTGCGTTATGAGCAATACAAATTGTACGAGAAAACCCCTTGATACTCGTCATAGCTAATTCTACAAGCTGAGCTACGGGACTATGCTTGAAAACAAACTCGTGCACGCCGCAATATTCGCACGGCTCTGTTATGGTATCATCAGTACAACAAAACGTACAGAGTCGTTGAGCTACGCAAAGGTTTGGTTCATGAGCAAAAGTAGAGGTATCACCCTTTAAAGGTGTGCACTGCTGTGTTTCAAAGTCATAGAAAATGAAAACTGCTTTACGCGTGTCTTTATATGTACGAAGACTTTTCATGAAACACATATGATTATTCGGCTCGTTGTGTTTACATGTCTTGCAGTATTTCACACCGCATATATGTTTCTTCCGTTCTAAAGGTCTTATCGTTTGGAAACACCTACGACAGCGTTTCACAGTTTCGCACACACTCGCTCTTCGACGGTTCCTGACTACAGCGACAGTCTTGTGTTTTTGCAAACACTGATCTCCGAAAAAAATACGATTACAATCAGCACATTTAATCGCATCATCTGTGTTAGGATTACAGGGCGGTAGCGTAAAACACCGGGGACATTTCTTTTTTGAACATCTGTGATCATCTCGACGACTACTTACATTACAAGTCGAGCAAAAAGCTCTACCACCTACAGCACCTCGAAGATTCAAAATAGGTTGAAAATGATGCGTGCGTTCGTAATATAATATATATAACGTGTATTTTATCGTGCCTACAGAAGCCAAAGTTCGTTTTCTACCATCGAATAAAGGTTTTTGACGACGCCCCAGAGTTAGAAACTCGTATACAACAATAGCAATACCATCGCGCATTAAATAATCTTGATATTGAGCGATCTCATATACGCCGCAGCCGTTTGTAGGCACAGTGATATTAGCAGCTCTCGTAAGATTAATAGCTTCGTTTTTTTGCAAGGAACCGTTAATCCGCCTAATACGTTGCCATCTAGCATGTAAGTCTCCCGAGCGTATTTCACCCCTCTCGGCATATGCGCGTGCTGCTACCAGTGAGCGCGGTAAGCATAAATTATCAAAATTACGGATTGTCAATATCGATTTTTTCGTAACAGCCTCGTGGGTCAGACCTTTTCTACCACGACCCTCGACGCCTCTCACTATACAGGTTTTTATAACGCACACATCACCGATATTCAAAGATGTTGCACTCTGAGCAACGCTAGTTATCAATTGCCAGACATCTTCAAACGTATAGTCTCTGGCAGGTCGGAAGGACAACCATACTGGTCCGTGTGCTAAACTATCTGCTGTAAATGACATTCCTACATAGTCACCACCGGCACAGGTGCTGGTGATGTGTGTCAGAAGATCACGGAATGCACCACCGAGCCAATCTATTACAGACAAGCCTACGTGAGGTGGTCTGATACGCAGCGTAGTTTCGCGTCCTTGAAGTTTGAAACGTTTAAAATATCGCGTGAAATCCCTGATGATCTCGAAGCGGTTTCCGGGCGGTTGAACATCCCTGAACCGCTCTGTACCAGTGTATGTACGCCTCTTCCCAGCGCCAAGCTGCGTCTCTGAAAATAAATGCGGGTGATTATCTTTACATTGTTAACGTATACATACATTTTTCAAGCCTACTATCAGTATTATTGGTACCTTTTATATAATAGAATTCGGCTATTCATCAAACAATAATCCCTGTGTTGAATAACCTACGGTAGATTAGCCATTGCGTTTATTTGCTCACTAGAATAAGCGCTTTACTTTTTAGATATAAAAGTAGGCTATGCTTACCAGAGTCGGTTTCATCCAAGAGATGTTGAAACCAATCATCAATTAATGGTATTGGCTCTTCATCGTTGTTCATCATATTGCCCTCTATCGGGTATTCCCATATCTGATTCTCATGCTGCTGAACAACCCTATTATCTTCTATCACTTCTTCAGCCGCTTCTTCTTCTTCTTCTTCTTCTTCATCTCCTTGCGCTGATAAAACGACGGCGTTACGATCGTCAGACATATTAGCGAAAACATCTTCTTCTTCTTCTTCTTCTTCTTCTTCTTCGTCGCTGCTACCCGTATCGATTATTTCAGATCTTCCGATGCTTTTTGATCTTTGGCATAGTCCTGAAGGACCTGCAATCGGCTCACTTTGCTGTTCTCCATAGGTTTCTCCCAGTGCTTCTAAAGAAGAGAATAAGAATAAAGTTAAGCTCGCAATATTGAAAAATCAATGGTTTTGTTACACGAAAAGAATTTCTTATTAATTTTTATTGTGAAAATTTGTACGCTACATTAAAAATTTACTGTTAATTTCAGTAAAAATTCTTGAAAATATTTTTAATTTCTGTCATGAAACAGTAAATTTTTTATTCATTTCCGTTAAATGTATAATTTATTTGTCACTCGGCTACTATAATTTCATAGTAAAAATTACTCAAAGATTCTTTCCGTGCAGTTACGTAGTAGCTCGAAGAATGAATATTTATAAATTTTCGATAAGTTAATCTAAATACTTACGTTTCACGATATGTTTCTCCAAATTTTCTACAGTGCAGACAGCATCTACAAGAGCAGTTTCTTCATCACTCGATGCGTCCCAAAGTTGCCGATAACCTATTATATCATTTCCGACATATTATGTTGTTTTCATTATTTTTTACAATTTGTAAAAAAGTACTTACTTCTGATTTCATCAGCAATACCACGAACACTCTGAGATTCTTGAAGGCCTCTTCTCTGTAACTCCTCATACACACACGTTAACACCCTCTGACCCCGCAATATACCTCTGTTATACGCCGTCACTATGTTGCGCAAAGGCGCCCACCATATAAGGTACTTCAATCGATTGATGAGTTTATCACCCGATAAATGTTTTAATTCGTAACACCACTGCCTGTCGCAACGACGCCGTATCTGTACACTGTGCAATTGTACAAAACGCAAAAAATCGCGAATACATTTACGAAGGGTGCGGTCTGCCATCACTCACAATAAAATATAATGCACTGTTACGCTGTTCGATTAAGACTGTAACTTTTGCATCATCTTAAGTGTATAAAAGACGATCTCGCGCTCGTGTTTGATTTGCCGGCATTTTTGATCGAATCAACAAGGCACGTCTTGTTTAAAATATGCAAGGGGTGTCAGTTTCACGAGGCGTTAGCGTAGACTAAACGTCTTTATACATATAAGATTAAAAATTTGAACGTAACAAGCACATATAAAAACATCTCAAATGGTTTTTCTATATTTTTTAAATCACATTCAAAAACGAAAATTTTCAATAAAGATTTAATTTGAACTACTATTAAAGAAGTTATGAATAAATAGTCAGAAAGAGCGGCTTTTTTTTAAAGACTATATATTTTTAAAGGATAATAAAAAATTAAAAAATTTGCCGTATTTCAAAAATCGAGAAAATAAAAATTCTGACAGCTATCCTGTTTGGCATGTAATATAGTGAATATATATATATATATATATATATATATATATATATATATATATATATATATATATATATATATAATAAGAGAAGCAGGCTGTAGCACGGTCTCTTTCTTCCTATAGAGACCTCTATAGTTCTTTCTCTCTCGCACACACACACACACAGCTGCTGTAAGAAAGAGAGAGCGCACGACTTCTTATCCATAGTATAGGCGAGGTGGTGGTGAACGGTACGGGGGGAGGTACGCTACAGCACGTGGATGCTACTATACGGTATCTTCGCGAGCTCGCCCCTCTGTCTCTTTCGCTCTTATGCGCAACGGGCTGCTCTCTCTCTCTCTCTCTCTTGCTCATAGCACTACCATGCATCGAGCTCTCCTCTGCGCGCAGGTATTCGCACAACGCTCTGTATGCTTTCTCTCTCTATTATCTTTACAAAACGCTATTGCGCTCTCTTTCGTACATAAGATAATTAGAAGGCATCGTATCGCGCACAAACGTTATTGTTTTACGCATAATAACGCAGATATACTAATAATTATAAAATTAATTTCAAATATATCATGATATTCGGCGTGCGATATACGTTCATTTTCAAAAATAAAAAATATACCGGCGCCAGTAAAAATTTTTAATTTTTAATTTAAGCTTAAAAATTACATTCAAAACACCTGAAATAATGTTTTCTATTTTTGAAAAGTACATTCAAAAACGAAAAAATTTCGGTTCAGTTTGGGCCACTATTGAAAAGTTATGAGAAAATAGCCATATGTATATACGAAAATTGATATTTATTTGGTGTAAAGAAAATAAAGGACACCGACTGTAGCATGGTCTCTGTCTTCTTATAGAGATCTATATAGGTATTTCTTTCTCTCGCACACACAACTGTTGTGAGAAACAGAGAGTGTGCGCCTTATTCTCATCCAAATCCGTCGCTCTGTCTCTCTCCGCGGCAATTCAAATAAATTAAATTACAACACGTGAACGGAATTGTTCGATATTTCGTACATAAAGTACCAATTATAATTCGAGTATAAGGATAGAATTTATCAGTAAAAGATTCCTTGTAAAACGCTGCGTCGTAAGTACGTGACGGCCCCAGGTGTGCATTCCACGCCATGATACATCTTCAACGAAAACACTCACCGAAGTTCTGTGCTGATGTTAAATGATGTCATTCTACATCAGCACACAGTACACCTCTCCATAGTTAAACCAGTGCCTGATAAGAGAGAGGCAGAGAGAGCTGTAATGAGTATGAACCCGAAGACGAAGAGTGTGGCTGTGCGCGCGCGCTTGTGTGTGTGTGTGTGTGTTTATGAAAAAGTTTATATAAAAGTGCTGAATCGTAAGCACGTGACGGGTCCAGGTGTGCATTCCTCACGGCGGTACATATTCTACGAAAACACTCGTTTAAGTTTTGCGTTGATATACCATAGGTGGTAGGAAAGAGTGTGGAGGGGATAAAACAATGAGCTGTTGAAAGATCTCATCGCTCAATAAAATTCAGTTCTTATTCAGCAGCGGAACCGGTCACTTTAAAGCGTATAAAAATGTGCGAGTTCTTTGAGTCGGCAGTGCTACCGTCGAAGTTTGAGTGTGTCGTAGTAGATTTTTATTCTTATACGGAAATCTATGTTAGAACGCCGCTGATGTCAACCGCGTATGGGCAGCTCCGCGAGGACCTTCATCACTACTACAATTGCGCCGTAAGAAGTGTAGTGATTGACGCCGCCCGTGTTAAACCCGGGGTGCGCTGTGTTATCCGCATCGGTTGGCATGTATTCCGCGCGGATATACGGCATACGTCCTCCGACGGCTGTTGCGGAGTGTGGCTGATCGACGAGGGCTTTTATGAATTTGTGGACGGGGAAAATATATATGCTGCGCCTCAATGTTTTAAAAGCCCGCCACCGCTGCTGGCGATGTGTGCCTTAGAAGGCTTTGCCGAAGACGAGCCCGTAATCGACCGGTTCGGTATTTTGTGCCTTCTTGCCGGCTTAAAACTCTCGGCAACAGTCGTAAGTCGCGAGGGAGGAGGGCGTATAATGCTAACAGATAAAGACACCGGCATTAATGTGGCCGAACATTTTTTCGTAGGGTTACGAGAGTAGTGCGCGCGCGCGCGCGCGTGTGTGTGTGTGTGTGTGTGTGTGTGTGCGAGTCTTGTGACATCGACATAGTGGAGCGTGAAAAAAGTGAGAAAGAAACAGGAGTGCGGGAACGACAAACACAGCAGGGCTCGTGCAAAACGAAGAGAGAATTACGAGAGTAGTGCGCGCGCGCGCGCGCGTGTGTGTGTGTGTGTGTGTGTGTGTGTGTGTGCGAGTCTTGTGACATCGACATAGTGGAGCGTGAAAAAGTGAGAAAGAAACAGGAGTGCGGGAACGACAAACACAGCAGGGCTCGTGCAAAACGAAGAGAGAAGGCGAGAGAGAGAGAGAGAGAAAAAATGGTAAGTAATAGATTTAAGAATTAACGAAGTAACGGTTTACGAATTAACGAATTACCTGAGAGTGGACAATTTTTTAAAAATTAAAAAATAAAAAATAAAAAATAAAAAATAAAAGAAAAAACAGCACGCCACTATGCCGACACCCGCCATCCCCCCTCCTCCACCCGCGCACCTCTTCCCCCCGCACCCACGACCGACCGAGCCACGGACTCGGAGGCCGCGGAGTGGGGGAAAAGGAGTGGGGATAGGAGTGGCGGTGGCCATAGTTTAAAAATTAAAAAATTAAAAATTAAAAATAAAAGAAAAACAGCGCGCCACTATGCCGACACCCGCCATCCCCTCTCCTCCCCCCGCGCACCTCTTCCCCCCGCACCCACGACCGACCGAGCCACGGACTCGGAGGCCGCGGAGTGGGGGAAAAAGGAGTGGGGAGAGGAGTGGGGATAGGAGTGGGGGTGGCCATAGTGGCCGATATACTACTTATATATATTGTGACGTTGCACAAATAATCCTCCCTGCGCCCGGCCGTCCAAAGGCAACCGTCCCACAAAACCTGCGGATAAAAAGATAAGTATGACTTACGCACTAAAACTTAGCTTGTAAGATCTGTGCAAAGACTTACCCGGGAGGCCAGTCACTCGCAGGACTGACCCCGGCAGTCCTATCATCGTCGTCGTCGTCGTCGCCACAAAATCGTCGTCGTCGTCGTCGTCCCCGGCAGTCCCATCATCCCCGTCATCATCATCGTCGTCGTCGACGTCGCCGTCCTAATCGTCGTCGTCATCGTCGTCGCCGCCTGCAGAAATAACCTAAAAAGAAAACAAAAGAAGATTACTTGCCAGAAAATTACAAGTATGGAAATGAAAAATTACTCACCTGGTACAAACGAGAATCATCCCTCGACGAGTCAGACCGAAGAACGAAGAAATAACCCCACGAAGAAGCAAAATCCAGCACTCGAAACTCGCACATTATCCGCATCGCATTACACTCGAAAAGTACACAACTGTCATACACTGCAATCGTCCGTCCCCGCTTCCCCAGCCATCCATCGGCTGAGCGGCGATAAGAGAGCGAAGATGGCAGCAGCGCACGGCGATCCCCAATAATTCCCCATTATTCCCACGCATAAATCCATACCCGCAATTACCCTGAATTATCGACCGCCCTACTTACCTATCTACTCCCGATAGATCCCGCTACCGTCAGGCACGAATCAATCATACGCCTGACCCATCTATCGACCCGTGACGCTGCTGCCGAAGGATCGAGCGACCCGTGGTCGATGCCGGTAAGCTCGGCCAATCAGCGGCCGAGAAAATTCGCGAGCTTCCGGCCGGCCACGAGGCCGTCACTTTGTGACGAGCCGGCAAAGAGAATAGTTAGGAGAGAAATAAATTTGCGGAACTTAAAGAAATTTAGAGGAAACTATAGAGAGTATAAAGGGTACGAGAAAACTTGCAAAAGTGTGAAGAGTGAGAGTGAACGGAGAGAGGCGAAGGATTGTGAAAAGGATTGAGGAAAAATAAGGAGGAGCGAGAAAAGACGAACGAGGAAAGAACGAGAAGGATCGAGGATAGAACGAGGGATAGAGAGAGACAGCCGACCGGTAAGTGTTTGCACAGGTCCCCCGGCAATACACTTACAACGGCCATTAATTTCCCTTTTTGCGTGTCGAGTACTATATTGCGTACTTGCACGAATTACTCAGTAGTAAAAATTCATAGAGCCTACCCCCCCCCCCCTTTTGCGTGCGTGCATACTTCGGAAAAATATCCGCGAATCGAAATTTGTTAATATTATTTTTGTGCGACTACAAAACCGGTGGGACGGTTGTATTAATTAAGGAAAATCGAAATATCATATCCGATAATTTACTTAGTCAGACCGCGTGCGAGAAAATTCACGGTCATCCCCTCCCCTCCCCGCCTGGCCTGCCTGGCCAAGTTCCTTACTACGCACAAGCGACGGTTACCGTCGCGCGAAGCTCCCGCACCCGCCTACCCCCTTACCACCCAACCGCCTCTAGTACCGTTACATTTTTCCCTTCTCCCCGCCTGCCCCTCTCGTCCGATCGACCGAGTAATAAGACCGAGCGGATAGCTCGAAAATATATATTTTTTTGTATTGAGACTAATAAGACTGAGCGAAGATAATTGTATACGAAGATTATTGAGAGTGAATATATATTTTTTTGTTTGTCATCGAAGCGCGATTCGGTACTGCGTAATTGCCCGAATATCGTGAATAAATTTTCAAGCATTAAATATTATCCCCGTGTATTCCCTGCCAGTGGTAATTATTAAGAGGCCATATAGAGTCGGAGAACCTTCCCCTGAGATCCCGTCCGACCCTTCCCCTCCCATCAGCTAGTCTTTAGGTACACAGTTGTGTACATTATTTTGTTATTTGATTATTTAAAATGACTTGCGCCCAAAAATTCAACGTATAAAATTGTTTTTTTTTGAATAGTATTTCTGTTATTATCGCCCCGGAGATAGTCCGCCGATCAGTTAGTTCTTTTTAATTTTGTTTTTCTTTATAAACCTGAATAAACTTTGTTACGTTTATTTTAGTTTCGAGTATTGAACATAATTATTATTTTCCCCCTCTCCCCGCTTCCCCGAATTCCCTCCCACCATCGGCGTGACAATATATATATATTGTATTATATATATATATATATATATATATTGTGACGTTGCGCACAATTCTCCTCCCGTCGGTGGTCCGCCTAAGGCAACCGTTCCACGCCGAATCTGCAAGTAAGTAAGAAAAACAAACAAAACCAATTATTAAGCTACCCCGTTACCCCCAACCCAATCCATAAAGACTGTAAGAGCTGCAAACACTTACCGCGTACCGAGGACTTACCCGCCGCAGCACGGGAATAACCGCATACCGCGGCATCGGCATCGCCAGCGATGCCCCGGACTCGTCGCTGCGTCGTCGTCCTCGTAGTCGTCGTCGTGGTCATCATCGTTGCGTCTACGTCCCCGCAGTCGTCATCGTCATGGTCATCAGCGTCCTCGTGGTCGTCGCCGTCGTGGTCATCATCATTACGTCGTCGTCCTCGTAGTCGTCGCCGTCGTTGCCATCGTCGTTACGTCGTCGTCCTCGTCGTCGTCGTCGCTGTCATCGTCGTCGTCGTCGTCGCCGTCATCGTCGTCGTCGGCATCGCATCGCCGCCGTCATGGGCGACAGGGCCACGCATGTTATCGCCAGAGGCGACGACACGGGGATAACCTGAAAAAGAAAATAAATATAAACGGCAAAAGAAGAGGCAATCAAAGAGAGGAGAGAGAATACTCACCATCAGGATCACCCCGAGGATAACCCAGCATCACCAGGATGTTCCGACGACGTAAATTACGACGTACGAAAAACCACTTCACTACACCAACACCGGCCTGCACTTCGAACACAGCAGGAGCTGTCAAAAAGCTCGTACTAACAAAAATCCCGTCACGTAGGCCATAAATCGAACATGGTGACGGGGAGAGTAACGAGAGGGCAGCAGCGCACATAGAGTACCCTAGACCCCCCTTCGCCGCCATTACAATAACCAGGAGAGCGACCCTACTATATCGACCCGTTACAGTAACTATCCTTCCTTCCGTTAGATCTTCCCCGATACAATCCACACGTATCGATTTCCGATCGACCCGCGACCGCATAACTCGTGCCGCTGCTGCCCAATCTCACGAGGGCGCCCCGACCAATCGAGAGGCGAGAAAAAATTGCAAGCTTCCGGTCGACCGCGTGCTCGTCACTTAGACTGTGACCACCGGCGAGACGAGTAGCAAAAAGAAAAGCGAATAAAAGATTATTAGAGTGAAAGAGTTTATAGAGAAAGTGAAGTTATTATATGAGAGTGAGAAAATTATAGCGTGAGCGAGAGTGTGAGAGAGAGAAGAGAGTGCGAAAGTGAAGTATTATAATAGAGTGAGAAAATTATAGTATGAGAGAGAGACGAGAGTGCGAAATAGAAGTATTGTAATAGAGTGAGAACATTATAGCGTGAGTGAGAGTGTGAGAGAGAGAAGAGAGTGCGAAAGTGAAGTATTATAATAGAGTGAGAAAATTATAGCGTGAGTGAGAGTGTGAGAGAGAGAAGAGAGTGCGAAAGTGAAGTATTATAATAGAGTGAGAAAATTATAGCGTGAGTGAGAGTGTGAGAGAGAGACGAGAGTGAGAAAGTGAAGCGAGCGGGCGAAAGGAAAAGGACTGAGCAAGACTACAAGTAGAAAATTAAGGACAAGAAAGTGAGAGAGAGCGAAGGACTACGAAAAGGCATCGATAGAGCGGAGAGATATAGCGAAGGATCGATGCAGAGGGTATAGAGCGAAGGAAGCGTCGAGGCAGCGGCCTACGAAAGAGAGCGACGAACGTAAGTGTTTGCACAGCTCCCTCCCCCCCTTTCAGAAATTTATAAACCGGAATTATTGTATTTACCCTCCCCGCGCGCGTTGTCGCGCCTCCATTCGAGCCATACCTTGTACCTGCACAGATTTTTCTCTCCCTTGCGTGCGTTCGAGGAAAATCTCATAGAGGAACTTATCTGTTACAACATAGTGCGTGGAACGGTTGTGCGTGTAGCGTGATAGATCCGAGCCTAGCCCCCCTTCCCATCTACCAACAGGTCGCCCTGGCGACAAAGGTCGCCTACTCACAACAAGCCTTTCCCGATACCGTTAGAGTCCCGTTAGATCCCAAACACTTTGCGAATACACTTTGTAACGTTCAGTGGTAATCATTAAGCGGCCGCATCGAGTCGGAGAACCCCCTCCCCTGAGGTAAACCCCCCCCTTCCCTCGAGTTAGCCATCCCTTCATTCAGCCTATCGGATATACCCGTCGGTATAATATTTAAGTTTTTTTTGTTGTTAAAAATAAATTTTTTAACTGGCGCCTAAAAATAAAATAGTTCAATTTGCGAAAAAAAAGAAAAAGGAAAGATTTTTTTTGTTACGTAATTATACCCCCCCCCCCCCCCCTGAGATCGCCCGCCGAGGCTAAGACAGCACTCATAATAAACGAAAGAAAACGTCTAACCGTATTTTTTTTATTACTTCGGGTGTGTACAAAATTTCTTTTGAGAGGAGGGCTCGGCCTCCCCTCACACCCCCCAGTTCCCAGCTACCCCTCCCCTTCTCGGCAGCTGGGACGGTAGCTGGGAACTGGGGGGTGTGAGGGGAGGATATATATATTGAGACGAAGACACCTGCAACAGAAATTAATAATATTAGTTGCGGCAAAACTCCTGAGAGGGCGACGTTTCTCATAAATAAACAATGGGGAGCAGCAATATAAATACCGGGCGAACATAGCAATAAACACTCACTCACCTCACCTCACCTCACCACACCTCACCTTACCTGATTCGAAAGTAACGATCTCACAACGCTTACTGTTGACGCCCAACTTTGCTGCCCCGGCAGACAAAACGGGAATCTCGACTGTAAGCCGGTAAGATCACCAGGGTGCGGAGTCTACGAAATAAAATCGTCAACGCGTTAATTTAAGAACTGCGAGCTATCGCCTTACTCACCGTGGAAAAGTCGACACAGCAGCGAAGGTATCGCTCGAATGCATCACGGAAAAACTATCATCAGCGTCCGCAGCAGGTTCAGCGAAAAAACCGACTCCGGAGAAAAACTAAAGACACACTACTAGCACTGTAAGCACATATCCAAGCACAATGTCTCGATAAAAGATTCAAGAAAAGTAATAAAACACCGACACACAGAGCTGTTATCTTGCTGGCCGACGCCATATTGATTTTCCCAGGCGCGATCAGATATCGATACAGAGCGCAATGAGTGGCACCGGAACGGCAGCGCCAAGATCCGTAAATCGAATCACGCCCGAGCGAGGTACTACATAGTAGTACATCTAGATTACGCGATAAGGAGCGTAAACGATATTACCTACTACTCTGAACTTTGTAACGAGAGCTGGATGAATAAAAATATTTCCGTTCAACCGAGGCTCCACATTTATTTATTTCTTGCTCGAGAACCCAAACAATAAAAATAAAAGGAAAAGGGTATCACCCGTTTCATTTGGCGCCCGAACAGGGACTCGAGCGAAATAACATAAGGGCAACCTGGGTAGAACGTCGAGCCGGTTAAAGAGAAAAGGTAGTATGGAAGGAAAAGGAATGGAGAGCAATCTAGCGGAGGAGACCGCCCTCGAAAGTGAGATGCGCATTCCCAATGAAGCGGAAAGCAGTACAATAATACAAGAGACCCCGGATATAACTGATTCAGACGAACTACAAACAGAAATTGATGAATCAATCCGATTGATGCTGCGCGAATTGAAAGAATTGAAAAATGAACAGACCCGTGAACGCCTCATAACGAACGAACAAATCAAAGATCTCGACGAGAAATGTGTTCTAAGATGCCGACAAACACAAGAGATCTCCCGACAAGAATTTAGAGAAGAGATCGATCGCGTAACGGAGAGTACAGACCGGAAGCTAACAATCTCCCAAGATATCATGAAATCGGCGATAGAAGAGGTGGACAGGGAAAGAAGATGGGGATTCGATGAACCCGAAAAAAAATTACAGATAACACGAAGTAGCATTTCACAGCAAAATGAAATAGCGAAAAACACCATCGAGCTGGCCAAAAATAATTCTACACGCATAGAAGTCGTCGAAGAAGAAATTCGAAACCGGCTCTCACAGACTATAAATATGACACAAAGGGGCTTGAATGTCAGTCAAGCTTTCGCAGTAAAGCAAAGACCACCGATGTTCAGCGGCGACGGGAAAGAACGACCAATGAGATTCCTTCCGGAATTTGTACAATTTTGGGAATTAACCGGGAACACGAATCTCCATTACATAATCAATCAATCATTGCGAGATGCAGCAAAGGACTGGTGGCGGGTGGTAGAGGACGAAGTGTACACGATCGAGGATTTCGGAACGAAATTCAAATTACGCTACTGGAGCCGAGAGATCCAGGACAAGATAAGTCGTAACCTCGAATTCGGAGCGTATGAAATCGATGAACAAAAAGCAACACGAGCCGAATACGCGACAAGGATATTCGGCAACGCCAAGGACCTAACAAAGAATTTGACGAATCAAGACATCATTCGCTATCTCAGTAACCATTTCAACAAAACAGTCCGGGCGGCGGTTCAATTAGGGACCATCAAAACTATCGATGGGTTTCTCGAACTACTCGAGAGGCTTGATGCATCAGGACCCTTAAATTCCCAGAGAAGAGAGAACCGTTATCACGGAGGTGAAGGGCAACGCCAAAAAACGTTCAACGGCCAAGAATACGGGAGACGGCAACCAAGAGGCGGCGAGCGAGACCAAGAATGGGGGTACAGAGACGGACAACGACGTACACCTCCTCCGTATCCGCGATGGTCAACGCCGAATTACAATGACCGAGTGCGCGAAAATCAGAGGTGGAATAACGCTCCACAGCCTCAGCCGAGTGGACTCGACCCGAAGTCGCCACCATGGACGCCACCCGAACGACAACCAGAAACGGGAGACAAAATTCCGATCTCCAACCAGGGAAACGAGTAGCCGTTACGCCCGAGATAAGTAACCTGGAAAAAAAAGACAGTGGCGTAACGGACGAAGAATACATTGAGCAGGAACTAGAAGACACCAGGCAAAGACAAAAACGAAATAAAAAGAAAAGGGAGAGGGAAAAGAAAGAGAAGGCGAATAGACGGGCGATCTGCGGAGATATAAAAATCACCAATGTAACTCGGAACACCGATGAAACTAAAACAGGCAGCGAAGCAGGCAAAAGCACCAATATAACGGGTGACCCCGGAACAAGATGCAGAGTAAAGAACAAAGAACCGGAAACTAACAATTATGAGTCACCACGAGACTATTTGATGGAGGAAGGTCAAAATGATCAGAGCATAGCGGTAACCAAATGTCCGGAAATGAAGATTAACATTGAAGGTGAGGAAGTCAATATGTTGATAGACAGTGGCAGCGAAATATCAGGGATTTCCGAAGACTGCTATCAACGACTGAACGAGAAGAAACTCCCGACGCTGCCTGTTACCGGAGGAGAGGTGCAGGGGGCATTCAGTGGCAACATAAGTCGCATCAAGATAAGCGTCTTGGTAGAGTTAACGATTGGGATAACGAGAGCAACACTGCAACTAATGATAATCCCAAAGCTAAAGAGGGAAGCGATCCTAGGGATAGACGGCATGAGAGCAATGAAAATGACCATAGATGCGACAAACGATGAGCTCAGGGTCGAAGGAAGAACGACGCTGAAGTTTACAGAAGGCAGATGGCACGAGTTTAAGGTACCAGAGGGCATAGAATCGAACGAAATTGCGACAGTGACAACCCCAATAGACGGCGTAGTGACGAAGGCAGAAATAGAGGAGAAGAGCAAGGAGATAATGGGGGTCTCACAGGCAATACGAACTGAATTCGAAAACCTAATCTGGAAATACCGGGAGATATTCACGCATCGACCGGGTCGCATGAGCGCATACACTCATGTACTACACATGAAAAACACGAAGCCATATGTCAATCGATCGTATCCCATTCCGATCAAGTACCGCGAGAAAGTCCGCGAAGAAGTCGCCCGAATGTTAGACCACGGAGTAATCGAAAGAGCCAACAGTCCGTACATAAACCCAATGGTAACGGTGATAAAGAAAGACGGCTCGATACGACTCTGTCTAGACGCGCGCCAACTGAATGAAAACTTAAAAGAAGATCATGATACAGCACCACTAATAGAAGAAATATTTCAACAATGCAGAGGAGTAAGCACAATGTCAAGTCTCGACCTAACCAGCAACTTTTGGCAAATACCACTACACAGAGACTCGAGGTAGTACACAGCCTTTTTGCACGAGGGACGCTGTTACCAATTCACGGTAACACCCTTTGGGTTAAAGACCAGCACAGCGAGTTTAATAAAAGGGCTCGAGATCGTTCTGCGAGGCCTGAATCAGTTCGTGATCAATTTCGTTGATGATCTTCTCTGCATCTCAGCGAGCGAAGAAGACCACATCAAACACCTCGAGATGCTGCTGCAACGAATGCACGCACACGGAATCACAATCAATTTTCGAAAATCCGCTTTTTTCGACAGGAAGTAAATTTTCTGAGACACATCCTGACAACTAAAGGAATTCGCCCGCAACCAGAGAAAGTGACAGCCATACAACAGTTCCCGAGACCAACGAATCAGAAGCAATTAAGAGGATTTTTAGGCCTCATAAATTTCTATTCGAAATTCACGAATAAACATGCACAAGAAATAGCACCGTTACTCGACCTATTAAGAAAAGACGCAGCATGGGATTGGACCCAAAAGAAACAGGAAGCATTCGAACGAACGAAAAACTTGTTCATAAAAAGTGTGGTACTGAAATCCAAACACGTCTCAGCCATACGTATTAACGACGGACGCAAGCGATTACGCCATCGGAGCGATCCTGGAACAGATAGACGAAGACGGTGAGATCGGAGTAGTTGCGTGCGCCAGTAGAACCTTGAAGGGACCCGAAATCCGATACATGACGACGGAAAAAGAACTTCTAGCAGTCGTGTGGGCGTTACAAAAGTTCCGAACCTATCTTTTGGGCACCAAAGTGAAGATAAAGACTGATCATAAGGCAATCACATTCCTGAAGACGTGTCGCTTTGCGGGCAACCGACTATTAAGATGGGCACTACTCATTCAAGACTATGACATCGACATTGAACACTGCCCAGGAAGAGAAAATGTCGTCGCAGACGCATTAAGCCGACCTCCCAACGAAGAACACACTAACAGCAAGGAAAAAAGAGTCACAATATCAGCAGCATGGGCCAAAGACGTAAGCCAGGAATTAATAAACAACCTGCAGCACTGGCGGGAATTACAGAAGCAAGATCCAGCACTCCACTCGCGCTGGGAGAATATCCGAGATGAGAAGAAGATTTCAAGCAGATATCGAGTGACGGACGACTACTTACAAATCAGATCTCGTCCCGGACTCTGGAAGACGCTCATACCCTCACAAATTGTCGGGCAACTTATACAGGAGTGTCATGAAATCTACGGACACATAGGACCAGCAAAAATCAGCAAAATACTGGACGAAGATTTTGCATACCCACACTTGGCTAAAAAAAGCGCGGCAGGTCATATCGACATGCGACACATGCCAGAGGAACAAAAACCCTAATCTAACCAATCATGCGAAAATGCAGACCATCGTGCCCGAGGGCCCAGGAGATTTACTCTCAATCGATTTCTTCGGTCCACTACCGACAGCCGTAGGAGGCGCAAAACATATCCTCGTCACGATCGACGCCTTTTCAAAATTCGTGAAGCTATACCCACTGCAGAAGGCAAACGCATCAGCAACAATAAGGAAAATTTTCTCCGACTATATCCCTAAATACGGGAAACCTAAAAGGATCCAGTTTGACCACGGGACATAGTTCACCTCAAAAACATGGCTCGAAAAACTGGAAAATGAAAAGATCCAAAAAGTCTTCTCATCGATCAGACACCCCCAAGGGAACATCGTCGAGAGAGTCAACAGAGAACTAGCACGATTCTTCCGGACATTCTTAGAAGAGAACCATTCAGGATGGGCAAAATGGATCCAAGTCATCGAAACATGCATTAATGACGTCTACCACGACACAACGGAGGAAATTCCGACCGAAATCCACACAAGAAAGAAACCAGAACGCATCTGGAGAAAATGGTTATTATCACAGAAAACTGAATCAATCGACGAAGACGAATATCAAAAAAGATTGACCACGGTCAGGGAACGAATCCGCACCAAGGGTGCAGCAAGGGCACGGAAATTTAATGCGACCCACTACACTACGCAGTTCGATGAAGGTGATTTGGTGCTGGTACGCGCTCTCAACGTATTAGACCCGAAAGAAAAAAAAACGGCCAAATTCATGCCCCTATACGAAGGACCCTACCGAATAAAAAAATGTGTCGCACTCGCGACATATCTGCTTGAGCATCCCACGTCGAGAAAGGAACGAGGAAAGTTCCACGCATGCCTCCTGAAGCGATATGTCGAGGCAGCGAAACCTGCGGAAAAGAAAGACGAGTAAAAGAAGAGAAAAAAAACACACAAACTGAGAAATATAAAATAAAAAAAAATAAAAATATATCAAATAAGAAAAATATAAAATAAGAGAAAGAGAAATAGAAAATAAGAGAAAGAGAAATATAAAATAAGAGAAAGAAAATATAAAATAATCTCATATCAAATAAGAAAATATAAAATAATCTCATATCAAATAACAAAAAAATAAAATAATATAAAATAGGATAATAGAAGGAAAAATTAAATAAGCGAAATTTGACGGTTGAATAAGGGACAAAGGAAACAATAAGCTCAATTTGGAAAAGCCAGTTAGCCTAAATCGATTACAGGCACACTTTGCCAAACATAGAAAAAACATTTTTTTTCTCCTTCACGATCAGTAACGGCCAAACGGACAAGGCAAATTCTGACAGTTACAAGATGGAGAGCGACAAACAGAGTCAAATGAATAGTGGAAAGGCGCCAAGCCAAGAACGACAAAGAAAAGAAAAGAAAAGACTGTCGCACCACAAACAGGAGAAAAAAAGGATTCGCCAGCAATTGGCAAGAGCGAGGAAACAAAAAATTATCCCAGTGGAAAATATATTCGAATTAACCGTGGTAACGGACGACAACGTGAAAAACTGGTATCCGGGCAAATCGATCGGATTATAGGAAGGGAATATGATCACATCTCCAAGGATCATTCAAATCACGAACGTCGAACGAGCAACAACCACAATGGAGTATCGCACTTACAACACCAGTGAAATGCACGGCGAGTATCGCAATGTCCGGATAGCGGCCATCGCATCACCAGAACAAGTGTTCGTTCACGTCCAAGTCCCAGGCTTCGACTACACTAGGATCCTGGGAAGGATTAGAAACATAAAAATCGATTCACCCGGAGTACACAGGTGCGTGGAAGAGGAGGTGTTCGAGGGAAAAAGCCTTCTGTACTATGACAAGGCCCACCTACACCGAGCCACCGTGATGAACCACGAGGACGAACAGATTTGGCTATGGCTAGGCGATCATGGAACAGATATCGAGGTACGTCTAGAGGATTGTTACACGGCGCCACCCTGGCTAGCAGAAATGCCTCTGTGCGCCATCACATGCGCGATAAGAGGCCTCGCACCACTGCAAGACGAGTACGAGGACGAGTTAAATACGCGTCTCTGGCAGTGGGTAGCCAGGAGAACCTGGACGCTGAAGGTCGAGCAGGAACGACCGGAACAGGAAGCGGTATGGGGCCAACTTAACCTGGACAACGGCACGAGTTACCAGGACGTAGCTGTCCGACTACGAACAGCAAGGGCAACTGAGGAGATGACACAATTCTACTGGCACTTACCGGGGCAAGTACAGTGCAGCAACAGAGAATTATCCGAGAAGATGGCGGCGTACGGACCAACGGTCACCGCAGAGTCACCCAGCACGGCAGGCGACGACGAGACGGTCGAGGACGCGTTGGTGGTACTACAGCGGATCCTGGACGCCGAGACGTGGGAGGACGCTGAAACCCTCATCATCGAGAACAACGAATGGAGAGTGGAACCAGCGGAGCGGTTTTTGTGGCTGTGGCCATATGCCGACGATGTGTGAGAGAAAAACCTAAGAGAAAATGAAACCGTTTATAAATTTTGTAAAAAAAAAAAAAAAAAAAAAAACATAGTATCTAAACAAATAAAACACAAGGTACGACCGAAAAACAAACGTTAAGATGTAGGGAATTTTCCTGGCACATCTCTAGTAGAATCCGGCGCAAGAAAAATTCCAGGGGGCAATGAGACGAAGACACCTGCAACAGAAATTAATAAGATTAATTGCGGCAAAACTCCTAAGAGGGCGACGTTTCTCATAAACAAACAATGGGGAGCAACAATATAAATACCGGGCGAACATAGCAATAAACACTCTCTCTCAACTAATCTCAACTCACCTCCCCTCACCTTACCTGATTCGAAAGTAACGATCTCACAACGCTTACTGTTGACGCCCAACTTTGCTGCCCCGGCAGACAAAACGGGAATCTCGACTGTAAGCCGGTAAGATCACCAGGGTGCAGAATCTACGAAATAAAATCGTCAGCGTGTTAATTTAAGAACTGCGAGCTATCGCCGTACTCACCGTGGAAAAGTCGACACAGCAGCGAAGGTATCGCTCGAATGCATCACGGAAAAACTATCATCAGCATCCGCAGCAGGTTCAGCGAAAAAGCCGACTCCGGAGAAAAACTAAAGACACACTACTAGCACTGTAAGCACATATCCAAGCACAATGTCTCGATAAAAGATTCAAGAAAAGTAATAAAACACCGACACACAGAGCTGTCATCTTGCTGGCCGACGCCATATTGATTTTCCTAGGCGCGATCAGATATCGATACAGAGCGCAATGAGTGGCACCGGAACGGCAGCGCCAAGATCCGTAAATCGAATCACGCCCGAGCGAGGTACTACATAGTAGTACATCTAGATTAGGCGATAAGGAGCGTAAACGATATTACCTACTACTCTGAACTTTGTAACGAGAGCTGGATGAATAAAAATATTTCCGTTCAACCGAGGCTCCACATTTATTTATTTCTTGCTCAAGAACCCAAACAATAAAAATAAAAGGAAAAGGGTATCACCCGTTTCAATATATATATATATATTGTATACACATGATTGATATATATATTGATATCATCCACCATATATATAAACCCATTCAGAAATATGTATGTATCTATATATATATATTGTCACGCCGATGGTGGGAGGGAATTTAGGGAACTGGGGGGAGGGGGGGATTAATAATTTGATAATACTGATTGACTTCAAAAAGAAATACCAATGTAAATTTATTGTTCACTCGTTAATAACACAACAAGAACAAAAATATCAACTCAAAAACTTAATATCGGCGGACTATCTCCGGGGCGGTAAATAAACAAAAAAAAATAATAATACTTTAATGTAAACAATATTTTCTGTCTTTGGGCGCCAGTTATTTTTAATGCTTGAAAATAACAAAAATCTAATAATTCTGATGGTCAAATGGGGAAATAAGGCTAACTCGATAGGAGGGGGGGGGGAAGGTCGGACGGGGTCTCAGGGAGGAGTTCTCCGACTCTATTTGGCCTCTTAGTTATTACCACTGGCTGGGGTGTTAGGGAAATAATATTTGAAATAAGCGAGTTTATTCGCGATGTTCGGGCGATCGCTTCTCGCCGAACACCGCTTACGACAAACAACAACAAAAAATATATAGAGTCTCGATACTCTCGATACAGAAAAAGAAAAATATAGACCTTCTCAAATATTCGCTCGGTCGTACGATCTATTATTTCGGTCGATCTTAGGACAAGGGCTGGCGGGGAGAAGGGAAAATGTAACGGTGCTCGAGGCGGTTGGGCGGTAAGGGGGGTAGGCGGGTGCGGGAGCGTCGCGCGACGGTAGCCGTCGCTCGACTTGTGCGTATGAGGTGATTTGGCCAGGCGGGGAGGGGAGGGGATGACCGTGAATTTTTCTCGCACGCGGTCTGACTAGCTAAATTATCGGATATTTTATTTCGCTTTTCCTTACTTATTACAACCGTCCCACCGGTTTTGTAGTTCGTACAAAAATAATTCTAAACAAAATTCGATTCGCGGGTATTTTTCCAAAGTATGCACGCACGCAAGGAGGGGGGGGGGGTAGTCTCTATGAATTTTAATACAGAATATATCGCGAAAGTACGCAATATAATACTCGACACGCAAAAAGGGAAATTAATGGCCGTTGTAAGTGTATTGCCGGGGGACCTGTGCAAACACTTACCGGTCGGCTGTCTCTCTCGATTCTCTCCGTTTCTTTTCGTCGCTCGTTCTCCTTATTCACTCCCTCGCTTTCCTGATGTTTCCTATATCCTTTTCCTGCTCGTCGTTCTTTCTCTCCGCACTCACTCCACACACTCCTCGCACTCTCTATAATTCTGTATCAATTTTCTCTAATTACTACTCTTTTCTATTTCGTCTCTCTAACTCCTTTCTACTCGCCGGCTCGTCACAAAGTGACGGCCTCGTGGCCTGCCGGAAGTTCGAGAATTTTCTCGGCCGTTGATTGGCCGAGCTTACCGGCATCGACCACGGGTCGCTCGATCCTTCGGCAGCAGCATCACGGGTCGATAGATGTGTCAGGCGTATGATTGATTCGTGCCTGACGGTAGCGGGATCTATCGGGAGTAGGTGGGTAAGTAGGGCGGTCGATAATTCAGGGTAATTGCGGGTAGGGATTTATGCGTGGGAATAATGGGGAATTCTTGGGGATCGCCGTGCGCTGCTGCCATCTTCGCTCTCTTGTCGCCGCTCAACCGATGGATGGCTGGGGAAGCGGGGGCGGACGATTGCAGTGTTTGACAGTTGTGTGCTTTCTTTGAGTGTAATGCGGTGCGGATAATGTGCGAGTTTCGAGTGCTGGATTTTCCTTCTTCGTGGGATTATTTCTTCGTTCTCCGGTCTGACTCGTCGAGGGGTGATTCTCGTTTGTACCAGGTGAGTAATTTTTCATTTCATTACTTGTAATTTTCTGGCAAGTAATCTTCTTTTGTTTTCTTTTTAGGTTATTTCTGCAGGCGACGACGACGACGACGACGACGACGATATTGACGACGACGACGACGACGATGACGATGACGGGGATGATAAGGACTGCCGGGGTCAGTCCTGCGAGTGGCTGGCCTCCCGGGTAAGTCTTTGCACAGTTCTTATAACTAAATCTTAGTGCGTAAGTAATACTTATCTTTATTCGCAGGATTCGTTGGGACGGTTGCCTTTGGACGGGCCGGACGCAGAGCGGGATATTGTGCAATGTCACAATATATATAATTTTATTATATATATCATTTCTGATCTGAATATATTCAGATATACATATATATACAGAAATATGTATGTATCTATACATACATATACTATACATATGTATCTATACATACATACACTATACATATATAGTCTGTATAATGGGATAATTTCTTTCTTTGAAGAATTATATTATTTTGTGAATATTTTTTATAAGCTGCAATGCTTTCTAATATGTGTAAAAAATGTACGAATGCTGACGAGATTCAGATGTGCGAATGGCAATCGCAAATTTTCGATCCCGTCTCAACTCGGCTTGTTGCATTCGCCAAACATCTCTCTTACGCCGAAAATGCGATATCGGTGACTGACGACTCTGGTCAGCGAGAGTCGCAAATATAAGCGTCAACAAACAAAGCTACGTGATGCCGAGTTTGACAATAAAATTCGCGACCGAGAATCGAAAATTCTCGGTCGAGTTTCGCCTCAAATATTTTGGAGCAGGCATGTAATGTTCAGGCAATCTACAGAATATTGCGAGTAGGAAACTGACAACCGAGAATCGCGAATTCTCGGTCGATTTTTACTCGAATATTTTTATTCGTCGAACGATGCTTGCTCCTAAAGCATCGTCGATAACGTATGGTCAACGTCAGCCGAGAGAGTGCGATCTCGGCGACTGACGGCTCTCGTCAGCGAGAGTCACATATACAAGCGTCAACAAATCTACGTAATGCCGAGTTTGATAATAAAATTCGCGATCGAGAATCGAAAATTCTCGGTCGATTGTTGACTCGAATATTTTTATCTGTCGAAGGATGCTTCTAAAGCATCATCGATCACGTATCGTCCACGTCAGGCGAGAAAGTGCGATCTCGGCGACGGACGACTCTCGTCAGCGAGAGTCAGATATATGGGCGCCAACGAATCTACAGAATATTTCGAGTCTGTAACTCACGATCGAGAATCCAAAATTCTCGGTAGAGTTTCGTCGGGAATATTTTTATGCAAGTATAGACGCGTCAAAAAATCTGCAGAATATTGCGAGTCTGAAAATCCCGGCCGACAATCGAAAATTCTCGGTCGATGGTTGACTCGAATATTTTCATCCGTCGAAGGATGCTTCTGAAGCATCATCGATCACGCATCGTCGACGTCAGGCGAGAAAGTACGATCTCGGCGACGGACGACTCTCGTCAGCGAGAGTCAGATATACAAGCGCCAAACAATCTACAGAATATTTCGAGTCTGAAACTCACGATCGAGAATCCAAAATTCTCGGTAGAGTTTCGACGGGAATAGTTGTTAAGCAAGCATATATACGTCAAACAATCTACAGAATATTGCGAGTCTGAAAATCTCGAGCGAAAATCGAAAATTCTTGGTCCATTTTCGACACGAATGCTTTTATCCATCGAACGATGCTACTAAAGCAACGTCGATCACACATGGTCTACATCAAGCGAGAAAATGCGATCTCGGCGACGGACGACTCTCGTCAGCGAGAGTCAAGTATACAGGCGTCAAAAAATGTACCAAATGCTGCGAGTCTGAAATTCTACAGATTCCTACACAACAGGATCTACAAAAATCTACATATTCCTTGTATACACTATTCATGTCTTATCGTTAAAATTTTATACATTATTTAGATTTTCCGTATTTCCTCTGTTCTGAGTATGTTCCGTGGTGGGGAAACGAATAAAGAAGAATTTTATTGCCAAAATTCTAAGTTCTCTTTAGAAAAAGATATTATTTTTTACGATAAGTAATAGTCTATACTAGACAAACAAAAAATCATATACTTTGGCATTACTTTTTCACACGTAACCTAAAAGCTCAAAAAAGAGATCTCAGGTTATTCTCAGGTTTATCATCACATAAATAAAATTTTATTTGTATAAGTGTGGTGATATATACCTGAAGACATTACTTTGTCGACGAGAATGAGCCCGTTTATCCTTTTTTGTCTTCGATTGCCTATTTTTTGTATCTCGGCTACTCACTTACTGATTATATAATACTATTATTTACACTATATATATATATATATATATACATATATATACCATACACTAGAATATTCGAAATAATAGATTAATCACTTTTCGCTCTTATTAGCACGTAATTACGGTAGTACGCGTTTTTTACTGATACGACAGCAAGGCGAATGAACCATGCCGCTTAGCTCCCGCGTTAGAAAATGACAGCGCGGCCGTGTTTTGTTTTCTTCTGTCACTCGACCACGCGGTGCGAAGAGATCTTTATGCATACGCGTTGTCCGCCTGACGTAGGCCGAATGTTTAGCACACGCTGCAGCTATACGTCTATATGCATATATACATATGCCTATGTATACGCTCACTCTACCGAGAAACGTAAAGCTACGATTCAAAAACGAAAAATGTGTTCAAGGGTCCTGTAAGCAACCGATCGAGTTGAAATTTGGACAGTACATTGTGAATAATAGCTGAAATGGGATCTTGATATTTTTTCTGAAAAATTCTAAAAACAAACCGCACTTTTTGTAATTACCATGAAAATATATATAGGTATATTATGTACATATATATGAAAGATGTATATTCCAGATAGTTGCATCGATTGTTTCATAGCTGTTGAATATACCGCTGTAGCTCAATAGAAATACATAAATTTTTCGTTTTATTTCATTTCATTCGACGGAAAGATAGGAATATCATTTGCGATTTGCTTCGTCGGTAAGACAGGGTACGAGTCTTCATTTCACGAGATCAGCGCGATCGCCGGCGACGAAAAAGCCACCAGAGCTGCACACATAGCCGTTCTTATATAGCATCTAGGTCCGCCTGACGTAGGGCTAATGTGTAGCGCGCTCTGCGGCTATACGTGTGTGTTCACGCTCGCCGTCATCGAGGAACGCAAGCCTATTTTCAAAACGTTCTCAAGCGCGCTCTGAGCAACCGATCGTGTTGAAATTCTTACACGACATAGAGAATAGTAGCCGAATTGGAGTCTTGGTATTTTTCCGGAAAATTTCGAAAAAGAAATCCCACTTTTCGTTATAACCATCGCAAAATATATATATATTATCTACACATATATATAAAACATGTATATTCCCGATACTTGCATGGAGTTTTTCATAGCTTATGAATAGACAGCTAACGCGCAATGAAAATACGCACTTTTTGCCGTTTATTTCATTTCATTCGGTGCAAAAATGTACGAGCATCATTGGCAATTCGCATTGTCGATAAAACAGGGTACGAGACTTTATTTCACGAGGCCCGCGCCGTCGCCGGCGACGAACAGCCACGAGAGCCGCACACATAGCCGTTCTTATATAGCATCTAGGTCCGCCTGACGTAGGGCTAATGTGTAGCGCGCGGTATCGCACTCGTGGTGTATATATGTATACATGCACGAGGCGTAGCGGTAGCAGGCCGGGTGACAGTTGACGACGACGGAGGAGGCTAGGCCTCGCGGTCTAACATATATAAATATATAGCGGCAATGCTTTCCGGCATATGGCTTCGCCTTCGTCTGTTTCCGTACGAGTCTCGTGAGAAAATTTCGACAGCGCACTCACGCGGAATTTTGGTACACTTTTTTTTTATATGTCGGTACAATTTTCTAGCCGTTGTCGTTATCTTCTTGTCAAACATTTTGATTCGCCAATTCTCATTCATTTCTGCATAAAATCAAATGAAATTTTTATTTTTTATTTTTTTTTATTTGTCTTTTCCAGCCTCTAACTATGAGCTGCCACTGCTGTGGCATTAACTAGTTTTGGTGTCGTTTGTTTTATTTTACAGTTCATTTAGAGGGTATATCCGCTGATATACTCTACTCTATTTTTCACTTTTTGTTTGATACGCACCACACATTCATACTTACATTCATACATTCATTCTTACATTCTTCGTATTTACAAGCCGACAGCCGTGTTTATGTAGCGCGGAATCTCTGCCGTAGGTCTGTCGGTTTGAACTTTTTGAGCCTTCGGGTGATATTGTCTCTATTAAGGAGGTTTCATGCTAGTTCGTTTGGGTGGTTCATGAGGCGTTGTTCGTAGCTTGCGCATAGATTAGAGGCTGTGTTCTTCACTGTTTCGATCTCGAGGTCTTTGTGGAGATTGGCATTTGTGACATACCAGGGCGCGTTGGCGATTATTCTGAGGGTTTTTGATTGAAATCTCTGGAGGATTTCTATGTTGGAGTTACTTGCTGTTCCCCATAGCTGAATGCCGTATGTCCAGATGGGCTTCAGGATTGCTTTCTATATCTCGGTTTTGTTTCTGAGCGATAGGTTAGACCTTTTGCCTAGGAGCCAATACATTTGCCGAAATTTTATGTCCAATTCTTTCCTTTTTTTCCTGATGTGATTGGCCCACGTGAGCCTTCTGTCGAAGTGCAGTCCAAGGTATTTTACTTCGCTGACTCTTGGAAGAGGTTGGTCGTTCAGCGTGACTGGTGGGCACTCTTTTTTCCCATGGTGAATGTGATATGCACCGATTTGGTCGCACTGGCTTGAAGTCTCCATTTCGTTAGCCATGTTTGCACATCGTTGAGCCCTTTTTGGAGTAGTTTGGAGGCTGTAACCTCATTTCTGTGTGTGGCCATGATTGCTGTATCGTCAGCAAACGTAGCCACGACAGTATTGCGTCGCACTGGCAGGTCGGCCGTAAACAGCGTGTATAGCACCGGTCCTAGCACGCTTCCCTGGGGGACTCCCGATTTTATTGGACGGAGATCCGTGATTTCCGCTCCGTGCTTTATCTGGAATGATCAGTTGTTCAGGTAAGATTTTAAGAGTAGGTAATATTTTGGCATGACTTGTTTGATTTTGTACAGCAGCCCTAAGTGCCACACTTTATCGAAGGCCTGCTGAATGTCTAGGAATACTGCTGAGCAGAATGTATTCTCTTCAAGGGCGTTGGCAATGGTGTTATATACTCTGTTGGCCTGTTCCACGGTCATGTGTTGGGTTCTGAAGCCAAATTGGTGGTTTGGTATGCCATTCTGTTCTTCTATTTGACCTTTGATTCTTCTCAGCAGCAGTTTTTCGAAGATTTTTGAGATTATTGGTAGCAGGCTTATAGGCCTGTAGGACGAGACATCATTTGGTGGTTTCCCTGGTTTTTTTATCATGATGATCTGCGCGACTTTCCATTGGCTGGGTATGTGCGCTGTCCTGAGGATTGCGTTGAATAGCCTCGAGAGGAATACGACGCCTTTGGTTGGCAGTTTCTTCAGTACAAATCCAGTTATAAGGTCGTAACCAGGGGCTTTCTTTGGATTCAGCTCCTTATTGATGATATAGTTTATTTCTGCCGGAGAGATGGATTTGATCGGCATTTCCATTGGGAGGGGGCTGTCGAGGAATTCTTCGACTTCTAGGGTGTTTAGCTGCGACTGGTTTAATGTAAATACCCTTTCCAGATGTTCCGCAAATGCTATTGCTTTTTCTGTGTCACTCTGTGCCCATTCTCCGTCCGATTTTCTTATTGGAGGATTGTAGTTTTGTGTCGTGTTGATTTTTTTCGTTGCTTTCCATAGTGAATATTCGGTGGATGCCGTGTTGGTTAGTTGGGATAGGTACGTTTCGAAGCTGCTGTTGTTGTGTTGCATAATTAACTTTTTTAGTTCTCGGGTTTCTCTGTTAAATCTGTTTTTGTCGAGGATGTTTCGGCTCAGCTGCCACTGTCTTCTGGCTCGCCGTTTTGTCGCTATTTTTCTTCGGATTTCATCCGGGAGCATTACCGCGACGTGGCTGTCCATTGTTGTTGGTGGAGTAGAGTCCCAGGCTGCTCTCTGAATTAGCCGCGTAAATTGCTCAGTAGCGTCGTCTACGTTTGTTCCGTTCTTTAGGGGAGTTTTTAGGTCCACATTTTCGTTTATTGTTTCCTTGAAGGTCGTCCAGTTCGTTTTCCTAGTGTATAAGGATAAGGGTTTTTCTTTGGTTAAGACTTCGCTACTTAGTGTAAGTAATACCGGTATATGGTCTGATGACAAATCCAGGCTTGCTTCTACTCTCGTATATATACTCGCGATTCCCTTGGCTACAAAGAAGTCCAGTACGTCTGGGATTTTGTTCCTATCCGTCGACCAATATGTTGGTTGATTTGGGGATAAGTGGGTGTAGTTGTTATCTGTCATCGCTTTCAGTAGTTCGCGCCCTCTGGTTGTAGTTAGCCTCGATCCCCATGCCCGATTTTTGGCGTTGTAGTCGCCTCCTGCGAGAAATCGTGGACCCAATCTCTGCAAGAATTCTTTGAACTTGTTATTTTTAATATTACGTCTCGGTGGGCAGTATACCGCTGCGAGAGCTGTTGGGCCGATTTTCCGGTCTTCGACTACAATTGTTGTCGCCTGCAGGTAGTCTTCGTTGAATGGGCGTAACTCATGATGTTTAATGTTTTTTTTTATTAGTATGGCCGTACCTCCATGCGCTCTGCCGTCCGGGTGCTCAGTACTATAAACATTGTAACCGTATATTTTCAGGTGACTTTTGTCCGTAAAGTGACTCTCTGCGATAAGCATAACGTCGACTTTGTTTGTTTGCATAAATACTGCTAGTTCCTGCCGATGTTGGGCCAACCCATTGGCATTCCATAGCGCTATTTTGTACGAGGTGAATTTATTTGTCGGTGAACTTCGTCAATACTGCTGTTAGCAGGTTTAACATTGTTTTTAACAGCTCGTTTTGCTGGGTTAGCGCGGATCTGAATTCGTTGAATGAGTTCTCGAGTATATTAATGATTGTCGCATTATCGTTTGAAATGTTTTCGTTGTTGTTACTCGGTCTCGCTGTTGTCACCTGTGCGTAACTGCGGGCTGGCCGGGTTTCCCACGTCTGCTCGGTGGTCTATTGCTGGTTGTGTTGTTCATCTGTTTGTTGCGTGGCTTGCCTTGGCCGGGATCGAAGCCAGTGCGGCTTTTGTGCGCTCGGATTCCTTTTTTCCAATATACTTTGGTATACGCGGCAGCCTTTATAGCTCGCCGGATGATCGCCTTCACAGAGCACGCACTTGGCTGGTGTATCACTTGATTTCCCGCACGACGTTGTGTTGTGCTCGCCCCCGCATTTGACGCATCGATATTGTCTACGGCAGTAGCTCTTGGTGTGACCATAGCGCTGGCATCTAGTGCATTGCGCTATCATGGACTTTTTCCTCGGCGGTTCGATTTCGATTTTGGCGTTAAGGAGCGCATCAACAGCGTATATGTCCTTATTGTTGGGCTTAGGCTCCAGGTCCACAAAGAAGAGGGGCAACGGCTGTTTGGTTTTCCCGTGTTTGACGTTCATGACATTACGCACTTGGTGCCCTAGTTCTTCGATGGCGTTTTTTATTTCATCGATGGGAGTTGTTGGGTGCAGAGATCTAATCACCACTCGGTATGCACGATTTTCTTTTAGTTGGTATGTGTGGTATGCGGCATTTTCTCTGTCCAGAGTGTGTATAATTTTCCGGAATGTGTCAGAGTCCTTGGCTATTATTTTTATTTGCCCGTTGGCATCGATTGTCTTGTGTGTGTAATCGCTTCTGTTTATGTCTTTGTCGAAACTTGTTATTAGCGCTGTGATCGATCCAACGCCTGGGATGAATATCGGCGGCGGTTTTGGAGTTCTCTCCCTTCCCTCGTTTGTATTAGTGTCGTCAACGTTCATATCGTTATTATCAATTCCATTTGCGCCGCTGAGGGCCGTATACCTGTTGTTGTTACATGGGATTAGGTTATTTTCCTCTTCGGTATCCGAGTTAGAGTATCTTGGTCGTTTTCCGTTACGGACGATTTGCCATGCTGGTGATTTATTGCCTTCGCCTGGTCTATTGGAATTTCTTGATATGATGATTCGTATCCCAGCCGAGTTTCCATTCGGTGGAGTGTCGGGAGGAGCATGATGCACTGGCGTTCCGGAGGACCCTGGGGAAGAAATGTTGTTTTCTGCCGATTCGATTTGGCTATTGGCTGGGTTCGTCGACATTTTGGCCGAATGGCCGTTGTTCACAGTACTGCACAACGTAGCTATGCCCGTTGCACTACACACGCGGCTTTTGGAGTTTCACATCTCCGGTGCACTTTGGACGCACCGTCTAGTTAATGATTCTTTTTATTTCGATTTCACCGATTTACTGGGGTAGTGTTATTACACTCGCTCAAGCTTGGTATTTCGCAAGTAATTTACTTGTTCGTCTCACTCGTAAACACGTCTACACGCGACGATGGTTCGAGCTGAACTAAATCAAATGAAATAAAGCTCAAAATGTGTGTTTTTTAATTGCGGTTCGGCTCTTGCCATAGACATTACGATTCGATCCGTGCACCCATACAAAATTCTTTCATTTCTCCAATGATAAGTAAAACTGCAAATTTTTTTTTAATATTTCGATAAAAAAATACCAAGAGCCCAATTTTGCCATAATTCTCTGTGTACCTGCTAATTTTTAAGCTGATTGATTGTTTAGTGCTCGCAGGACTACTAATCGAAATTTCGAAGCGTACGTCGCCAGTAACACTGCCTCTTAAGAGCTTCTGATATTTCTTCAAGCTGATTTAAGTCTGCTGCAGTAAACGTCGTTTTATTTTTTAAGTCAACTAGTGTTTTCAACACGGCATCTATTAGAATTATAAATCTGCTAATCATATTGCCAAAACTGCTCCATCTTGTCTTACAGTCCAGTATTAGGTGGACGCCTTTCTTTTTTCCTTCTGTGTCATATTTATACAGGACTTCAGACTTGGTTGGAGAATGTTTAAACATCTTTACAATTGTTCTTACTTTATTTATTACGTCTTTGTAGCACCCTTGTATGCCGTACGTGCCAGAACTTCTTGCTCCTGCAGCGATAATAAATCCTTCATTTCCAGAGCCAGAGTCATCACTGTCCAAATCTTTATATGCTGTTTCGGGCATCTCGATATTTTCAGTGTCAATAAGTTCTTGAACGGTAGAAGTTGACTTTTTTTCTTATACAGAACATCAAGAACTGCTAATTGGATTCCGTGGGCATATCATAATTGGTGGTAGGCTGACGTCCTTTTCCCTAGAGCAGCTATTACAGTCGCTCCGTCTGTTGTGAGATATATTATGTCATTATTCAAAGAAAGTCCGTAGGCGCTCAACTTTTCTTTAAGAATGTTATGACAATTTTCAGCTGTGCCTCTTCCTCTTATTTCGGCCAAACCTAAGTTTTTGAAACTTTTGTCTGACAGTTTTGGGCAATGTATGTTGACGTTCATGAATCGTATATTTTGTATAGATGTCCATTCATCGAGACTCACTGCAAACTTGCATTCTTCTAACTTCAGCTTCTCTAACTCCTTCTTTAAATTTGCTTTAAGTTCTTTACTATGGGCCATGATAATTTGTTTGATGGTGTGTAGATATTGTGGCAATTGTTTTCCAATTTTTGTGAATAATTTTCGAAACGTTTCTGATGTACAAAATACACTGAATAAAAATCCATCTAAAGCTGCTAGTTTTTAAACCATAACTTCGGTGCGTTCATGAGACTTTCTATAATCTGTTATTTTGGATTTCTTTTTTGGTTGTTCATCTTCGGCATCTGATAGCGATTCTAACATAATGGCACTTGCTGAAGGATTTGACAACGTGGCTTCTGGTTTTGCTTGTGAGGTGTCATATTTTTTCAGATTTATATCATGTTTTAGTTTCAAATGATTATGTAAAGGAGAGGTTGATCCAGAATGTTTTATGATCTGTTTGCACAAATTGCATCGCACTTGTACGCCGTCAGTACTACGTTTAAAATATTTCTAAACTGAATGTGGGCCATTTGAACATCGTTTGTATTCTATAAATTGAATATTGCTTGTCATCATGTCATAAGTTTGTATGTCCAGCGACAATGTACACATTTTAATTAGATCGGTCCATTTGAAATAGAAGGGTATCTGGATGGCAGACCTCGGATCTGTCTTTAGGTTGAGAAGTGAGTCGAGTCTTTAGGTTGATGAGTGAGGTTGAGTCTTTAAGGTCCGAAAAAATAGAGAACAATTAACCAAACTTAACACTGTTTATTTACACTGAATACACGTAATGGCGGTCGCCCGGACTTGCGCACGTGTCCGTTAGAAAGTTGCCGGTGGAAAAGTCTTGTCGGCGTCGACAATAAGAATGCGAGATTTCCCAAAGAACAAGAAGAATCAGAGAGAGAAAGCCGGTCGTAAATCGTCTTTAAGTCCACTGATTCGGGAGAACGTTGCCGTAAGAAAAGCCGAGGTAATAATAATGAACCGAAATAACTTTGAAATACACAGAAGAGACAAGCCATAAGAAGTTCGCACTTGACGGTTCAGAGTAGAAGTGAAGAAGACGGAAATCGATCGTGATCGATGACCGAGGAGTGGGGGAATATGTCAGAGCATTCGAGCACCGCAGAGTCGAAGTGAGTGTCATAGGCCGCGAACTTCTGACCTCTCGCATGAACTCCCGAAACTACGAACTTTTTTGAACAAAGGGTAATCATTCGAATTACAGCGTACTTGAGAAGTTTGTGTTGTTGAGAACGATACTCGCTGATTTTAGAAGTACTATTAAATTTAAATCACTAGAAGTCATTTTAAATTTACAACTTACAATATGTTAGAATATGAGAGCGCCCGCTACTGTGTTTCCTCCATCTTATGGATATATGGTTATGTGAGTGGGGACGCTTCCTCCTTTTCTTGGGCTGTAAGTCAGTCTAGTGTCGACACCGAAAGAGTTCGGACGTATCAATAAAAGACCTGACAGTTACAAAGAAAGCATTCGTCTATCTTTATTAAAACATATATCCCAACAGGTTATGGGCACAGTCGCGTAGTGCATATTCACGCTTTCACTACGCCAATAATGATTAGTCATTAGGAAAAAGGAAAACCGGTTCATTAGTTCAAGTACAAACAGAGAAGTGATTGGTCGGCTTCGAAAAGAAATAGAGGAGAGGAAAATTGAAGAGAATGGAAGGTGAGATATATAATAAAATTCGGAAGAAGTCCGATGACAATGGAAAGGATGAACGTAAGTAAAAATTAAAGAAAAATTGACAGAGTAATTGTTAATGATAAATTGTCGGGTGTATGAGGTGAAGGAGTGAGGGAAGAGGAGAGAGAAGTTGAAATTATAAAAGAAAAGAGAAAAAGAGGTGAAATTCATAAAGAGGAATAAAACAGCAACGCTATCGCCAGGGTGAGACAAAGGCAAGGCGCGCGAGCGTGTTCGAACCGGCGTGAGTGGTGCGGTAGAAGGGGCAGAGGAGACGACAGCGGTCACTCGTTGCTCGAGCATAAAGCGCGAACCAAAATAAACGGAAAATACAAAGAAAGAATAAAGTCTTCTGTCCGCTCACACGCAAGGTTTCGAAAGTTACGCACGGGAAACGAATATATTCGAAATAAGATGATTCCAGTTTTTGTTTTCCCTCTTTATCTCATATTAAAAATAAAATTCGATCGATTAAAAGAGAAATGGTAGTTGAGCAAATGCGCAATAAATAAATTAATACCTTACAGATGTACATGACTTAACAGTTGTCTGGAATTGGTTAATTCAGAAATTCCAACTGGAAGAGTATGATGAAGGTTTGGATATTAAACTTGAATTTAAAGAGGAAGAAATTGCAATAACAACAGACAAAGGCAAATGTTATGTGACAGGTGAGATTTGACGAGATTTTTGGTGAGGAAGACGTGTAGACGCGAGTGGGTGAGAGAGAGAAAACAAAATTCATGCATGTAAATCAAAGTACATATGTGTCGGTAATTCACCAATTGTTACACGATCACTGTACTAGAAATTAGAATTTTTAAAGAATTCAATTTCATTTACTCTGAACGGTTAATCAAGGAATTTACACTTGTGTTCGGTGCATATGATCTGATTAGCTGGAATAAACAGGGAGAAAATCTTGCGTTCGGATTTTTGAAGCGTTTATTCGTCCTTGGGACTGGTCATACTTGTGTTCAGTCAACTAGTCTCAGGACAATTCTATTTGGTACAAAGTGGAAAAAAATAAGTTATTAATTCCGTATTAATTGCAGGGAAGAGTGTAATAGATGGGAAGATGTGGGATCATCTGATGGTGTGGAAAGAGAAGATGATCAAACTTGAAAAACCACTCTTAGTGCCAAAGAAAATTTCAGAGGTTATCTCTGACGCCGTGAATGAAGGTGCGGGAAACGGTGCGGTAGATGAGTTACAGCACGATAAACAGAAAAATGATAAGATGAGGCTGGGAGGGTCAGGCGAGATAAGTAACCCATCGGCGGTCAGAGAAGCACATGGGTCGGGCAATTCAAAAGTAAAAATTACTTCCGTTGAAAATCTCAGTTCAACAATTAAAGTAATTCCGAAGGAGGGCAGGAATCAATCATCAGATGAGAATATGATTGAAAATAAAAATAAACTGTCAGCTCTTGAGAGAATTGATGAGCAGGATAACAAAATAAGAAACCTGACAACCACCATGAATAGATTCTGTAGTTCATCAAGTGAAGTTACAAAACTAAATTGGGAAACAATAAAAACCTTGAAAGAGGAATTGGGTGAGATGAAAAAGGAGAGATGTGACATAACCAAATTGTGTAAGGTTATGGAAAAATTTAATGACAATTATGAGAGACAAACTGAGTTGATGAGTGAAATTAAAGCAACACTTGGACATATAGATGAGAAGGTGACAGATGAGGAAAATGTCCAAGACAGTGACACTGACGCAATGGATTGGAGAGATGAAGTAGCGGAATTGATTGAAGCAAAATTAACAGATCTCAAACAAAAGGAGGCAAGTAAAACTGGGAGTTTGACCACAAACTCTTTAGCAAATAAAGTAACCGAAGCATTGAAGCTTGAGATTGTGAACAAAGGTGGAAATATGAGAAGAGAATATAAACTCGACAATAATAGTAAGTTTGAACACTTCTATGACTATTTTTCATCTGAGCTGAGGTCACATGGCTTGCTACATGTTATCGACAAAGAGATTGAGTCAAGAGTAGACGAGAAAACTTTGGAAGAACAAAAGTTCAAGGTTCGGGATATTTTAATAAATCCCTTGGACAGAAATTATCATTCCAAAGTGACTCAACTGCAAGATCCGGTGGATATAATGAACAGGCTTACAGAAATTAAAAGGTGTGAAACGAATGTGACATCTCACTCAGTGAGAAAACAGCTGTATAGTATGAAATACATAACTGGAAAGGAAACAGCTGCTCAGTTCTGTGAGCGATTTGAAGAGACAATTCGCACGTTTGAGAATTCTCCAGGTGGAAAACCATTACACGAAGATGAAAAACGTGATGCATTTTATAATGCAGTCATGTTGTCAGTCCCTACGGTCCAGACCATTGAGTATGTGTCAAAAAGTACCAAAGGAAAGAGTCCAGCATATGAAGAGTTAAAATTAATTGTCATGCAAGATGAGGCTGCACACAAAGATTCAAGTGGCGCTGATATTGTAGAAACTCGAGCTGCAAACATGGCAACGGTAGGAAAAAGGTGTTACGAGTGTCAAGCTGTTGGACACATTGCTAATGACTGCCCAAATAAGGGACGCGGCATTTTATGCTATAACTGTAATCAGTTCAGCAACCACATAGCATCAAATTGTCCTTTTCCAACAGCAAACTCAATCGGTGTTTCCAATGAAAACTTGAACCCGAAGAGAGAGAACAGAAACAGGAGTGCCGGTAGAATTCCTAATTCGGTCAGAGGCAACCCGCGGGATTCATATAAAAGGAAATATAATAATCCAAATAGAAACAACCCTAAGCGATTCAAATTTCTAAATAATAAGGGTCAGCCTAAAGGTAACTTCAAATTCAAGAAATATGAGAAAAATGGAAAACCTCAAGGCAACAATTCGACGAGTCAAAAGCCTCCAGGGAAACTTGCAGAGAGCAGTAATATCAAAAGGGGTGAGCAAAACTATTTGTTGAGCAATAATAAGATAGAGAAGACGAGAAATGAAAGCTTAGATACTATAGAAACAATGTATACCGATGCATCATACGTAAAGGGAAATAGAATAATTACAGAGTTCTTGGCTGACTCCGGAGCCACAGAGCATCTGACAAATTCAAAATTAGTTTTCAAAACTTTCGATGAGTCGAGACACGGTGTGATTAAATGCGCGAATAAAAAAGAATCAGCGGATTTAAGGACGGAGGGAGAGGGTAACATCGAATTGAGATTAGAAAATGGTAAGCGTGTTGAAATCGAAAATGTAATATTCGCGGATCAATTAAAAGAAAATTTATTGTCGCTCAGGAGATTTGCAGAGCTAGGCCTTGCAATCTATTTAGATGACGAGCAAATTAACATATTTGATCCAAATTCGAATGAAACATTTATTTCCGGTGTATACAAAAGACCATATTGGATTATAGAGTTAGAGATTGGAGATATTAATTCAGAATGTGGTAAAATAAGCAGACGTGTGTTTGCAAACCTGGCAGATAAAGAGTCTCAGATGGGAAGATATTTTACTCGTAGCACCGCAGCAAAAGAAAAAGAATCGAATAATGAGAAAAATGAAGAATCAGAATTAAAGATGGGTGATTCAAATATCACAACAGATACAGATGAGGGCAAAGCAGTGTCTGAAGAAAAGTCTGAAAGCAGTGAGTTGAGGGGTAAGGGAAAGACTCTATATGAACACTCAAATTTCGATACAACTATCTGGGATCGAAAAATCCATGATGTGGATGAGTTGCCTCTTGTAGAATCAACTGAAGATGTGACACCAGTTGAAAACAAAGTAAAGATTCTGTCAAAAGCAATGTTATGGCATGTCAGATTTGGCCATGCATCAGTTGCATATTTGAAACAATTGCAACATAAGTTCCCAGACAATAAAGAACTAAGAGAAGTCGTGTTTGATGAACTCGTCAAAGAATGCGAAGTGTGTCTGATTTCAAAGTTTGACAAATTACCGTTTCTTTCCATACGTAAGCGAGCAACCAACCCCTTGCAAATTATACATTCAGATGTCATGGGACCAATATCACCTGTATCTCATCCAAAGGAGTACAAATATATTTCTGTATTTGTAGATGATAAATCACGATTTGCTATGGCATACGCTATGAAAGCAAAGAGTGATACTGGTCACTGTCTAGAAATGTTCGTAAGAAGTGCACGAAATTTGCTAGGATATGACGCGAAAGTATGCTATCTACGAAGTGACCAAGGTACAGAATATACAGGGGGTTACACTGTGGATGTTCTAAAGAAACTAGGAGCAGAGCTTCAACTGGCATGTCCAGATACACCTGAGCTTAATGGTGTGGCTGAGCGTTTCAATCAAACACTACAAAAGAAAATAAGGTCATACATGTATGATGCAAAACTCCCCGAATGTATGTGGGATATTGCAATGAATGCAGCAGTGTATTCATACAATAGAACTCCACATAAATCAAACCACATGATCACTCCTCTTCAGAGTTTTGCTCCAGAACACAGGTTTGATATAAATCAAATTAAAAGGTTTGGGTGCGTAGCCTATATCAAAGTACAGAGAGACACTGGTCCAAAGTTTAGAGCAAAAGGAGTACCAGTAATTTTGGTTGGTTATACACCAGTAGGTTACCAATTCCTGAGACCCGAAAATGGCAAATACTATGAGAGTAGACATGCTAGGTTTAATGAAAAACTGGTATATGGGGACAGATATAATAAGACGTGCATTAAAGATGTCCCTTATGAAAATGAGGAAATCAATAAAAAGGAATGGTTTGTAAAGTTCTATACAAATAAAAACGAAAACGACGGAGTTTTAAAACCGGAGGGAGAGATAAGACGGAAAAGAGGTAGGCCCAGAAAAGACGGGAGTAAGACTGGTAGTGAATGCGAAAGAACTGATAAGAGAATTAAAGGAAATGATGCTATAAAGGACACGAGCTTTGATAAATTAAACTTAGACGAGAGAGCGAGAGCAAATCTATGCTTCTCGAATCTGATTGACGTTGAAACTGGGAACGACATGAATCAGACGAATGACACAATTTATCATGCATTGTTCTCAAGTATAAATGAAGATCCAGTGAATTACCAAGAAGCGATCCAAACAGACGAGAAAGAACTTTGGCGATCAGCAATAGATGAGGAACTGTTGTCAATGGAGAAAAATAAAGTTTGGAAATTGGTGAACAGACCAATGGAGATGAGTAAGGGGCAAAAACTGAATATAATAGATTCCAAATGGGTCTTTAAAAGGAAAATTGAATCCAATAATGACGTGAGATATAAAGCTCGTTTAGTCATCAGAGGATTCAAAGACACAAATAATTATGAGCTAAGAGAAACATATGCTCCGGTGTCAAGACTGCCTCTAGTGAGAGCGGTACTTGCTATAATTAATAAATACAGTTTGAAGGTCTGTCAATTAGATGTGAAAACAGCCTTTTTAAATGGTGAGATAGACGAGGAAATTTATATGGAAATACCTGAGGGTACAAACCATACAAATAAAGAAAGACGTGCAAAGGTGTGTAAATTGCAAAAGGCACTATACGGCTTACGTATCAGTCCAAAGCGTTGGAATGACAAGTTTACTGAAGTGGTTCGAAAGATGGGATTGACCAATTCAGATTTGGAACCATGCCTCTTTGTATGGAGAGATGGAATTAAACTCCTAATCCTGATTGTCTATGTTGACGATATTTTGATGGCGAGTAATGATGAGGAAAAATTAAATGAGTTAAAAGACGAGTTGAGCAGAAAATTTGAAATGAAAATATTAGGTGAGCCAAAAGAGTTTCTGAGCATCTCTCTAAGACGTGATAAAGAGAGAGGTTATATAGAGCTCAATCAAGAAAAATATACGAAGAAAATTCTTGCTCGATTTGGGTTCAATGAGTCGCATCCACAGAGAACGCCAATGATAACGACTCAAGCCACCAATCAGGAAAGAAAGATGAGAGAAACAAATGAGGAAATTGATGGGTATGATATGACCGAGTCGAAGCAAAATTATCCCTACAGAGAAGCGGTGGGGAGTTTGCTTTATCTGGCATGTGCGACCAGACCAGATATATCATATGCTGTAAATGTCCTGAGTAGACATCAAGTAAATCCTACAGCAGAAGATTGGAAAATGGTTAAAAGGGTTTTCCGATACTTGAGGGGGACGGCAAGTCTAGGACTAACATATACTGGAGAAACTAATGAGATTGAAGGATTCTCAGACTCCAGCTTTGCTGACTGCAAAGAATCTCTGACCACGTGTGGTTTCGTAATCAAGCTCTTTGGAGATGCGATAGCTTGGCGAACACACAAACAGCCATATGTAGCATTATCTACCTGTCAGGCAGAATATGTTGCGATGAGTGAGGCTAGTCAGGAGATGCTATCAATGTATAACTCACTCAAGTTGATTTTGATTGAACCCCCATTGCCTATGCTTTTATGGTGCGATAACAAGGCAGCAATTGCTGGTGTTGAGACCAATGGTGGAAACAAGTTGAGGCATATTATTGAAGTTAAAGCACATCATGTTAAAGAATGTGTAAAAAGAGAGTTGATTAAAGTTAGATGGGTAAATTCGAAACAACAACTGGCTGACATATTTACAAAGCCACTAGCGTTTGAACTCCACAAACAATTAAGCGATAAGATAATGAACAGCGATGTATAAATTGAAATGTTTCAGTATGCATGTAACGTTGCAGGAAATAATTAAACGAGGACCAACAGATCATCCAAAGATGCGATGTGGAAAACACATGGAGCAGTCGGGAGGGAGTGTTAGAATATGAGAGCGCCCGCTACTGTGTTTCCTCCATCTTATGGATATATGGTTATGTGAGTGGGGACGCTTCCTCCTTTTCTTGGGCTGTAAGTCAGTCTAGTGTTGACACCGAAAGAGTTCGGACGTATCAATAAAAGACCTGACAGTTACAAAGAAAGCATTCGTCTATCTTTATTAAAACATATATCCCAACACAATACCACACTGATAAATGGCAATCTACCCCTTTCTCTTAGGGGTAACGCCGGAAATTGTAGGAGGACCGACAGTAGGAGGTACTTTTCAGTAACCCCTGTTACGTCTCAATAACATTACGGTTGCCCTATTTTTGACCTTAGCAAGGCTACTGACAAGGGGAATATCTCTACCTGACCTCACCGATTTGAGCCATCTTTTGCAGGCTTGAAGGCCGTCACTAGGACTACATCAGGTAGAAATATTAAGACCCGCTTTTCAAGCAATAGCGAGAAACTCGCCATCGAAATATTCCGTTGAATCATGTACTCCGTACGTTATGATATTTTCAAGGAGCGCCTGGCGTAGCGGTAAGCGCTCTGCCTCGTATGCGCGAGGTCTCTGGATCGAATCTCACTGCTGTGATTTTTTTTTCTTAAAATAAATACATCAGAATTGTGCATATTATTAATTTTTAATTATTCATTTCAATCGAGAATTTTTTCAGAGACGAATGTCTCTACAAAATTTCAGCAAAATTGAAAATGTCTGGTTTTTGGAACTTTATCCCAATTATATATTAATTATCATAACTGTATAATAGAGGATAATGCGGAATTGGGAATATTAATTTTTTTGTGAGAAGATTGGAAATGAAGAAAATATACACGAGAAATTGAGCAAAATCAATATTCTCATTCTAACGGTATTCGGAGCGTCACGTTCTGACCTGCTCGACTTCAAGGGACACCTGCTCAATAGACAAAAGAATTTCTGTTAACAGGAAGGTAAAGTAGTTCCTAGGCAGTCACTCCACAGTCGTCTGTTAACTCTCGAGTCAGCAACATCGTTTACAACCGTGTCTTGTGCCATAATGTCTACTCCGAAAATGCGATTAAAAACAGCACTCGCATACACTGAAAAACTCCTCCTTGAAAACAATCTCATCGCATCAGAAGCTTCTACAGTAATTACCGATGAACACATGCAAATTGGAGAAGAAATATATTGCAAGACGTTAGAAGTACTAGCGGAAAATAAAATCGTGGTAGAAGATGAACTCATTTTCTTTCATGAAATCGACGAAGAAAATCTGTTTGAAGAAATCGAAGAATCTAGCTCTACTTCGTCAGACGATTACGAACCCGATGAGAAGAAAGAGAAAATAGACGCTGACTATATTCCGCTGGATTATAAGATAAAGGTCGTCAATCTGGCTAGAGAACATCCAAAATGGAGTTTACAAAATCTTCAAAGAATGGGAGCACATCGCCTCAAAAGCATGAAATATTTAAAAACATGGCAAGAGCAGATAATCCACGGTGGAACGAATAAAGATAAATTTAATATTATTGATTCGTGGACCTACGATCGTTTCATAGAAGCTCGAGAATCGAACCAGCAGGTGACGACCAGAAACTTGCAGCAATGGGCTCTTTCTTCCGCTAGCCAATTTCCCGATTTGGATTTTCAAGCTTCCAGTTCGTGGGTTGCATGCTTCAAACGGAGACACCGAATTCGTCAGAGGAAAATAACAAAATTTGTGTCCGAGAGAGAAAGCATTTCAATGCCGGAAATTCTTGCTGCAGCAGAAAAATTCCGAATCCAGACTCGAGCCATCATACCGAATTACAATAAGGATTACGTCATTAATACTGATCAAACAGGTATTAAAATAGGATCTTATTCATTTAAATGCAATTAATTAAAATTTTGATTTTTCTTTCCATTTCTAAATTTTTGAAAAATTTTCAAAAATTTCCGTTTTCAGAATATGCCAAAATTATTTTCGAACTGTCATTTCTAGGGTACCAATACCAGTCGACTTATGATCGAACTCTCGCCGAGCAAGGATCAAAGGTGGTTCTCGTCCGGAGAAAGGACATGAATAAGGTGACACATTCGTATACAGCACAATATTCTGTCACCTTATCAGGCAAACTTCTACCAAGCGTCTTCGTCTGCTTGCAAGAGAGCACTGGATCGTTTGGACCAAGGGTGAAAAAATTAGTTGATGAGTACGCACGCAAATACAAAAACGTTGTTATAACATCCTCAAAATCCGGCAAACTCACAACAGGATTATACAAAGATTTTTTAAGCGATGTCTTGAAGCCATACGTGGGAGATAAAAAATTTCTCTTGCTCCTTGATTCTTGGGGAGGGCAAACAAACCCGGGTTTGTACGACGAAATGTTTCAAGACAAGGATGGTTTGCCAACTTGTAGTATTAAAGTTATTCCGCCAAAATGTACCCCGCTTGTACAGCCTTGCGATGTATATTTTTATAGACAGGTAAAGAACCTGTCTGGATGACAGACCTCGGGATCTGGTCGATGATGAAAATGGCAGGAAAAATCGGAGGAAATTCTTGGAGGAAACCGTGAAGGGTCCAAAAGAAAATAACGAGCAATGAAGAGGCCGCACAGACTCAAACTTAACAGTTGTATTTTCCACTATCACAATAATGGCGGTCGCCCGGCCTCGCGCCCGTGTCCGTTAGAGAAGTCCGTGTAATAAGCCGTGTCGTTGCCGAGAATAGTGCCGAAGTGTTAGCCGTGAGGAGGAAGAAGAATCGAATGGAAAAAGCCGGTCGTAAATCGGTTGGTCCACTGATTCGGAAGAAGGGTACCGTATGAGAAGCCGAGAGTCACAAATAAATCCACAGAATCGAAAGAATGAGTACAGAGAAAAGCCGGGTTAGAATACTGAACAGAACTTTGAAATATTCGAAGGGAGAAGAGTAACACGCTCGCACTTGGAAATTCGCCGTAGAAGTGAAGAAGACGGAAATCGATCCAGATCGATGACCGAAGAGTGGGGGAATAGGTCCGAGCGTTCGAGTACCGCAGAGTCCAAGCGAGTGTCATAGGCCACGAGCTGCTGACCTCTCGCATGAACTCCCGGCACTACGAACTTTTCTGAACAGAACCTCATAAAAAAAATACAAAATTGTACATATATTATCGAACAAAACAGAGAGATAACGTCTAGAGAAGATTGCATTAAAATTCAATCGATTGTACATCATCAATTGTCCGCCCCAATATTCAGCGATATGCTTCGATATGCGTGGTTCGCAGCCAAATTGTGCGATGATCGAGACATTTTCGTTAATGTAAACCAGGCTTGCTTCGCAACAGATATTTTAAAAAAGCCATGTGAATGCAAAAATTCGGCATTCATTACATGTGCTAGATGCCGCAATAATTATTGTTTTTCTTGCTTCTACGACCAATATCACCCTGCTTCGTGTAGTACTGCGTAAATATAACGATAGAAAATAAATAAAAATATTGCTTTTGCACTATTTCTCGTGTATATTTTCTTCATTTCCAATCTTCTCACAAAAAACTTAATATCCCAATTCCGCATTATCCTCTATTATACAGTTATGATAATTGATATATAATTGGGATAAAGTTCCGAAAACCAGACATTTTCAATTTTACTGAAATTTTGTAGAGACATTCGTCTCTGAAAAAATTCTCGATTGAAATGAATAATTAAAAATTAATAATATGCACAATTCGATATATTTATTTTAAGAAAAAAAAAATTACAGCAGTGAGATTCGATCCAGAGACCTCGCGCATACGAGGCGGAGCGCTTACCGCTACGCCAGGCGCTCCTTGAAAATATCATAACGTACCGAGTACATGATTCAACGGAATATTTCGATGGCGAGTTTCTCGCTATTGCTTGAGAAGCGGGTCTTAATATTTCTACCTGATGTAGTCCTAGTGACGGCTTTCAAGCCTGCAAAAGATGGCTCAAATCGGTGAGGTCAGGTAGAGATATTCCCCTTGCGAGTCTTGGGAAACGGGCTAATGAAGTTTGATGCAATTAAGAATATAAGACAAGGATATTGAGTTATAAAAAGAAATGATTTTTATTTGGTGGTTGTTTTGTTGTATAATTCTAGTCTCTGTTAATATTTTTTGTCGTGGATCGTCTTTGGGGATCAAAGACGGATGCAAGAATTTAATAACGTACTCCAGCTTTTGCAATTTGTACTGGAATTCGATTTGTTTTTGGGAGAACGTCTGCTCCAAGAACTCCTTGGTGTAATAACCGCGACTGGGATTCCGTGAATAACCGTGGTATTGTGCAACAATTTTCCGCAGTTGGTTCTTGCGACCACCACCTCGATGTTTTCCCACTAAAATTCGAGGATTGAAATCAGATTGCGGGGTCCGCAGGGGTTAGAAGAAAGGATGTTTGAACTCGAGGCGGTCCTCGCAGATTATTTTGTTGTATCGGAGGATGATCGAACTCGAGGTGGTCCTCACAGTTTGATTTGTTGTATGGAAGGATGATCGAACTCGAGGTGGTCCTCGCAGTTTGATTTTGTTGTATGGGAGGATGATCGAACTCGAGGTGGTCCTCGCAGTTTGATTTTGTTGTATGGGAGGATGATCGAACTCGAGGTGGTCCTCGCAGTTTGATTTGTTGTATGGAAGGATGATCGAACTCGAGGTGGTCCTCGCAGTTTGATTTTGTTGTATGGAAGGATGATCGAACTCGAGGTGGTCCTGGCAGTTTCATTTTGTGTGAAGAGGAAAAGTAATTTTGGAGAGTCGGTTAGAAACTTACCCTTCTCTATTTTTCCTTGTTGAGTTGAGACTGGAAGCGCAGTACAAAAATTCTGCTCGGTCCAGCAGTTATACAAGTCTTAAGAGGAGCTTACAAATCTTTCAATGTTGATCGAGAACTCGTTTTTATGCTAAATTTCGGGCCTTGTATACTAGTCTATCAACTATCTTTGTGTATTATGTAGGGGTTGGAGAGGGTAGTTCACAAATCCCTTATTGGTTCAAATTTCCACCGTCTTCCACTCCTTACTTTTACGAGGCGAAAGAAAATTTGGTCTTATCACTAGACCCCTACTCTTGGGCCCGAGCGTCTCTCCCCACCACATTCATCCCGAGTTAGGGTTGTTCCAGGGGTTGGTGTAAGGAGGGATGCTCGTCCTTAAGGCGCGGTAGTGGTGTCGTTACGGGGATGTAACACCCCTACTTGCGTCTACCTTTCAGTAGGTCGGTTGATGTGTGTGTTGCTTGAGATAGTCCTGATGAGAACTGGTGTTATTTGGTGTTGGGCTTTTTAAGCCTGCGGCTGAAGGAATATCAGCGCGTTTGGTGGGAGAATCGGCGAGAGGTGACCTTCTTGCCGGAGCGATTGGAGGGAGCGGTTTGGTGGCGATCCGGATTGGCACGTATTGGGGAATGTAGCGATGGTTTTTTTTGGCGGGAGGTCTTTGATCGGAGAGAGGCGTTTGGATGGATTGAGGGTTTCCCAGAGCGATTCGAATTCTTGTTGTTCGGGGTCGTATGGAAGAGGAGAGAGGGATTTGAGTATATAGGGGAGGGGATTGAATCGGCGGAACCATGCTGCGTAATCTCCAAATTTGGCGAGGATACGCGGATCGGACTGGGTGTGCCTTACCGACATATCTGGGAGAGGGGTTGGGGTAGTGATAGTTGATCTCCTCTTTGCAGCACGCTGATTTTGCCGTCGGAGGTATGACGGGTTGCGTCGATTAGTCATGAAAGACTAAAAAATTATACTAGTACCATTTGTCTGCGATCGAATTTTCAGGACTGCAGATACATATATGCTTTGCAGCGTGGTCCAGAAACTGGTAATTTTTCGGCGCAGTTGATGGATTTATCATACCCGTGGGTGCAGAGTTCGCGTGTGAGAACGCAGGTGCAGAGTTCGCGTGTGAGAACGCAGGGGCCGATACGCCACCTGTCGGCCGCGCGCGGCGCGCTGTACTGCTGCCACTACTGGCTACTAGAGAGCCTCACCGGAAGAGAGTGGCAAACTGCATCACATGACCCGCTCTCTTCTGATTGGCAGAAGGCAACCCAGTGCATTTTAAGGTTAGACAGTTTTAAGGTTAGAGGACTTCAAACAATACCAAAAATTAAAGTACCCTTGGGCGTAAAAAACTAATTGGTAAGGTTTTTGTAAGCGATGAATCATGCTGGAAATATATACCTTCCCTTTATTGTACATGTATACATGAAATAAAATTACGAATGGTTATATTCCAGATATCTGGACAGGGTTTGTGCAAATTATAAAATGCCTTCCAGGTGCAGTGCGCCAAGATGCACACATTCCAATAAAGATGGATATTCCTGCGTAAAATTTGCACAAGATCCTGATGTAAGACAAAAATGGATTGATGCTGTTGGAATTTCCAATTGGAAACCTGCAAAATCAGCTGTACTGTGTGAGGTAACTTATTGACTAAGATATTGTCTAACATATTGATGTTACATTAATGATAGTTGGTAGGATAGATATTTTTCTATAACGTATACTTCTTATTTTTTAGGTTCATTTCCATCCATCCGAGGTATTCCGCGTTGGCAATGAAAAATTTATTAGAAAAGCTGCTATCCCGAATATGTTTTGTAATTGCGCAAAACCTATGATAAGAAAACCTCTGGCAGAAATTCAACCAGAAAATGTTGAGACGCAAGAAAAAAAGCGATGCAAAAGAGATTGTTATTCAAGTGAATTGCAAGAACACAATTATTGTTTTCAAAAAGGAAAATCTGTAACTTTTGGGTCTACAAACACTGTCTGGCTGACAGACCTCGGATCTGGTTTTAGGTGGAGGTGCAGGAGAAAAGACGAGGAAGTTCGATTCGAAAGGGTAAAGGGTCCGAGAAACTTATGAAAACTGAAGTGAACAAATAACACAAACGTAGCACTTTATTTACACTGACGATTACACGTACAGTAATGGCGGTCACCCGGCCTCGCGCACGTGGTGGTTAGAGTTACCGTTGACAAGCCGTGTCGTTGCCGAGAATAAGAAGAAAGATTTGCCGCAAGGAAGAAGGAGAATCAGAGGAAAAAAGCCGGTCGTAAATCGTCTTTGGTCCAACTGATTAGAAAGAATGTTGCCGTATGAACAGCCGAGTTTAGAATAATGAACACAGAACTTTGAAATATCCGAAGAGAGAAGCCGTAACACGTTCGCACTTGAAGATTCGCAGGTAAGTGAAGAAGACGGAAATCGATCGGGATCGCTGACCGAAGAGTGGGGGAATATTTCAGAGCGTTCGAGTACCGCCGAGTCCAAGCGAGTGTCATAGGCCACGAGCTGCTGACCTCTCGCATGAACTCCCGACACTACGAACTTTTCTGAACAAACACTCTTATGACGGGATTCTCAAAAACATCAAGCAGGCCGTGTCTGGATGACAGACCTCGGATCTGGTCTTTGGTGGACGCGCAGGAGATGTTAGGAGGAAGTTCGATTTGAAAGGGTGAAGGGTCCGAGAAAGATTATGAAAACTGAAGTGAACACTTAACACGTAACTTTATTTTACACACCGTCGCACGCACAGTAATGGCGGTCGCCCGGCCTCGCGCACGTGCCCGTTAGAAATTAACCGTGTAACAAGCCGTGTCGTTGCCGAGAATAATAACGAAGGATTTGCCGTGAGGAGGAAGAAGAATCAAATGGAGAAAGCCGGTCGTAAGTCGGTTAGGTCCACTGATTCGGAAGAAGGGTACCGTAAGAGAAGCCGAGGGTCACAAAAAAATCCACAGAATCGAAAGAATGAGTACAGAGAAAAGCCGGGTTAGAATACTGGACATACAACTTTGAAAAATCCGAAGAGAGAAGAGTAACACGCTCGCACTTGAAGATTCGCAGTAGAAGTGAAGAAGACGGAAATCGATGGAGATCGATGACCGAGGAGTGGGGGAATATGTCAGAGCGCTCGAGTACCGCAGAGTGCAAGCGAGTGTCATAGGCCACGAGCTGCTGACCTCTCGCATGAACTCCCGGCACTACGAACTTTTCTGAATAGGCCGCAAAAGCTGTTTGCGAAATTTCGATGAAAAGTGCAGCAAGAGAAGAGAAGAAATTCAGTAAAGAGGATGGAACTGTTATGGATCGGCTTGCGCCGAATCCGACAAGGGAGGTTAATCCCGGAGTCGCTGCCACCAACAGAGCGCAGAAAGCGCCCTGTAATAATAGAAATAAGAGAGAGAGAGAGAGAGGGAGTTAGAAATAGCGTGCGGGCCGTCGGAAGGACGCGAGTCGCCGCTTGTCCCGTACGGGTCCGTTTTCCGCGAAAGGCGAGACTTAGGGAGAGAAGAGTGTCGAGACAAAAGGTGGAGACAACCGTTCCACCATATAATAATTTATTGCACCCAGTTCGGATGCTGCCCCAAAACCTGGTTTTGCATTGGTTTAAAAGACAATATGGGTGATCGCAATCGAATACAATTTTGCAGAATATAAAATAATGTCTTAGACTTACTACTTATGGTCCCCGCGGGGCGCTGTCGAACAGGTGGTTCACTAATAACTATGGTTACAGTCTCTAAGCAGTTCGCGAACGCGGTGTTTCTTTTCGACTGATAACAACCGTTTTATAAGTTTTTTCACTGCCGTAGTTAAGGTTTCCTTTCACCGAACGATTTACCCCACTCTCGGGTTGCCGTGAAGAGCCAGGACCCACCAAACTCCTTGGCGAATTCTTTACGAGGCAGTGTAACATAGAGAACAATTTCGACGGCTTCGCTCTCTCCGCGGTAGTGCAGAGCTCGCAGCATTTCACTACGAGCCGCTGCGGACTACCGCTAGATGTCATGGCGCGCGTCGGCTACGAAGCCCCGGCACATCGACGCGGGCCGAAGGCCGAGGCGTCGTAGCAGGGCCAGCCGTGATCCGCCCCGTTCGAAAATCTTATACTAACGCTCGGCCATATATATGTAACGTACACTCGTGTACGCACACTGCGAGAATTTATTTCTCGCTACAGTGTATAGCCGAGCATGCCAAACATTCAAGTTTGATTTTGCTGCAATAACACCAACAGAATTATAATAATTCTGAATATAACATCTCTGCCCATTTTTGCAGGCGGAAGTGAACAACGGCAAACGCCGTTGGCATCTCGCTCTTTGGCAGAGCGAGTTTATTAATTAACGTATTTGTTAATTAACATTTATTAATAATTAAAATTATCTCTGTTCATTTTTGCGAACGGAAATAATGCACGACAAACGTCGTTGGCATCTCGCTCTTTGGCAGAGTGAGTTAATTAATTAACATATTTGTTAATTAACAATTACAATTATCTCCGTTCATTTTCGCGAACGGAGATAATACACGCCAAACGTCGAGGCATCTCGCTCTTTGGCAGAGTGAGTTAATTAATTAACATATTTGTTAATTAACATTTATTAACAATTAAAATTATCTCCGTTCATTTTCGCGAACGGAGATAATACACGACAAACGTCGTGGCATCTCGCTCTTTGGCAGAGTGAGTTAATTAATTAACATATTTGTTAATTAAAAATTATTAACAATTAAAATTATCTCCGTTCATTTTCGCGAACGGAGATAATACACGACAAACGTCGTGGCACCTCGCTCTTTGGCAGAGCGAGTTTATTAATTAACATATTTGTTAATTAACATTTATTAATAATTAAAATTATCTCCGTTAGTAGTATATCGGCCACTATGGCCACCCCCACTCCTACCCCCACTCCTTTTCCCCCACTCCGCGGCCGCCGAGTCCGTGGCTCGGTCGGTCGTGGGTGCGGGGGGAAGAGGTGCGCAGGGGAGGAGAGGGGGGTGGGGCTAGTCGCCATAGGGCACACTACTTTATATATATATATCTTTTTATTTTTTTATATAAATTTTTTCGGGGCATGTCGGTATGGTGGAGCGCTACTTACATTTCAACCATTTTTTCTCGGAGCGTGTCGGTATGGTGGAGCGCTGCTTACATTTCCGCCATTTTTTTATTTTTCAGAGCGTGTCGGTATGGTGACGCGCTGGTTTTATTTTCTCTATTTTTTCTTTTATAATTAAAAAAATCCGATGCAAGCGCGGGACTCGAACTCGAGACCCTCGGATTGCCAGCCTGAGCCGCTGTCTCTGCGCCAAGGATCGTTATGGTATTAAGCATATGTGGAAGACTCTTGTAGCGAGCGCGAGTGTGCACACCTTATTCTCTCTCTCTCTCTCTCTCTCTCTCTCTCTCTCTCTCTCTCTCTCTCTCTCTAGGGTGCGCACTATGGCCACCCCCACTTCTATCCCCACTCCTTTTCCCCCACTCCGCGGCCTCCGAGTCCGCGGCTCGGTCGGTCGTGGGTGCGGGGGTGAAGAGGCGCGCGGGGTGGAGGGGGGATGGGTCGAGTCGCTATAGTGCGCACACCTTTATATATATATATATATATATATATAATTTTTCTGAGCGTGTCGGTATAGCGGAGCGCTGCTTTTATTTCCGCCATTTTTCCTTATATATATATATATATATATATATATATATATATTGAAACGGCAGAGCCTTTTCAATATAATTTGTGTTCGGGCTCGAAGAAATCAGGGCTCGATAAACCGTTAATGTAAGGCTAAGCAAAGTTTATTTTATGAAAGTCAGCGGATACATATACGAGAAAATAGTTCTCTGGTATGCCGTCGGTGTCGCCTCCTGACGCCCGCTAGTCTCGTACCGCTGTCCTTAGTTCACCCGCGATTGTGCCGCTCGCAGCGCCGCTGGACCCTATACTGCCAATATCGCGCTGCCGATATCACGTGTCGCGGCTCGTCGCTCGCCGCTGTATCTCTCTCTCTATCTCTCTGCGCCGGGGTTGCTGCTCGGTGAGTGTAGCGTAGTTCACCGCTGAGCGTGCCGCTCGCAGCGCCGCTGCCCCTATGCTGCCAAGATCGCGCTGCCGATCTCCCGTGTCGCGACCCGTCGCTCGCCGCTGTCCCTCTCTCTCTCCCTCTCTTGCTGCGCCGGGATTGCTGTTCGGCGAGTGTAGCGTAATTCACCGCTGAGCGTGCCGCTCGCAGCGCCACGTCTCCCGACCTTGTTGGCAAGTCGCCGGTCTCGTGCTTCGATACCCGGTGTCCGCCTGTCAATCGTTCCAAGATGGCGATGACTGCGCGGAATGTGTTTGCCCAGTGAACGTTTTAACGGGTATGTGACGAGTTTTCTTGTGCTCGTATCCCCGGTATGTGTTATGTGCAGTGTGCGACGGCTCTCAGGTTCGTTGCCAATTTGTGTGTGCGTTGGCTGTCGGTCTACCGTGCTTCTAACGTCGTTACTCTTTCTGTAGGTCCTGCCTTTGCCTCGCCACGCCGTTCGTCTCCGTTGCAGGCCACGTCGTACTCCGGGATTCTCGATTATGACGGTAAGTTTCGTCTCGCACTGAGACTTCGTTTTTCCTTCAAGTTACACCGTCCTTGATATCCTTGCTTATTAAGAGGCAGTGTAACACGCAGGAAAATTTCGACGGCTTCGCTCTCTCCGCGGTAGTGCAGAGCTCGCTACGAGCCGCTGCGGACTACCGCTAGATGTCACGGCGCGCGTCTGCTACGAAGCGCCGGCACATCGACGCGGGCCGAAGGCCGAGGCGTCGTAGCAGGGCCAGCCGTGACCCACCCCTCTCGAAAATCTTATACTAACGCTCGGCCATGTATATGTGACGTGCACGAGTGTACGTGCACTGCGAGCACTTATACAGCCGAGCATGCCAAACATTCAAGTTTGGTTTTGCTACAATACGAGCAACAGAATTATAATAATTCTGAGTATGCAACGACAAACGTCGTTGGCATCTCGCTCTTTTGCAGAGCGAGTTTATTAATTAACATATTTGTTAATTAACATTTGTTAACAATTAAAATTATCTCCGTTCATTTTCGCGAACGGAGATAATATACGACAAACGTCGTTGGCATCTCGCTCTTTTGCAGAGCGAGTTTATTAATTAACATATTTCTTAATTAACATTTGTTAACAATTAAAATTATCTCCGTTCATTTTCGCGAACGGAGATAATATACGACAAACGTCGTGGCATCTCGCTCTTTGGCAGAGCGACTTTATTAATTAACATATTTGTTAATTAATATTTATTAACAATTAAAATTATCTCCGTTCATTTTTGCGAACGGAGATAATATACGACAAACGTCGTGGCATCTCGCTCTTTGGCAGAGCGAGTTTATTAATTAACATATTTGTTAATTAATATTTATTAACAATTAAAATTATCTCCGTTCATTTTCGCGAACGGAGATAATGTACGACAAGCGTCGTGGCATCTCGCTCTTTGGCAGAGCGAGTTAATAAATTAATACATTTGTTAATTAACATTTATTAACAATTAAAATTATCTCCGTTCATTTTCGCGAACGGAGATAATATACGACAAACGTCGTGGCATCTCGCTCTTTGGCAGAGCGAGTTAATAAATTAATACATTTGTTAATTAACATTTATTAACAATTAAAATTATCTCCGTTCATTTTCGCGAACGGAGATAATATACGACAAACGTCGTGGCATCTCGCTCTTTGGCAGAGCGAGTTTATTAATTAACATATTTGTTAATTAACATTTGTTAACAATTAAAATTATCTCCGTTCATTTTCGCGAACGGAGATAATATACGACAAACGTCGTGGCATCTCGCTCTTTGGCAGAGCGAGTTAATAAATTAATACATTTGTTAATTAACATTTATTAACAATTAAAATTATCTCCGTTCATTTTCGCGAACGGAGATAATATACGACAAACGTCGTGGCATCTCGCTCTTTGGCAGAGCGAGTTTATTAATTAACATATTTGTTAATTAACATTTGTTAACAATTAAAATTATCTCCGTTCATATTCGCGAACGGAAATAATATACGACAAACGTCGTGGTATCTCGCTCTTTGGCAGAGCGAGTTTATTAATTAACATATTTGTTAATTAATATTTATTAACAATTAAAATTATCTCCGTTCATTTTCGCGAACGGAGATAATACACGACAAACGTCGTGGCATCTCGCTCTTTTACAGAGCGAGTTTATTAACTAATGTGTCTTATAATTACACTTATAATAATTATACAAATATGTGCTGAAAATAAAATGTTTGTAAAAATTAATTTATGGCAAGTTGCCATATCCCTCGAGTCCCGTGGATGATCCGGGCCTCGTGACGCGCGCACGATATGCGGCTACTCGTATTCGCCCTCTGCCGCTCTCTGTAGAGAGAAGCAAAGAGTAAACACAAGCGGTGCCGAGAGCCGAGCACAATGCTCCGGCTATATATATACATATATGCGTCTGGGTAATATACACCGAGTCATCTGTGAAGAAATATGTATTATAGAAAAATGTATTTCTCGCAATCATATTATAATATGACAATCAGTTCTTGTAAACTGATACTCTCTCCGTTCGTTTTAGCGGACGGAGGAAAACAGCGACATACGTCACTGTGACCTCGCTCTTTAGCAAGGTAGTTATGAATTAACATTTCTGTTAATTAATAATTCTTATAAACTATAATTCTCCCCGTCCATTGTAGCGGACGGAGGAGGACAGCGACAGACATCGCTAACACTCGCTCTTTATCAGAGCGGTGTTTATAAATTAACGAACTTATTAATTAAACTTATTATAATTCTGAAAATAAAACATTATTAAAAATAAATATATGGCAAGATGCCATATATTTCGGGTCGTGCGGACGACCCGGGCCTCGTACCGCGCGCACGCTCGACCGAACCTCGTGTTCCCCCTCCGCCCCTCACCGCAGAGAGAGGCAGCGAGTGAACACAAGCAGTCCCAAGAGCCGATCGCAAAGCTTCGGCTATGCATATACATATGCTTCTGGGTAATATACACCCAATCATCTGAAAAGAAATATAGTATATTATGCTAAAATATGTTTCATGCAATCATATTATATGATAATCAGTTCTTATAAACTGATACTCTCTCCGTCCGTTTTAGCGGACGGAGGAGGACAGCGACAGACGTCACTGTAACCTCGCTCTTTAGCAAGGTAGTTATTAATTAACAGTTCTGTTAATTAATAATTCTTATAAACTATAATTCTCCCCGTCCATTGTAGCGGACGGAGGAGCACAGCGACAGACATCGCTAACACTCGCTCTTTAGCAGAGCGGTGTTTATAAATTAACGTACTTATTAACTAAACTTATTATAAATCTGAAAATAAAAAATTATTAAAAATTAATATATAGCAAGATGCCATATATTTCGGGTCATAGGGACGACCCGGGCTACGTGCCGCGCGCACGCTGGACGGAACCTCGTGTTCCCCCTCCACCGCTCCCCGCAGAGAGACAAAGTCTTGACACAGGTAGTGCCAAGACCCGATCTCAAAGCTCCAGCCGGGCATATATATATATATATATTCAAGCCCAGTGATCTGTAATGAAAAATTTATTGTACAAGAATGTACTTCTTGCAATCATTATTACATGATAATCAGTTATTCTGAACTGATACTCTCTCCGCCCGTTTTGGCGGACGGGGGAGGACAGCGACGGACGTCGCTGTACCCTTGCTCTTTAGCAAGGTATGTATCAATTAACATGTTTGTTAATTAATAATTCTTTTAGGTTAAATAAAAAATGTTCACCTGAAAAAAAATATTTGTTATTCAAGAATTAAATTCTTGCAATCATATTATGTATATGACTAACAGTTCTTATGAACTGATACTCTCTCCGCCCGTATTAGCGGACGGAGGAGCACAGCGACAGACATCGCTAACACTCGCTCTTTAGCAGAGCGGTGTTTATAAATTAACGTACTTATTAACTAAACTTATTATAACACTGAAAATAAAACATTATTAAAAATTAATATATGGCAAGATGCCATATATTTCGGGTCGTGAGGACGACCCGGGCCTCGTGCCGCGTGCACGCTGGACGGAATCTCGTGTTCCCCCTTCGCCGCTCCCCGCAGAGAGAGGCAGCGAGTGAACACAAGCAGTCCCAACAGCCGATCGCAAAGCTTCGGCTATGCATATATATATGCTTCTGGGTAATATACACCCAGTTATCTGAAAAGAAATATAGTATATTATGCATAAATAAATTTCATGCCATCATATTATATGATAATCAGTTCTTATAAACTGATACTCTCTCCGTCCGTTTTAGCGGACGGAGGAGGACAGCGATAGACGTCGCTGGTATCTCGCTCTTTAGCAGAGCGAGTTGATTAATTAACATATTTGTTAATTCGTTATTTTTAGCAATTAAAAATATCTCTGTCCATTGTGCGGACAGACTCACAGCGACAGGCGTCGCTGGCACCTCGCTCTTTGACAGAGCGAGTTTATTAACTAATATATCTTATAATTAATCTTATAATAATTATACAAATATTTTCTGAAAATAAAATGTTTGTAAAAATTAGTTTATGGCAAGTTGCCATATCCCTCGGGTCCCGCGGATGATCCGGGCCTCGTGACGCGCGCACGATATGCGGCTACTCGTATTCCCCCTCCGCCGCTCTCTGTGGAGAGAAGCAAAGAGTAAACACAAGGCGTGCCGAGAGCCGAGCACAATGCTCCGGCTATATATATATATATATATATATATATATATATATATATATATATGCGTCGGGGTAATATACACCCAGTCAGCTGTAAAGAAATATATATTATTCAAAAATGTATTTCTTGCCATCATATTATATTATGTTGATACTCTCTACGTCCGTTTTGGCGGACGGAGGACAGCGACGGATGTCGCTGTACCCTCGCTCTTTAGCAAGGTACGTATTAATTAACACGTCTGTTAATTAATAATTCTTATAGGTAAAATGAAAAAATTTCATCTGAAAAGAAATATTTATTATTCAAGAATTAAATTCTTGCAATCATATTATGTATATGACTAACAGTTCTTATGAACTGATACTCTCTCCGTCCGTATTAGCGGACGGAGGAGCACAGCGACAGACATCGCTAACACTCGCTCTTTAGCAGAGCGGTGTTTATAAATTAACGTACTTATTAACTAAACTTATTATAACACTGAAAATAAAACATTATTAAAAATTAATATATGGCAAGATGCCATATATTTCGGGTCGTGAGGACGACCCGGGCTACGTGCCGCGCGCACGCTGGACGGAACCTCGTGTTCCCCCTCCACCGCTCCCCGCAGAGAGACAAAGTCTTGACACAGGTAGTGCCAAGACCCGATCTCAAAGCTCCAGCCGGGCATATATATATATATATATATATATATATATATTCAAGCCCAGTGATCTGTAATGAAAAATTTATTGTACAAGAATGTACTTCTTGCAATCATTATTACATGATAATCAGTTATTCTGAACTGATACTCTCTCCGCCCGTTTTGGCGGACGGGGAAGGACAGCGACGGACGTCGCTGTACCCTTGCTCTTTAGCAAGGTATGTATCAATTAACATGTTTGTTAATTAATAATTCTTTTAGGTTAAATAAAAAATGTTCACCTGAAAAAAAATATTTGTTATTCAAGAATTAAATTCTTGCAATCATATTATGTATATGACTAACAGTTCTTATGAACTGATACTCTCTCCGCCCGTATTAGCGGACGGAGGAGCACAGCGACAGACATCGCTAACACTCGCTCTTTAGCAGAGCGGTGTTTATAAATTAACGTACTTATTAACTAAACTTATTATAACACTGAAAATAAAAATTATCAAGAATTAGTATATGGCAAGATGCCATATATTTCGGGTCGTAGGGACGACCCGGGCCTCGTGCCACGCGCACGCTGGACATAACCTCGTGTTCCCCCTCCACCGCTCCTCGCAAAGAGAGGCAGCGAGTGAACACAAGCAGTCCCAAGAGCCGATCGCAAAGCTTCGGCTATGCATATATATATATATATATATATATATATATATATATATATATATATGTGCTTCTGGGTAATATACACCCAGTGTTCTGAAAAGAAATATAGTATATTATGCAAACATATATATCATGCAATCATATTACATGATAATCAGTTCTTATAAACTGATACTCTCTCCGTCCGTTTTAGCGGACGGAGGAGGACAGCGACAGACGTCGCTGGTATCTCGCTCTTTAGCAGAGCGAGTTGATTAATTAACATATTTGTTAATTCGTTATTTTTATTAATTAAAATTATCTCTGTCCATTGTGCGGACAGACTCACAGCGACAGGCGTCGCTGGCACCTCGCTCTTTGACAGAGCGAGTTTATTAACTAATATATCGTATAATTAATCTTATAATAATTATACAAATATTTTCTGAAAATAAAATGTTTGTAAAAATTAGTTTATGGCAAGTTGCCATATCCCTCGGGTCCCGCGGATGATCCGGGCCTCGTGACGCGCGCACGATATGCGGCTACTCGTATTCCCCCTCCGCCGCTCTCTGTAGAGAGAAGCGAAGAGTAAACACAAGCCGTGCCGTGAGTCGAGCACAATGCTCCGGCTATATATATATATATATATATATATATATATATATATATGCGTCTGGGTAATACCTCCAGTCATCTGTGAAGAAATATGTATTACAGGAAAATGTATTTCTCGCGATCATATTATAATATGATAATCAGTTCTTGTAAACTGATACTCTCTCCGTTCGTTTTAGCGGACGGAGGAGAACAGCGACAGGCGTCGCTGTGACTTCGCTATTCAGCGAGGCAATTATTAATTAACATGCGTGTTAATTAATAATTCTTACGAACTAAACGTAACATATCTAACACAAACTAAAATCACCATATTTATCAACTAACAGTTCTTATCTACTAAAATTCTCCCTGTCCATTATAGCGGACGCGGTCGCTGTGACCATGCTCTTTAGCAGGGAGTTTATGAACTATTATAGTAAATTGAAAAACTAACCTTATTCTACTCATGCAAATAAAATATTAGTTACATTTTGCAGCAAGACCGATTCGGTAAAGAATTCAAGCGCGTTGTCCCCCATCGCTAGCAATCGAGAAAATCCCGAGTACCGACGTCTCGAAAGGATGGGGGGGGGGGGGGGGGGGGTATGAAAGGAAAAGAAAAGACCGCCAGTGAAAACGTTTTTTTTTTTAATAAAAAAAAACATCTGCTGATTATGAATGTTGCGGTATTAAACTCAGAGTAAATCAAAGTTAAATAAAAATAGAAACATAAAAATCGAAAATTGGTCTTTAAACGATTTTGCGATTTTTCACTAAAAAAAAAAAATTCATAGAGTATGACATGAATTTATTTTTCTCTGATAAAACGCGTTTAAAAACGAAAAATTTGAAGAAAAAATGGTCCCCATTAATTAATTTTTTTAAAAGTTACCGGCGTTTAAAAATGGTTAATTAAAAGAAATTTTTCCAAATTTACAAGTTTAAATTAAATTATTACTAGATATAAATCTGAAATTGACTCGCTCGAAAAAATTATTACTTACCTCAGTTTCCAAACTGCATTGAAACGGGATCGCTTGTACCCCGAGCGCGAAAACGCACGGTACGACGTCGCTTCTGTTATCCAGCCGTCCTTCTCTTGCTCGCTCATGCTTTCCATTGCCTTCCTCCGCCGTCGACCAGAACACCGGCAACCGCGCTTTTCGCGAGCTAGGCTCCAAGAATCGAAGACGGCACCACTCGCTCGATTTCTTTTATTTTTTCGTTCCATCATTTTATTTTCACACGCGTTCACTGAATTTACTTTTTATTCTCACGAAATAATTCTCATTCGCCGCCATTCTGCTCGTCGTTTTTGTCTCCTCAATTATAGTTTTCACAAAAATAAGGGATAATTTTTGTATACCTAATAAACGAATACTATGTAACATGTACATCTTTGGTTTTCTTTCTCGTACGGGCATTCTTTTAAATCTCCGTACGACAAATGCCGGTCAAAACTTTGTATTTTATTAGGTACAAAAAAATTATCTCTTAATTTTGTTGTAAGGTATAGTTGAGATCAAAACGGTAGATGAAAGCAGAATGGCGATGAATGCAAATTGGAAAAAATAAAAAATAAACTGCAGACTCGGGTTTCGTATAGCCGGATGCCACATGTAGTTTTTTTAAGTGTTTTACTTTTTCACCTTTTTCACATATAGGCACACTCACTGATATTTTCTGAATAATCTCTGATATCCTCACTGCACTATCACTGATATCCTCACTGCACTATCACTGATATCCTCACTGTACTATCACTGATATCCTCACTGTACTATCACTGATATCCTCACTGTACTATCACTGATATCCAACATTTTCACTATGTGCACAAATATGATAAACGAATTAACGAATTCGCGTAAAAGAAAATTGCCGTCGCGATCTGACATGCGTATAGGCCCGCACGTGCCAGCAGCGTTGAGCGACTAACCTCGACTGAAATGAAGCGACCCTCGAGCACGTTGGCAGACTATATATATATAGCGCCCCGCGAGCATCGCCTTGGAGCGCAATACAATGGCATCGTGAGCGCCCAATGTTTACATTTTTGACGCTCCTTATTGTCGACGTGTTACGACGCGTTGCTAATACGTCACAGGCCGAAAATGTTCAACACATTTCTCCGTCGATTTTAGCAAACGGAGAGGAATAATGCCAAACATCGACATCGCCCAGTCTCACAGAGTGACTTTTATTAATTAACATATTTTTATTAATTGAACAATAAAAATTCTCTCCGCCCATTTGAGCGGACGGGGATAATAAACGACACACGGCGTTAGCTTCTCGCTCTTCAAAAGAGCAATTTTCGTTAATTAACGAATTTATCAATAAACATTTTTAAACAATAAAAATGTTCTCCGTCCATTCGAGTGAACGGAGGCGAACAGCGACAAACGTCGTTGGCATCACGCTCTTCGGCAGAGCGACTTTATTAACTAACGTATTTAATAATTTAGCTTTTACTAATTATACAAAGATATGCTGAAACGAAAATATCAATAAAAATTAGTTTATGGCAAGTCGTCATATTCTTCGGGTCGCGCATATATGTGCGCTGGGTAATATACACCCAGTAACCTGTGCAGAAATACATATTATACCCAAGTGTATTTCTTGTCATCGTATTATATGAGAATCGGTTATTATAAACTGATACTCTCCTCGTATGTTTTAGCGGACGGAGCAGAATAGCGACCAGGGCGGCGTTTATTAATTAACGAGTTTGTTAATTAATCATTTTTATAAACTAAAATGAATATATTTATTGAATGAAATGAATAGTTCATTGTAGCGATAGGGAGAGAGAAGGATACTGAAAAAATACTCATACAAATATACTAAAATACATTTAAAAAAAGTGTTTATACAGTTAAACTGATGGCAATCATGAAAACAAAACTGAAAATAAAATATTAGTCCAAATTTGGTTATAGAACGTTAAAAATTCGGGTAAAGAAATCAATTGTCTCGCCATATATTTCGGGGCTCATGGATGGCCTGAGCTTTGTGCCACGCGCGCGATACGCTCGCGCTCTCTCCCACCGCCGGCAGTCGGGAAAATCCCGAGCACCGGCGTCTCCAAAGGATTAGCGAAGGCGCCTCCGAGAGTCTGAGAACGAAAAATCGGCGAGTCCCGTGAACCGACCCCGATGCTTCGGCCATATATATGTCTTTAAAGAAATATGCATAATACTAGGTCCATTTCTTGAAGAGATTTTTCAATAAACAATTCTTACGAACTGATATTCTTTTTGCGGATTGTAGCGAACCGAGAATTTTTATGACGAACCTCGCCCGTATCCCGCCATTTGAGACGACGTTATAAAGTGACATAGATGACACATTCCAAAGACACAATATATTGCTAGCAATACAATTTTATTTTCGTTGCTCCAGTAAAATATTAATCACCCCGCGATTTAAACGGGGTACGGCTTACACCCCTAGTGCGACTATTATATCCGAAGGCCCCGCAGCGCTTTCGAAAGACTGCGCAGGGCTTTAGAAGGCCTCCTACAGCTTCCGCAGGCCTTCTGCGACTCTGCGCAGCACTTTCGAAGGACTGTGCAGGGCTTTAGAAGGCCTCCTACAGCTTCCGCAGGCCTTCTGCAACTCTGCGCAGCACTTTCGAAGGACTGCGCTGGGCTTTAGAAGGCCTCCTACAGCTCCCGCAGGCCTTCTGCAACCCTGCGCAGTCTTTCGAAAGCGCTGCGGGGCCTTCGGATATAATAGATTATTATTTAGATAATTGTTATAAATTGTTATTTTAATAAATCTTTGTAATTGTAATCATTTTCATGAAAATTATTTTTGCTGTTCTTATATAGGTCTCCGCAGGGTTTCTGAAAGAGTCTGTATTCTGTCCGAGCGCCTTCTATAGGCTCCGCAGGTCTCTGAGTTAGCCTCATCAGGCTCCGCAACACAGTTTTTTAAAGATTTTTAAATGATTATTTTTAATCATCTTAACGATTATTGTAATGATTATATTTTTAATTTTTCATTCCGACGAAAAGCCGGATACCAGAAGTATTCACTTCTTGCATGTGTGAAGAACACACACACAGGTTTTTTTTTAAATTGTCCATTGTATCCCTAACAGTTAAAAAAATCATTGAAAAATTATTTGTTAAATAAATAGTACCAAGTAATTTTTATTTACGTTTTAAATATTTTTATCATAAAATATAGTACTTTTGTCACAACTTTAATTTTAAAAAAAATTAAAGGAAAGAAGGTATGTAATAACTTATTGATTAAAAAGTCGGAAAATACTCGAATATTTATATCTCGAAAAATTTTGCAATTAAAAAAAATATGCGACACGTACGTTATCTCGTCAGGAACTAACGATATGGAAAATTTGATTTCTTAGAGGTGATTGATCTATATATATACGCGCGACGAGTTAGGATTCCGTGCAGAGGCCATCATGTACACGAGGACTGCCTATGCCTTGGACTCTCGTGGCTACCCCTCCCGCCGCACGGGCCGTCGAACTTGCCGTCGCTAGACCCGCGTTGCATAAAAACTTAAATTGCTATATTTCGGTCATTTTTTTATCAAATGATATAAAACAAAGTCCAAAATGTGCATATTTCCATGGAGCATCAACGCGACGAGAAACATCGTGCTACCATGAAAATTGTATCATTTTTATAAAAAAAAAAGCGGTTCCGCTTTCGACATTAAAAAAAACTGAGTCTCAGGTACTCCGCACCATCATTCTGGAGCTCACCTCGAAATTTCAACCCGATCGGATGATTAGTGCCGGAGAATTTAGGGATTTCGTTTTCGAGTTGCCGCCGAGTTTTTCGGTCTCGGCGAGCAAGGAGCGAACGCTCTGCAGTGCGCAGCGAGGGCCTTACCTACGATTCGCACTGTACTTATTTCAATAGAATGGCGGCGGCTGAGAGGGCTAAGGCGTTGTAAGCTTGTCCGGTCATCAGCGGAATCGATGGATCGATTCATCCCTACGTCAATTTTTTTTTTCGTGTTAACAATTTCATATATTTTTGCCACGAAAATGGCACAATAATGTCTCATAAAACTATAATATTTACCGATTACTCTCGAAGTAACACGACCAACAATAAGACCCACATCATTCACGTCGATGATACAATTAAAAATAAATTCAAACAATACTGTCTTCCATTTGAATGCATTAAAAACAATTAAGAACGGTGCTATTTATTCCTATTTTGAGAAAATTAAATTCGATTTCTATACGCGTAACGTCGGGTGCGACGAAGTAATACCAGTGGCTGCCACGCCGAGTACCGATTCTTCACGCGTACAGAAATTGAAAAATTATTTTCTCCATAACGAAACAAAACATCCATGAAAATTGTTTATAGCATATTGGAGGGTTCAAAGTTTCTGAAGAATTTTGTTTTTTATTTTTTGAGAAACTTTGAACCCTCCAATATGCTACTAAAAATTTTCATCAATGTATTTTGTTTCGTTATGGAGAAAATAATTGTTCAATTTCAGTACGCGTGAAGAATGGGTACTCGGTGTGGCAGCCTCGGGTATTACTTCGTCGCACCCGACGTTACGCGTATAGAAATCGAATTTAATTTTCTCAAAATCGGAATAAATAGCACCGTCTTAATTGTTTTTAATGCATTCAAATGGAAGACAGTATTGTTTGAATTTATTTTTAATTGTATCATCGACGTGAATGATGTGGGTCTTATTGTTGGTCGTGTTACTTCGAGAGTAATCGGTAAATATTATAGTTTTATGAGACGTTATTGTGCCATTTTCGTAGCAAAAATATATGAAATTGTTAACACGAAAAAAAAAAAATTGTCGTAGGGATGAATCGATCCATCGATTCCGCTGATGACCGGACAAGCTTACAACGCCTTAGCCCTCTCAACCGCCGTCATTCTATTGAAATAAGTACAGTGCGAATCGTAGGTAAGGCCCTCGCTGCGCACTGCAGAGCGTTCGCTCCTTGCTCGCCGAGACCGAAAAACTCGGCGGCAACTCGAAAACGAAATCCCTAAATCCTCCGGCACTAATCATCCGATCGGGTTGAAATTTGGAGGTGAGCTCCAGAATGATGGTGCGGAGTACCTGAGACTCATTTTTTTTTAATGTCGAAAGCGGAACCGCTTTTTTTTTTTATAAAAATGATACAATTTTCATGGTAGCACGATGTTTCTCGTCGCGTTGATGCTCCATGGAAATATGCACATTTTGGACTTTGTTTTATATCATTTGATAAAAAAATGACCGAAATATAGCAATTTAAGTTTTTATGCAACGCGGGTCTAGCGACGGCAAGTTCCGCGGCCCGCGCGGCGGGAGGGGTAGCCGCGAGAGTCCAAGGCATAGGCAGTCCTCGTGTACATGATGGCCTCTGCACCGAAACCTAACTCGTCGCGTGTATATATATAGATCAGTCACCTCTAAGAAATCAAATTTTCCATATCGTTAGTTCCTGACGAGATAACGTACGTGTCGCATATTTTTTTTAATTGCAAAATTTTTCGAGATATGAATATTCGAGTATTTTCCAACTTTTTAATCAATAAGTTATTACATACCTTCTTTCCTTTAATTTTTTTTTTTAATTAAAGTTGTGACAAAAGTACTATAATTTATTATAAAAATATTTAAAACGTAAATAAAAATTACTTGGTACTATTTATTTAACAAATGATTTTTCAATGATTTTTTGAACTGTTAGGGATACGATGGACAATTTAAAAAAAAACCTGTGTGTGTGTTCTTCACACATGCAAGAAGTGAATACTTCTGGTATCCGGCTTTTCGCCGGAATGAAAAATTACAATTATAATCATTACAATAATCGTTAAGATGATTAAAAACAATCATTTAAAAAACTTTAAAAAACTGTGTTGCGGAGCCTGATGAGGCTAACTCAGAGACCTGCGGAGCCTATAAAAGGCGCTCGGACAGAATACAGACTCTTTCAGAAACCCTGCGGGGACCTATATAAGAACAGCAAAAATAATTTTCATGAAAATGATTACAATTACAAAGATTCATTAAAATAACAATTTAAAAGAATCATCTAAATAATAATCTATTATATCCGAAGGCCCCGCAGTGCTTTCGAAGGACTGCGCAGGGTTGTAGAAGGCCTGCAGAAGCTGTAGGAGGCCTTCTAAAGCCCAGCGCAGTCCTTCGAAAGTGCTGCGCAGAGTTGCAGAAGGCCTGCGGAAGCTGTAGGAGGCCTTCTAAAGCCCTGCGCAGTCCTTCGAAAATGCTGCGCAGAGTCGCAGAAGGCCTGCGGAGGCTGTAGGAGGCCTTCTAAAGCCCTGCGCAGTCTTTCGAAAGTGCTGCGGGCCCTCCTACAGCCTCCGCAGGCCTTCTGCAACTCTGCGCAGCACTTTCGAAGGACTGCGCTGGGCTTTAGAAGGCCTCCAACAGCTCCCGCAGGCCTTCTACAACCCTGCGCAGTCTTTCGAAAGCGCTGCGGGGCCTTCGGATATAATAGATTATTATTTAGATAATTGTTATAAATTGTTATTTTAATAAATCTTTGTAATTGTAATCATTTTCATGAAAATTATTTTTGCTGTTCTTATATAGGTCTCCGCAGGGTTTCTGAAAGAGTCTGTATTCTGTCCGAGCGCCTTCTATAGGCTCCGCAGGTCTCTGAGTTAGCCTCATCAGGCTCCGCAACACAGTTTTTTAAAGATTTTTAAATGATTGTTTTTAATCATCTTAACGATTATTGTAATGATTATATTTTTAATTTTTCATTCCGACGAAAAGCCGGATACCAGAAGTATTCACTTCTTGCATGTGTGAAGAACACACACACAGGTTTTTTTTTAAATTGTCCATCGTATCCCTAACAGTTAAAAAAATCATTGAAAAATCATTTGTTAAGTAAATAGTACCAAGTAATTTTTATTTACGTTTTAAATATTTTTATAATAAATTATAGTACTTTTGTCACAACTTTAATTAAAAAAAAAAATTAAAGGAAAGAAGGTATGTAATAATTTATTGATTAAAAAGTCGGAAAATACTCGAATATTCATATCTCGAAAAATTTTGCATTTAAAAAAAATATGCGACACGTACGTTATCTCGTCAGGAACTAACGATATGGAAAATTTGATTTCTTAGAGGTGACTGATCTATATATATACACGCGACGAGTTAGGTTTCGGTGCAGAGACCATCATGTACACGAGGACTGCCTATGCCTTGGACTCTCATGGCTACCCCTCCCGCCGCCCGGGCCCCGGAACTTGCCGTCGCTAGACCCGCGTTGCATAAAAACTTAAATTGCTATATTTCGGTCATTTTTTTATCAAATGATATAAAACAAAGTCCAAAATGTGCATATTTCCATGTAGCATCAACGCGACGAGAAACATCGTGCTACCATGAAAATTGGATCATTTTTATAAAAAAAAAAGCGGTTGCGCTTTCGACATTAAAAAAAAACTGAGTCTCAGGTACCCCGCACCATCATTCTGGAGCTCACCTCGAAATTTCAACCCGATCGGATGATTAGTGCCGGAGAATTTAGGGATTTCGTTTTCGAGTTGCCGCCGAGTTTTTCGGTCTCGGCGAGCATGGAGCGAACGCTCTACAGTGCGTAGCGAGGCCCTTACCTACGATTCGCACTGTACTCATTTCATGAGAGCGCCGGTGGGCGAGGGGGCTGGGAGGGGTAGCTACGAGGTATAGGCACGACTCGCGCCTATACCTCACGCCTAACGCGCGACGCATTATATTAGGTCTCCGTGCAGGGCAAAGTCCAACGGGTACACGTGGCGCGGCTATGCCTTGCTCTCTCGCGGCAGCCCCTTCCGTCGCGCGGGCCACAGCACTTACCGACCTCGTGAGAATGTTGCGTCAGCGCTTCGCGCGGAATTTCGTCACACTATTTTCTCGTAGCGCTGACAAAAATCTCGCTTTTTTCTTTCATGAAACGGCATCCCTATTTTTGAAGCCAATTTTGCATCAAATTTAACGAAACAAAGCTCAAAATGTGCGTTTGTTAATGCTCTAGTGCGTGAGAGTCGGGAAATTTCGATCGAATCGGTGCACTATGAAGAATTGTCTCATTTCTCCAATGATAAGTCGAATCTGCAAAATTTTTTTCAAAATTTCGAAAAAACGCGACTCTCATGTACCGTGTGCCATAATTATCTATGTACTGGCCAAATTTTAACCCGATCATTTGCTCAGTGCTCGTACAAATAGGGATGCCGTTTTCGAAGCGCCCGTCGGCTGTTACACTGCCTCTTAAGACCTCCAGCCTACCCTCCTACCAGCGCGACTTAACCCTCTTTATCAGAGAGTCCGGTTCTGCCGTTAGAGTGTCTGCCTAAGTTCTCGGTAAGTTTTGATATTCTCGAGACGGTGCTTCTTTTAGACGGGGTCCTTTCTCATTCTCGCAGACCCTCTTTATACCCGGGGAGTGCATCCGTCTCATGTGAGAATGCCTTTCCCGTCTCCGTCCCTCTGTGTACCTCGGCGAAAACTACCCATACTGATTATTATTATTATCTTCCAGGTTCTGTGCCAGTGGACGCCCGTGACACCCGTCACAATATATATGTGTTTATAAATGTGAATTTTATAATTAAAAAAAATTCGATGCCGGCGGTGAGACTCGAACCGTCGACCCTCGGACTACCAGTCTGAGTCGTTGCCTCTGCACCAAAGATCGCTATGCATTTAAATGTACGTGGAAGACTCTTGTAGTGATTTTACCGTGTGTGAGCACTACGGCGACACCCACTCCTTGGCCCATTCCAGCCCCCACTCTGCGGGCCATGCTACGCGAAGAATTACTGAATTCTAACGACCGTTGGGTTTGGGTTTGGGTCTCTCTCTGACTCTCTCTTATCAGGCACTGGTTTAACTATGGAGAACTGACATAAACACAACAACATAAAACCATGGCGGTTGTTTACGCAGAAGAGTCTCGCATAGGAGAGAGAGAGAGAGAGAGAGAGAGAGAGAGAGAGACGGCTCTGGATGAGAAGTCGCACGCTGTCTGTCTCTTACAGCAGCTGTGTGCGCGAGAGAGAAAGAACTATAGATATGTCTATAGGAAGACAGTGACCATCCTACAGGCGGTGTCTTTTATTTTCTTTACACCCAATAAATATCAGTTTTCGTATATATACATTTGGTTATTAGCTCATAACTTTTCAATAGGGATCCAAACTGAAGCGAAATTTTTTCGTTTTTGAATGTACTTTTAAAAAATAGAGAAAAATTATTTGAGGTTTTTGAATGTAATTTTTAAGCTTAAATTAAAAAATTTTAATTTTACTAGCGAGGGTATATTTTTTATTTTTAAAAAGGAACGTATACCGCATGCCGTATATCGTAACATATTTGAAATTAATTTAATAATTTATAATTACTAGTATATCTGCATTATTATGTGTAAAAGCAATAACGTTTGTGCGCGATACGATACCTCCTAATTATATTAACAAATTAACTACCTGTAAACCTGCAAATACACCGATTATTTTATGTGCGAAAGAGAGCGTAATAGTGTTTTGTAAAGATAAGAGAGAGAGAGAGAGAGAGAGAAAGAGAGAAAGCATACAGAGCGTTGTACGAATAGATGCGCGCAGGGGACAGCTCGATGCATGGTAGTGCTATGTGCAAGAAAGAGAGAGAGAGAGAGAGAGCCGCAGGTTGTGCATAAGAGCGAAAGAGACAGAGGGGCGAGCTCGCGAAGATGCCGTAGCATCCACGAGCTGTAGCGTACCTCCCCCCGTACCGTTCACCACCACCTCGCCTATACTATGGTTGAGAAGTCGCGCGCTCTCTGTTTCTTATAGCAGCTGTGTGTGTGCGAGAGAGAAAGAACTATAAATGTCTCTATAGGAAGACAGAGACCGTGCTACAGCCTGCTTCTCTTATTATATATATGTATATATATATATATATATATATATATATATATATATATATATATATATATATATATATATATATATATATATATATATATATATATATATATATTCACTATATTACACGCCAAACAGGATAGCTGTCAGAATTTTTATTTTCTCGATTTTTGAAATACGGCAAATTTTTAAATTTTTTGATTATCCTTTAAAAATATATCGTCTTTAAAAAACCGCTCTTTCTGACTATTTATTCATAACATCTTTAATAGTAGTTCAAATTAAATCTTTATGGAAAATTTTCGTTTTTGAATGTGGTCTTAAAAAATATAGAAAAACCATTTGAGATGTTTTTATATGTGCTTGTCACGTTCAAATTTTTAATCTTATATGTATAAAGACGTCCAGTCTACGCTAACGCCTCGTGAAACTGACACCCCTTGCATATTTTAAACAAGACGTGCCTTGTTGATTCGATCAAAAATGCCTGCAAATCAAACACGAGCGCGAGATCGTCTTTTATACACTTAAGATGATGCAAAAGTTACAGTCTTAATCGAACAGCGTAACAGTGCATTATATTTTATTGTGAGTGATGGCAGATCGCGCCCTTCGTAAATGTATTCGCGATTTTTTGCGTTTTGTACAACTGCACAGTGTCCAGATACGGCGTCGTTGCGACAGTCAGTGGTGTTACGAATTAAAACATTTATCGGGTGATAAACTCATCAATCGATTGAAGTACCTTATATGGTGGGCGCCTTTGCGCAACATAGTGGCGGCGTATAACAGAGGTATATTGCGGGGTCAGAGGGTGTTAACGTGTGTGTATGAGGAGTTACAGAGAAGAGGCCTTCAAGGATCTCAGAGTGTTCGTGGTATTGCTGATGAAATCAGAAGTAAGTACTTTTTTACAAATTGTAAAAAATAATGAAAACGACATAATATGGCGAAAATGATATAATAGGTTATCGGCAACTTTGGGACGCATCGAGTGATGAAGAAGCTGCTCTTGTAGACGCTGTCTGCACTGTAGAAAATTTGGAGAAACATATCGTGAAACGTAAGTATTTAGATTAACTTATCTAAAATTTATAAATATTCATTCTTCGAACTACTACGTAACTGCACGGAAAGAATCTTTAAGTAATTTTTACTATGAAATTATAGTAGCCGAGCGACAAATGTGCAATTCTTCAAGTTTTAGGAAATAAATTATACATTTGACGGAAATGAATAAAAAATTTACTGTTCCATGACAGAAATTAAAAATATTTTCAAGAATTTTTACTGAAGTTAACAGTAAATTTTTAATGTAACGTACAAATTTTCATAATAAAAATTAATAAGAAACTCTTTTCGTGTAACAAAACCATTGATTTTTCAATATTGCGAGCTTAACTTTATTCTTATTCTCTTCTTTAGAAACACTGGTACAAACCTATGGAGAACAGCAAAGTGAGCCGATTGCAGGTCCTTCAGGACTATGCCAAAGATCAAAAAGCATCGGAAGATCTGAAATAATCGATACGGGTAGCAGCGACGAAGAAGAAGAAGAAGAAGAAGAAGATGCTTTCGCTAATATTCCTGACGATCGTAACGCCCCCGTTTTATCATCGCAAGAAGAAGGAGAAGAGGGTACTTACGCTGATATTTCTGACGATCGCAATGCCGTCGTTTTATCAGCGCAAGGAGATGAAGAAGACGAAGAAGCGGCGGAAGAAGTGGTAGAAGATAATAGGGTTGTTCACCAGTATGAGAATCAGATATGGGAATACCCGATAGAAGGCAATATGATGAACAACGATGAAGAACCAATACCGTTAATTGATGATTGGTTTCAACATCTCTTGGATGACACCGACTCTGGTAAGCATAGCCTACTTTTATATCTAAAAAGTAAAGCGCTTATTCTAGTGAGCAAATATACGCAATGGCTAATCTATCGTAGGTTATTCAACACAGGGATTATTGTTTGATGAATAGCCGAATTCTATTATATAAAAGGTACCAATAATACTGATAGTAGGCTTGAAAAATGTATGTATACGTTAACAATGTAAAGATAATCACCCGCATTTATTTTCAGAGACGCAGCTTGGCGCTGGGAAGAGGCGTACATACACTGGTACAGAGCGGTTCAGGGATGTTCAACCACCCGGAAACCGCTTCGAGATCATCAGGGATTTCACACGCTATTTTAAACGTTTCAAACTTCAAGGACGCGAAACTACTCTGCGTATCAGACCACCTCACGTAGGTTCGTCTGTAATAGATTGGCTCGGTGGTGCATTCCGTGATCTTCTGACACACATCACCAGCACCTGTGCCGGTAGTGACTATGTAGGAATGTCATTTACAGCAGATAGTTTAGCACACGGACCAGTATGGTTGTCCTTCCGACCTGCCAGAGACTATACGTTTGAAGATGTCTGGCAATTGATAACTAGCGTTGCTCAGAGTGCAGCATCTTTGAATATCGGTGATGTGTGCATTATAAAAACCTGTATAGTGAGAGGCGTCGAGGGTCGTGGTAGAAAAGGTCTGACCCACGAGGCTGTTACGAAAAAATCGATATTGACAATCCGTAATTTTGATAATTTATGCTTACCACGCTCACTGGTAGCAGCACGCGCATATGCCGAGAGGGGTGAAATACGCTCGGGAGACTTACATACTAGATGGCAACGTATTAGGCGGATTAACGGTTCGTTGCAAAAAAACGAAGCTATTAATCTTACGACAGCTGCTAATATCACTGTGCCTACAAACGGCTGCGGTGTATATGAGATCGCCCAATATCAAGATTATTTAATGCGCGATGGTATTGCTATTGTTGTATACGAGTTTCTAACTCTGGGACGTCGTCAAAAACCTTTATTCGATGGTAGAAAACGAATTTTGGCTTCTGTAGGCACGATAAAATACACGTTATATATATTATATTACGAACGCACGCATCATTTTCAACCTATTTTGAATCTTCGAGGCGCTGTAGGCGGTAGAGCTTTTTGCTCGACTTGCAATGTAAGTAGTCGTCGAGATGATCACAGATGTTCAAAAAAGAAATGCCCCCGGTGTTTTACGCTACCGCCCTGTAATCCTAATACAGATGATGCAATTAAATGTGCTGACTGTAATCGTATTTTTTTCGGAGATCAGTGTTTGCAAAAACACAAGACTGTCGCTGTAGTCAGGAACCGTCGAAGAGCGAGTGTGTGCGAAACTGTGAAACGCTGTCGTTGGTGTTTCGAAACGATAAGACCTTTAGAACGGAAGAAACATATATGCGGTGTGAAATACTGCAAGACGTGTAAACACAACGAACCGAATAATCATATGTGTTTCATGAAAAGTCTTCGTACATATAAAGACACGCGTAAAGCAGTTTTCATTTTCTATGACTTTGAAACACAGCAGTGCACACCTTTGAAGGGTGACACCTCTACTTTTGCTCATGAACCAAACCTTTGCGTAGCTCAACGACTCTGTACGTTTTGTTGTACTGATGATACCATAACAGAGCCGTGCGAATATTGCGGCGTGCACGAGTTTGTTTTCAAGCATAGTCCCGTAGCTCAGCTTGTAGAATTAGCTATGACGAGTATGAAGGGGTTTTCTCGTACAATTTGTATTGCTCATAACGCAGGGGGTTTTGATGCGCAGTTTATTCTGCGGTATTTAATCGAAGAAAAAAAGACACAGCTACCATCGCTAATCATGAACGGTACAAAAATAATTACGATGCGACTTGAAAATCTTGTGTTTCTCGATAGCCTACACTACTTTCATATATCTTTAAGCGCTCTACGAAAAGCCTTTGGTCTCGCGAATACTGTCACAAAAGGCACTTTTCCTCATTTATTCAATAGACCTGAAAACCAAAATTATGAAGGTCCTCTACCAAGCCTGGAATATTATTCACCCGATACAATGCGTGCTGGCGAACGCGAACAATTTCTTGCGTGGTACCGGGCATTGAAAGATCGTAATTATCTGTTCAATTTTCAGAAAGAAATTGTTGATTATTGCACGACAGATGTTACGATATTAAGGCGTGCGTGTATGGCTTTTCGGAATATGTTTATTGCCAGCGGCAATGTCTGTCCGTTCAAAGAGTGTACAACAATAGCGTCAGCTTGTTTTCGCGTTTTTCGTAAAAACTTTTTGAAAGATAACACGATAGGTATTATTCCAACGAACGGCTACAGATGGGCTCATAACCAATCTAAAAAAGCAGTTTCATGGCTCGTGTGGATGGAGCACTCTCTAGGGCAACGAATTCTTCATGCAGGCCGGGGACGCGAATTTCAAATATTGCAAAATTTACTAGTAGACGGTTACTACAAAACAGACGATACCTCTCATGTATTACAATTTCACGGGTGTTATTGGCACGGTTGTCCGCGATGTTACCCTTTAAACAGGGATCGGCGACAGAGTGATGATACATCGATGGACGAACGTCTCGAAAAAACTATAACTATATCGAATAGGATTCGAGAGGGAGGTCATGTATTACCAGAGATTTGGGAGTGCGAGTACGATCGCCTGTTAGAAACTGATGCAGAAATGCGTGTACTCATAAAGGACCATCCTTTAGTTGGTATAGAGCCTCTTAACCCACGCGATGCTTTCTTTGGGGGGCGTACAGAAAACATGGTTACGCTTTACGACGCCCAGAATTCGGAGCAAATACGTTATGTGGATGTCTGTTCTTTATATCCTTACATCTGTAAATTTGGTAAATACCCGATAGGACACCCCCGCGTATATACGGGCTCTGAATGTATGGAGCTGACAGGTCCGAATAATAACGATCTTTCACGCGTAGAGGGTCTTGTTAAATGCTGCGTGTTACCACCTACGAATCTTTATCACCCCGTATTACCGGTGCGTATGCATCACCGCTTATTGTTTCCTCTATGCCGTAGCTGTTCCGAAAGTATGAACCCGGAAACATGTACGCATGAAGATCCTTCTGACCGTATGTTCGATGGTACATGGGTGGTCGATGAGCTACGCAAAGCTATCTCATGCGGTTATATAGTTATCAAAGTATACGAAATTTGGCAGTATGAGATCACACAGTTCAATCGTGATACTCAAGAGGGGGGTCTCTTTGCTGCATATATAAATACCTTTCTGAAAATCAAACAGGAGGCGAGCGGTTGGCCCGAAAGTTGTTTGGAAGATGAAACGGCGCAAGAGCAATACATAACAGCTTTTGAGAGCTCTGAAGGTGTTAAGCTAGACCGCTGCAATATTAGAAAAAATCCCGGATTACGTTCTGTAGCTAAACTATGCCTTAATTCTTTTTGGGGTAAATTCGGTCAGCGTGAAAACTTACCGCAAACGACAATAATTTCGTCTCGTGAAAAGCTCATGGAATTATTGACCAGTCCTGAATATGAAATCACAGGTATTCTACCTGTTAATAACGAGATACTATATATTAATTACACGAAGATCGACACTGCTGTAATACCTTCTGATATAGCAAACGTTGTGATAGCAGCATATACAACAGCACAAGCGCGTTTGAAATTATATAGTTATCTCGAGCGCTTGGGTCCTCGTGCGCTATACTGTGATACAGACTCTGTAATATATGTATCGAAGAAGAATGACACCTGTGAATATGAGCCTCCGACCGGTCAACTTTTAGGGGATCTTACCGATGAGTTGTGCTCTTATGGTGAGGGTAGTTATATAAAAAGTTTTGTTTCAGGCGGTCCGAAATTTTATTCATTTATTGTGCAGTGCCCCGATGGTTCCGAAAACGAGGTGTGCAAGGTAAAGGGTATAACACTCAATTTTACCAACAACTCATTAATCAATTATAATTCTCTGCGCTCGTTTGTAACCGGTGAAAGAGAGGTACCTGTTGTATTACGCTATGACGCTATTAGACGGACAGCATACCACCAGGTCGTTACGCGTCCTGAAACAAAAACCTGTATGCCATCGAGCGTGAAACGAAGGCGCCATGGCGAGTATGGTTCGCTCCCTTACGGTTACAGATCTTAGTTTATGAAAAATTATATTATAAATTTTTTGTAAATGCTGTAAATACTGTTAAACACTGTAAACCTTTATATTGTTACTGTAAAATAAAACTTTATACATATACCGAATATCTGAATACTTTATATATATATATATATATATATATATATTGAAGCGGCGACCATCGTCCCGCCAAGGCAGGCAGGCAGCGCCACAACGGGGAAAACCTGAAACAAAAATAGAAATAAGAGAAAAAAGAAAATTGTAGGTTAGTTCCGAGAACAAATGACAGATGGCAAAAGACTTTCTCACAAACAAAAGATACCCAAGAAATATATAAAAAGGTACAGGACAGTGCCAGGACCACCGAAAAAGTCATTCTATCAAAAGAGTCGACAAGAATAAGGAAAGATCTCAAAGCCGGTACTCAAAAGAGGTAGCTGCGAGATCGGACTGAGTTTGCGGAGACTTGGAAAATAGAGAAATCTCTCAAGGCTGGGACTCGCAAGAGGTAGCTGCGAGAGAGGACTGAATGAGCGGAGAAGCCGAAGGATAAGGAATTTCTCACAGCCGGTACTCAACGAGGTAGCTGCGAGAGAGGAAAGAATTAGCGGAAGCAGACAGATCAAGAATTTCTCACAGCCGGTACTCAACGAGGTAGCTGCGAGAGAGGAAAGAATTAGCGGAAGCAGACAGATCAAGAATTTCTCACAGCCGGCACTCGACAGAGGTGGCGGTGGGAAAAAGTATCAGGAGCAGAACCACGAGAGGGAATTTTCGTACCGCAGCCGGTCGAAAAAGCTCGCTGCGAGGGAACCCCGGGTATCACGAGATCACGCTTTGGGCGCAGCGAGGATCGCGGCGGGATCAGAATTGCCTACGCCGGCAGGAAACGGGAGAAACCAGCAATAAGGAAGGCGAAAGGAAAAAGAAGAAGAACCCAAGTACACGCCACACCGCAAGGGACTGCCAAAGAGAAAGAGACTCACCTGAGAGAAGCAGCGGATAGGTCCGCAGCCAACGCCGCACGGGGGACGAAAAGCAGGCAGAGCTAGGCAAGCATAAGCAACGCCGCACTAAAAGGAAAAAGAAGAAAACCGCACGATTAGGCACACTCGCAAACTCATCGATAAAACTGAAACAACTCACCGTCGAGGTTAGGGCGGCGAGCCAACTCCACATCTCGTCCCGAAATCGGCAGAAACCGGAAAAAAGAGAAAAAGAAAAGCCGATGCCTAAATAGCCGGACATCCGTGCAAAGGAAAGTAAATCGAATTTACTTACCCGGCGATCACAATATCCCAACGGTCACGAAACACAAAACACACAACACGCCACGAGACCCGCAGACATCTTGGTTCTCAAGCCGGAGATACGCCACGAGGCCAGCAGCAGGCCACACGCGCATGCGCCACTCGAGCATCGATCACGCATCGACCCGGAATATCGACACAGAAGATAGGCAGCGACGGCCGGGCCAAGGATCGCACAGGCACGCGCGCACGGTAGCATAGGCGATAACGCCGCGAACTGTAATTACCGACCCCCTGAAGGTAGTCACATAAAATAAAGAATATACGCTAGTCGGCCACACATCTGACTTACTGAATTCCCCACTTATTTTTGCCTCCTCTCGAGTCCACGAATCCTCATAATTAAGTGAAACAAAGCCTCACGTTTCATTTGGCGCCCGAACAGGGACTCGAGAAAGCGCAATTAGGGAATTCACTAGGGAAAAAGATGACAGACGAGGTTAGCGGGATCTCCCCGCTAGAGGAAACAGACCCGACCGAAGCGCCGACCAAGGGGAACCACAGTAGTCCAAAATCGGTAATTGAGGAGACAATGGACGGAACGGCGGATATAACCGGGGGTTTGCAGAAAGAGATCGATGAATCTCTGCGAATCATCTTAAGGGAGATAAAGGAGCTAAAAAACGAACAGAACCGGGAAAGAATCATGACGACAACTGGAATCAGTGAGGTGGACGAGCGCTGTGTACTAAGGGGTCGAAAAGTACACGAAGAAGTATGCCAAGAGTTCCAAGGGGAGCTCGACAGGACGGTGGTCCAGATGGACAGGAAATTAACAATTGCACAGGATCTAGCTAAAGCAGAAATCGAGGACGCCAATCGGCAAAGGAAAATGGATTTCGACGACCTCGAGAAGAAGTTACAACAGGCAATGAGTGGCATCTCACAGTGCCAGGAAGCAGTGAGAACGACGACGACGATGGGAAGAGATACGCAAAGGAGGGTGGACTTCGTCGAAGACGAGATACGATCCCGAGCATCCCAAACGGTGAACATGACGTACGGGGGACTAAACATGAGCCAGATATACGCCGTCAAACAGCAGCCGCCGGTATTCAGCGGTGACGGAAAGGAAAGGCCGATACGATATCTACGGGAGCTGCAACAATTCTGGAGGATCACCGGAAATGCGGACCTCCCATACCTGCTGAGCCAGTCATTAAAAGGGGCAGCGAAAGATTGGTGGCGGGTCGTCGAGGATGAAGTCCGGACAATAGAGGACTTCGCAGAGAAGTTCAAACTGCGTTACTGGAGTCGAGAGATACAGGCAAAGATAAGTCGGAATCTCGAATTCGGCGCGTACGAACTCGATGAACAGCGGGCCACGAGGGCCGAATATGCAACCCGGATCTTCGGGAACGCAAAGGATTTGGGAAAGCAATTAACGAACGAGGAAATAATCAGGCACCTGGCGAACCACTTCAACGAGACCGTGCGATCCGCAGTCCAGATTGGGACAGTAAGGACGATCGAGGAGTTCCTAGAATTACTGGAGGGACTGGACAGCGCGGGACCGTTGAACGCGCAGAGAAGGCAAGGTAACGGGAGGAGCAATCCTGGAGGGAACAACAACCAGCAAGGCTACCAGAAGCAAGGAGGCCCACAGGAAAACCGCTGGAAGGAATACCCAGGAGGAGGATGGCAGCAGCGCCCGGGCCCACAAGGCCAGGCGCCGCCCAGGTGGTCACAACCACCAAGGCATGGAGAGCCCAGGAATCAGCAAGGATGGGGCGGATCGACGTGGGGACGGCCGCAGGGTTTGAACCCCAACGCCTCAGCATGGGCGGGGGCAGGCCCGGCCGACAAGATGAGGCCGACCACGCAAGCCACGAACGAAGGGCAAGAAGGGAATCAGGAGAGGGTACCAAGCCGAGAAACGACTAATCCGGGAAACGAATAGACGTTGCGCCCGTAACCATGACCGTGTCAAGAACGGAGGAACGAGGCGCAACGGACGACCATCACGTAGAGCAGATCCTGAAAGAGGGGGCCGAACGACAACGGAAAAATAGGAAGAATAGAGAGAGAAAAAAAAGGAAGAAGGAGAAGCAAGCCAGAGAAGAACAAGCGCGGGAATCGAACCAGACAACGTATGAGAGTCCGAGGGACTACCTACTAGAAGAAGGGCAACCACGAGAGAAGGAGAGGGAGAGAGGCCCGCAATGCCCGACGGTAAAGGCTCAGATCGGGAAAGAAGAAGTAGACATGCTAATCGACAGCGGGAGCGAGGTGACCTGTCTGTCCGAAGAATGTTATGAACGAATAGCGGGACAGTTAAACCAATGTCCGATATTACCGACAGTCGGCGGAGAAATCCGCGGCGCGTTCGGAGGAACCCGCGCCCGGATCAAGAAACAAATTTTGACGGAGGTGACAATCGCTGGAGAAACGGCGGCACTGCAGATAATGGTAGTACCCAAACTACGCAGGACCGCACTGCTGGGGATCGATGGGATGGTGGCAATGCGGATACAGGTCGATGCCGGACAGGGGACGGTCCGTGTGAAGAAACAGACGGTACTCCAACTGATTGAAGGGGCGTGGGTCCCGAAGGACACAGGCAGTACGGCGGAAGTAATGCGGATAGAGCCAGCCGAGGAAGAGGAAGACCAGCTGCAGGAAGCAGAGGTCGATGAAAAGCTGACCGAAGCAGGGGATACGCCAGACCCGGTGAAGGCCCAATTCAAAACACTTATCGGGCGATATCGGCACATCTTCACAAAAAAGCCCGGGAGGATGACCGCCTACACCCACAAACTACGGTTGAAGAGCCCGGAGCCGTATGTACATCGATCATATCCCGTCCCGCTGCAATATCGAGAAAGGGTAGCCGAGGAGATCCGAAAAATGCTGGAACACGGGGTCATCGAGCGCACGACGAGCCGGTATATAAACCCCATGGTCACGGTGATCAAAAAGGATGGGTCAGTCCGGCTGTGCCTCGATGCACGACAGCTCAACAAGTACCTAGTAGAAGATCATGACTCCGCACCGCCAACGGACGAGATTCTTCAGAGGTGTGGGGGGGTCAAGGTCATGTCAAGTTTAGACATGACCAGCAGCTTCTGGCAGATTCCGCTGCACACGGAATCGAGAGAATACACCGCATTCCTACACGAAGGGAAATGCTACCAGTTCACGGTGACGCCTTTCGGACTAAAAACAAGCACAGCGAGCCTAATAAAGGGACTAGAGATCGTGCTAATGGGACTAGGGGAGTCCGTCATCAACTTCGTCGATGATCTTCTCTGTGTCTCTAGAGACTACGGGACCCACATGGTACACATGGAAAACATATTCCAAAGGTTTGAGGAACATGGGCTGACGCTCAACTTCAAGAAGTCCGCTTTCTTCCAGAAATCGGTCAGATTTTTGGGACATGTCCTCACAACGGAAGGGATAAGACCACAAATGGACAAAATCCAAGCAATCCAGGACTTCCCGGAACCGACGAACCTGAAACAACTTCGGGGATTCTTGGGACTTATAAATTTCTACACGAAGTTCACCAGCAAACACGCGGAGACAACGGTACCACTCCTGGAACTACTGAAAAAGGGGGAAAAATGGGAATGGACGCGATTGCGGCAGAAGGCCTTCGAGGAAACAAAGAAACTCTTTACGGAGAGCGTTGTATTAAGACACCCGAACCCGAGAGAGCCGTACGTATTGACCACGGATGCGAGCCATTATGCACTCGGGGCGGTCCTAGGACAGAAAGATAAGGATGGAGAGACAGGAGTAGTGGCGTTTGCGAGCCGAACATTAAAAGGGGCAGAGCTGGGATATGGGACGACCGAGAAAGAATTACTGGCAGTCGTGTGGGCACTTCAGAAATTTCGGTCATACTTGCTGGGAGCGCGTGTGAAAATAGTGACGGATCATAAAGCGCTAACATTCCTAAGGACGTGCCGGTTCGCGGGGGACCGCCTCCAGAGGTGGGCATTATGCATACAGGATTACGATATGGAGGTCGAACACACACCAGGAAAGAACAACATCGTGGCGGACACACTCAGTCGACCAACGGAGACACAGGAGACGGAAAGGAGAAGAGGCATCATCACAGCCGCCCTGGCAAAAGACGTGAGTCAGCAGTTGGAAGAAGACCTGAAGAAATTTGGGGATTTACAGCGCAAAGACCCGGACCTAGCGGCTCGATGGGAGGAGGCCGGAGAAGGGGGCGAGGCCGAAGGATCGTACAGGATCAAGGAGGGATGCCTGGAGAAAAAGAACCGACTCGGGGGGTGGAGAGTCCCCATCCCAACGGACGTGCTGGCAACACTAGTCAAAGACACCCACGGCATGTACGGGCATCTAGGGGCACGCAAAATATTCCGGATCCTTGACGAGGATTTCACATACCCCCATATGGCCAAACACATCAGGAAAATTCTGGCCAGCTGTGAAGTCTGCCAGAAAAACAAGGTACCGACACAGACAAACCACGCAAAGATGCAGACCATTGTTCCAGAGGGACCGGGGGACCTGTTGTCGATCGACTACTACGGACCACTCCCAACAGCAAGTGGGGGAATGAAACACATCTTGGTAACGATCGACGCCTTCTCAAAATATGTTAAGTTATATGCCTTAAGAAAAGCAAACGCGACCACAACGATTAAGAAAATCTTCGGGGATTACATCCCGAAATACGGGAAGCCCCGGAAGATACAATTTGACCACGGAACACAGTTCACGTCGAAGACGTGGTTGGACCACCTTAAGAAAGAGGAGATCCAAGGCATCTTCTCGTCGATAAGGCATCCACAAGGAAATATTGTGGAAAGAGTGAATCGCGAATTGGGAAGATTCTTCCGAACATTCGTGGAGGAAAACCATAGCGGGTGGATCAAATGGCTCCCGGCAATTGAGACATGCATAAACGACACACACCATGAAACAACAGAATTTACGCCGACGGAGCTGCACACCCGCAAGAAACCTTTTAGAGTATGGAGGAAATGGATATTGGCACTGCAAGACGAGGAAGTGGAAAGCCTGTCACACGAGGATAAAGTAAAGCTTGCACGGGAAAGGATCAAGAGGAAGGGCGAGCAGAGGGCGGAAAGGTTCAACGAAACTCATAAGACCAACACATTCGCAAAGGGCGAGATGGTTCTAGTCAGGGCATTGAACGTTTCGGACCCCGATAAGAAAAGAACAGCAAAATTCATGCCCCTGTACGAAGGACCATACCGTATCGAAAAATGCGTGGGAATCGCAACATACTTATTATACGACCCAGTGGCAAAAAGAGAAAGGGGTAAGTTTCACGGGTGCCTTCTCAAAAAATACCTGAAAGGAGAAAACGAGAAAGCAACGGAAGATAAGGCGATAAACCCGTGATTAACCCGGGAGAGAAAATGGCGAGCCAAGATGCGCCGACAAGAAAGAAAATAACGATAAGGGAAACGCAGTGATGGCCAACGTCAAGAAGGTCCCAAATCCCGGGGCGAAAAAGGAATCGAGTACGGTGATAGACCAGAGAGGGCGGGAAAAGCGCGGAACAAGAATTAAAATGAGAGTCGGAGGTCTGACAAAGAAAAAGTACGGGGGAAAAGGGACAACGGAACACAAATTCAAACCCAACAAGGAACGAGAAGGGATGGACCTGAAAGAAGAAGAGGTACGGCGGGAGAAAAAAATCACGAAAAGAAAAGAACAAATAAAAAAACGTCGTCAGCAGCAGCGGAGGACGAAGCAGACAGGAACGAAAATCCTGAAGGTCGTCAACGACTTCGAGCTATTCAAGGTCACCGACGGAAACATAAAAAAGTGGTTTCCGGGGTGCAAGCTGGACAAGCCACGAGGAGAACAAAATCATTCAACGAAAAGACACAGTGAAGAGAGCATCGAGAACGAGGACAATGGCGAGACGGATTTGCAATTACCCGGTGGCGAATCTAAGGGGCAACAAACAGGAAGTGGAGATTGTGGGGGTAATTACGCCGAATCAGATCTGCGTGAGGTTCCCACTTAAGGAATTCGATGTGAACGAGATGATGGACCGCGTGCGGAGGATAAGGGGCAACGACGAGGGCGTCTTCCCGTGCCTCGAGGAAGAGATCTTCAGCGGGAAGAGCATCCTAGTCCGCGGAGACGCATTTTGTGCAAGGGCGACCATCATCGAAGTAGAAGGGGACGAGGTGACGGTCTGGCTCGGGGACCACGGGCAAGAGCTCGTGTTCGAGAGAGCGGAATGCTACACGGCACCAGCGTGGACGTTGCAGTATCCGTGGTGCGCGATCCCGTGCGGCCTCCGCCGAGTGACATGCCCGACCGAGACGATCGACGACGAGGACTGGGGAACATCGCTGGGCGAGCTAGTTCGAGGCGAAAAATGGTCCCTGGACATCGATCCGGAGGCGACAGGAACAGATGCAATCTGGGGGGACCTGACGTCGACCGGACAGAAAAAGAAAAAGCTGGAAGAAATAGTGATAGAGTTGGGAATCGGGATGAGAGCACCGCCGAGACGTCGCTTCATATGGCACACGCTGGGGCCGCACCTCAGCAGTCGGATGGATATGTGGCGGAAATGGCGGCGCACGGCAAAAAGCACGGCGGAAGAGGGGACAGGCAACGACAACCCGGTGGCCACGACCAACCCCGGCACGAGGTGCGTAACGGCGCCGACTGAAGCGGAAGACGAGGACGACCAGACGACGGTGCTCAACGGAGGGGAGAGCGAGGAAGAAATGGAGATCGACGGGCGATTTACAAACCTGTGGCCCGAGGAGGCGGACGAAAGGCACGAGGAGTCCGACGGCGAGTCCGTCTGCTCATTACAATCTGTATAGACAAATAAAAGAAACAAAAAAAAAAGGGAAAAAGAAAAAAGAGAAGGGTTAGAATTTATTTACAAGCAGAAATAAACTTAAGCATAGGCATAAGCAACAATAAAACTAAGCATAAAATGAAACTAGGCATAGGAAACAAAACTAAGCATAAGAAATAAAACAAAGCATAGAAAATAAAAAAATCAAACAAAAGAAAAAAAAAAAAAAAAAAAAAAAAAAAAAAGAAAAGAAAAACGGAAAAATAAAAGCGAAATAGTAAAAGCAAGAACAAGCAAAGAACAAGAGCAAAACCGCAGAAGGTAACCGGAGGAAGGCGCAGAAGGCGGAGGTGGATGTTCCTCGGAAGACCCCGACGCGGAGTCAAAATCCTCGGAAAATCCAGGGGGACAATGAAGCGGCGACCATCGTCCCGCCAAGGCAGGCAGGCAGCGCCACAACGGGGAAAACCTGAAACAAAAATAGAAATAAGAGAAAAAAGAAAATTGTAGGTTAGTTCCGAGAACAAATGACAGATGGCAAAAGACTTTCTCACAAACAAAAGATACCCAAGAAATATATAAAAAGGTACAGGACAGTGCCAGGACCACCGAAAAAGTCATTCTATCAAAAGAGTCGACAAGAATAAGGAAAGATCTCAAAGCCGGTACTCAAAAGAGGTAGCTGCGAGATCGGACTGAGTTTGCGGAGACTTGGAAAATAGAGAAATCTCTCAAGGCTGGGACTCGCAAGAGGTAGCTGCGAGAGAGGACTGAATGAGCGGAGAAGCCGAAGGATAAGGAATTTCTCACAGCCGGTACTCAACGAGGTAGCTGCGAGAGAGGAAAGAATTAGCGGAAGCAGACAGATCAAGAATTTCTCACAGCCGGTACTCAACGAGGTAGCTGCGAGAGAGGAAAGAATTAGCGGAAGCAGACAGATCAAGAATTTCTCACAGCCGGCACTCGACAGAGGTGGCGGTGGGAAAAAGTATCAGGAGCAGAACCACGAGAGGGAATTTTCGTACCGCAGCCGGTCGAAAAAGCTCGCTGCGAGGGAACCCCGGGTATCACGAGATCACGCTTTGGGCGCAGCGAGGATCGCGGCGGGATCAGAATTGCCTACGCCGGCAGGAAACGGGAGAAACCAGCAATAAGGAAGGCGAAAGGAAAAAGAAGAAGAACCCAAGTACACGCCACACCGCAAGGGACTGCCAAAGAGAAAGAGACTCACCTGAGAGAAGCAGCGGATAGGTCCGCAGCCAACGCCGCACGGGGGACGAAAAGCAGGCAGAGCTAGGCAAGCATAAGCAACGCCGCACTAAAAGGAAAAAGAAGAAAACCGCACGATTAGGCACACTCGCAAACTCATCGATAAAACTGAAACAACTCACCGTCGAGGTTAGGGCGGCGAGCCAACTCCACATCTCGTCCCGAAATCGGCAGAAACCGGAAAAAAGAGAAAAAGAAAAGCCGATGCCTAAATAGCCGGACATCCGTGCAAAGGAAAGTAAATCGAATTTACTTACCCGGCGATCACAATATCCCAACGGTCACGAAACACAAAACACACAACACGCCACGAGACCCGCAGACATCTTGGTTCTCAAGCCGGAGATACGCCACGAGGCCAGCAGCAGGCCACACGCGCATGCGCCACTCGAGCATCGATCACGCATCGACCCGGAATATCGACACAGAAGATAGGCAGCGACGGCCGGGCCAAGGATCGCACAGGCACGCGCGCACGGTAGCATAGGCGATAACGCCGCGAACTGTAATTACCGACCCCCTGAAGGTAGTCACATAAAATAAAGAATATACGCTAGTCGGCCACACATCTGACTTACTGAATTCCCCACTTATTTTTGCCTCCTCTCGAGTCCACGAATCCTCATAATTAAGTGAAACAAAGCCTCACGTTTCAATATATATATATATATATATATATATATATACTGATGTATAGAAAATACACTCATTCGTAGAGATGGATACGCGGTGGAAGCATCCCTGGACCTCGATGATATGTGGCCCCACGGGCTGTGGTAAAACGTACTTTGTAAAAAAGTTTTTGAAGTTTATATCGCGAATGAACAGTGAGCCATTCGAGAGAATTATTTTCTATTATTCCGAGTGGCAACCAGCATACACAGAGTATGGTGCATCAATAGAATTTCATGAAGGCTTGCCTCAGAGTGCCGATTACGCGAACGATCCTCGTGCAAAACTCATAATAATCGACGATTTGATGCGCGAGGCGTCGAACAACAGCGTTGTAGATCTTTTCACCAAAGGTAGTCATCATAAAAACCTGAGTGTTATTTTTATTACCCAAAACTTGTTCCATCAAGGACACGGTCAGCGCGATATTTCATTGAATGCCAATTATATCGTAATTTTCAAAAATCCTCGTGATCGTGCTCAAATCCAACATCTCGCGCGCCAGGTATATCCGGAAACCCCGCGATTTCTACAAGAGGCCTATCACGATGCAACATCCAAACCGCATGGTTATTTGTTACTCGATTTGAAACAATCAACGCCTGATAACTGTAGATACCGTACTTGTATTTTCCCCGATGACACCCATCATTTTGTGTACATACCACGGAAAAAGTTAAAAAGCAATTCCGACACATGCGAATTACCAGTTCAGCGCATGTAATGGCGCCTAAAGCATCGTCGTGTCACGAAAAATGTATAGCTATATTGAGTGTATTTCAACAACCCAACACAGTGCGTAATACATCTGACACGCACAAAAAACTAATAAGTGCTAGTCACTCCGTTTGTCACTGTGTGTGGTACATTCTTAGGGGGACCACAGCCCCAAAGACATGTCATGCAAAGGGTTTAAAAAGGAGTGATACATCAGGACGGTTGGCAGTTCATCAGACGTAATGGCGCAGGGTGGTTCACCGCTCTGCAAAAAACACGTTGCGATATTGCGTGCTCTTCAACACCTGAATAAGGAGCAGCGCAAGGCTGTTTTACGCAAAGCGGATCCGAGCATTATCCGCTGTATTTGTGAGTGTACGTTGAACGTTCTCTGCGGTCATGTACCACTGAAGCCCGACCAGAGAAAAAAATTACGCCGACACGCACCGGTTCTCCGGCGTTTAGCCTCAAAAAAAGGCTGTTGGAAGAGTAAAAAACGGTTTGTTGTTCAAAGCGGTGGATTTCTACCTCTCTTATTAGCACCAATACTAGGTACTGTTCTATCAAGTTTAATCGGCGGTCGTGGATAATGGATCACGCAAGAAAAATGGTACTCGTGCCGGAGGAGCATCTAACGCGCCTGAACACACAAAGTCATACGCAGCCTGTTTTTAACGCGGATGCGCCTCAAGCACAGCCAGTGCGGGGTATTAACACTACGCTGGCTCGATTAGACGCGGAAATGAATGAAATTTTGCATTCCTGCACATACAAGGATGAGCGAGAAAAGTGGGCGGCGTACTTGACTGTACTACAGCGTTATCTCCACTTCATCGATGATGAGAGAGCTCAGCAGTACCGAGGCCTTATGAAGAATAAACACGCTGTAGAGTCTGACTATGATAGAAAAAGAGAAGAAGACGAAACCGGTGACGGTATGAGTGATGCCGTTATAATCGAGAGTGTACCAGCTAAATTTCGCGTGAAAGCGAAACTACTGCTTCGCCGTTTGCGTACTGCTCCACGATCTAATTTTTCTTGGGATTCTGACGGTGTCGTGTTGGTCAGCGGGAAACCAATAAAGGATTCAAATATTGTTGATCTCGTGAACGATGCTATGAGGGCTAGGAAAATACCTAATCCGGCTGGACGCGGTGCCTTTGCCAAAGTTCTCCGAACGATCAAGGCCCCTCGGGAATTTATTGGTAATGAGGAGTTGTGGGCGGAGTCTAGAGTTAATACACCACGGCGTCATTCGCAGTCTGGTGATAGTAGTACGAGCAGCGAGGGATCACCCGATACGGACCAGTTAGCGTTTTTCAGCGGTCCTGAGAGCAGATCACGAGCACGGCAAACACAGGGAGATAAGCAGAGAGGTGGTGGCTATCATAATAAGAAAAGACGTGTAACTTGGGCTAACCTGAAATTATAATCATGAAAATCTTAGAAAACGCGTACTTTAACCCCGTCCATGAAGCATCGTTTTCAGGTGCTACCAAATTGTTACGCCTGGCACGTCAGAAAAAAATTTCCCGTGTAAAGGCGTTACAGTGGCTTGAAGCACAGGATACGTATACAAAACACAGGCCCGTGCGCCGTCATTATCCACGTCGTTTTTATAATGTCCGAAATATTGATGACTTCTGGGAGGCTGATCTCGTGGATCTTCGCTCGATTAAAGATTATAATGATGGTTATGTTTATCTCCTGGTCGTTATAGACGTTCTTAGTAAATTGGCATGGGTTCAGCCTTTACGTGACAAGTCTGCTGCATCTGTGGCTAACGCGTTTGATCTCATTTTATCTAAAAAAAATAGTAACGGTCGACTACCCGTTTACCTACAGACGGACAGAGGTAAAGAATTTACCGGTACTGCATTCCAGGCTCTCTTAAAGAAAAAGAACATACAGTTCCGTGTTGCGAGAAACCCTGATATAAAAGCGGCTATTGTCGAGAGATTCAATAGAACACTGAAAGAAGGAATGTGGCGATATTTTACGTATTCTAGAAAAAAACGTTACCTAGACGTTCTGCAGAACATCGTTTCGGCGTACAATCACACCACGCATAGCGGTATAAAAATGGCTCCTGTCACGGTGATACACGCTACAGCGGCTAAGGCCCGGAATAACCTAATACAGCGGTACAGAAGAACCGAAAACTGCTCTCCTAAATACAGTGTGGGCGACATCGTGCGCATCAGTAGCGCGAAGGCAGCCTTCGCAAAAGGTTACGAGGGTAGTTGGAGCAACGAGTTATTTAAGATCATACGTGTATCGCACAGCATTTGTCCGGTGACATACACCCTGCGTGATCTCCACAACGAGGATATCGACGGCATATTTTATGAGCCTGAGTTATCCAGAGTGCATACGAAGGCGTCTAAGCAACACTCGGCAAAATGAAGGAGGAATTTTACATGGTTTTACCCAGTAATAGTAGTATGAATTATTATCCTGATAATGTGACCACAAGGTATACCACGCATTTACCCCAATGTATGTCTCTTCACGGTAGCTGGGCTGTTTCTCTAGCTGAAATACACATACCCACGACAATTTTGCATGTGCCACCCGAGGGCGAGCGGAACTTTATGAATGTCATAACAAACACAGTAGCACCCGGTAGTATGACAACCGCCGACTTTAAGGAAGACCGTGTCTGTGTACCTCCAGGTGTATACCTCAGCATAGACATATTACTCGAGACTATTAACGAGATATCGTGTGTTGCGGGTCATTTGAAATTTAAGCATGGCCGTAACGGATATGTGACGGTCACACGTATCTGTGGATCGTGTAAGAACGTGGAACACTCGTTCTACTTCTCCGACGTATTGAACAAGATTTTAGGATTCACCGAGGCCAAGGACGTGGTAGTTCAGAGTGAGTACACTGCTCAGAGACCTGCCAATCTAGCCCATGGGACCCCAAATATGATGTACGTTTATACGGATATCTGCGAGTCCTATATCACCGGAGATGTGCATACGCCGCTGCTACGTGTCGTGCCAATCGTTGCCGCTGATAATCGTAATTATGGATCGGTGAAGATAAGAAACTTCTCACCACCACGCTATATTTCCCTATTACGCACTAGTTTTCAAACAATAACGATTGATACAAGGGATGAGTTTGGTAAGCCTATACCATTCGAGTACGGGACGTTGACGGTGACGCTACAGTTCAAACGTACAGATTAACCTGAACTAATCTAAAATGGCTTACTATGACGAATACTTTGATATGCAAACGGGCGGTGGTCGAACCGGTTATGGTGGTATCAGTCATGTGTATATAGGCTCACCAAATCACAGGGGTCACGGTATTGGGAGCTTCCTCGGAGGTCTCTTCCGACGAATAATACCTCTCTTGAAACATGGCGCTCGGGCTGTTGGTAAAGAGGCTCTTCGCTCGGGTATCAACGTGGCCACCGATATCATGGATTCTGGTATTCACCCGCGAGAAGCATTCAAAACACGCCTGCGCGAATCAGGGGAGAATCTGAAGCGTAAGGCTGAAGAAAAAATTAGCACGCTCATGAAGGGTTCGGGGTATAAAACCGGTAAAATTAATAAACTGCTCCATTCTCTTGCCGGGAGCGCATCACGACGTACCGGTGTGAAAAAACGAAAGAAGGCTGTGAGGTCGCGAAAACGTTCGGGCTCTGTGAAAAAGAAACAGGGCAAGAAGACGAAGAGTGTGAAAAGAAGAAGAGCAACAAAACAGACAGCTAAGAATCGTTACAAGAAATCAAGAACAGTGGCGGATATTTTTGCCTAACACAATCTTGGAAAAATGGCCTTCTTACACGCGCACTCGTGTGAGTGCCTTAAGTCGGAGCTTGAGCTATTCACACTACCGCCGACCCAGACAACAATTGAGGGAGCACACATAGTGTGTTACAAGCCAATCTCATCATTGACGGATGATTCACCGATAGAGTTTGTCATACCTGGTCAGGGAGATGAGTACATTGATCTTGCACACACCATGCTGAGTATGCGTGTTAAGATAGAGAGTCCAGACACGAAGGATGCTACGGCTCCTAAAGTAGCCCCAGTCAATAATCTACTGCACTCAATGTTCAATCAGATCGATGTATTTTTAAATCAGAAACTTGTGTCACCTCCTAATAACGTTTATCCCTATAGGGCATACATTGAAACCCTCTTGAATTACGGGCCTGGTGCTAAGGCCTCGCATCTCACGAGTACTTTGTGGTATAATGACTCGGCTGGTAAAATGGATGATACAGAAGATAATAATGTCGGGTTTGCAAACCGTCGGACCATATTAGGTAAGAATAAAACGACCGATCTCATCGGCCATTTGCACTGCGATATCTTCAATCAAGAGAGGTTTTTGCTAAACGGTGTTGAGATGCGTCTGCGTCTCGTACGGACCAATAACGCTTTTTGTCTTATGAGCTCTTCGAAAGATTATACCATACGTATTACGGAAGCGTCGCTACTTGTACGACGTGTTAAGATAGCACCGGGTATACTTTTAGCCCATGCAAGAGCTCTGTCTAAATCTACAGCGAAATACCCTTTGACACGAGTCGAGGTTAAAGCGATATCATTGCACGCCGGGGTGCATGGTGATACTCTTGATAATGTCATACTTGGCCAGCTGCCTAAACGTATAATTGTCGGTTTTGTCGATAATAAGGCCTTTAATGGTGATTGTAAAATGAATCCCTTCAATTTTCAGAATTACAATATTAATTATTTTTCTTTGTATGCCGATGGTTTGCAAATACCGTCAAAACCTCTACAACCAGACTTCGCAGATGGAGATATGTACGTGGATGCGTACCACACACTATTTTCTGGTACAGGTATCCATTTTCTCAACGAGGGCAATTCTATTACACGTACAAATTATCCGCAGGGTAATTGTCTCTTTGCATTTGATCTTACGCCTGATCTCTCGGCCAATTGTAGCACCCATTGGAATCTTGTGAGACACGGTAGTGTGAGGATAGAAGTACGTTTCGCAACAGCCCTAACGTCAACGATTAATTGTATTGTGTATGCTGAATATGATAATGTATTGGAGATCGACTCTTCCAGACAAGTAATTGTGGATTTTAGTGGCTAGATCGTAAGGTTTATAGAGGGGGAGTGTCATATATCCACAGAGAGCGCAATATTTGTCGTCAGTCTGTATTGAAAACTCGACGTGTTACGACGATTGAGAAGCACCATGAATATCGTCATTGATATACAAGGCCTGAAGGATAAATATAATCATTTTATACCTAAAGAAGTTGCCGTGGTCTCTATAAAGACATCGTACCTAGCCCATTGGATTATATCACCACCCTACGCTTACAACGTTCTACCGCCTAGCGTAAAACGTCAAAACACCTGGTTACAAACCAATCATCATGGTATAGAGTGGTCCGAGGGCGAAACGCATTTACGCACAGTCGAGGCTTCGCTGAAGAAAATTGCAGTGCAGTGTGATCGCCTGTTTACACGAGGAGCTGATAAAGCGGCATATCTGACACAGCTAACGGATTGCTACGTTATAAATCTAGAAGAAGATGAAGACGACGATTCCTCGTTCCGTAATCTTCCCGAGAGCAACACCCGCTGTATATATCATGGTTTACTGCGTAAAAACTGCTCGTTCACGTGTGCCCTCAACAATGCAGTGAGAATCAAAAAGTGGCTTTCTCATAGCGATCGCTCCAGCTCCTTGTGGGAATACAGAACAACGACAAGCTGGAACATCGGCCTACTAGCTGTGGAGCGCCGCGAAGAGGGGAAAACAACCGATATAAAGGCGCTCTAGTGTGTCTATAAGCGCTGTCTATTATGAACACCGAACAGCTTCTGCAGGCCCTACGCGGTATAAAGAGCCGTACTGTAGGCGTATACCCGGCAGATCGCATCCCTAAGGTGTGGGTGAAACCAGCAGCGCTTGTGGTCAATACCGATGGCCACGAGCAGCCCGGGGCCCACTGGGTCGCCATGTACGTCGATCGAGATGGACGCGGATGGTACTTCGACAGCTACGGACTGCCACCAATCATCCCTCAGCATCTCCAGCGTCTCCGGCAGAACTGCAAATTCTTTAGCTACAACGCTATACAGCTACAGGGTCCTGAATCACAGACTTGTGGACATTATTGTGTTATGTTTCTGCATTTCATGTCTACAGGTCTTGGTATTAATATGTTTAGGAGTGCGTTTTCAACCGATTTAACACGAAACGATAAAATAGTGTATGACTATTACAAGGAGTATATGAATAAGTGTAATAAATCCAAATCCTTGAATAATGTGTTAAAGAGGGGAGCCGCTGTGGGTGGGGGGTACCATTATAATGACCTCATTACTTTATGTATGAAAACTTTTGGGTGTGTACAAGGATGTTGTACGCGCAGCCGCTAATTCTACGATAATTTTATGATAAAAAATAAAGTATATTTTTCAAAATCGTGTTTTTACTTAGGCACGTGCCATCTTCACATGATCATCTCCTATTTCCCCGCCATCGCTATGTCGTATTAATTTCAGCGCACGTGCAAAAGTGCTGACCTAATCTTTCGGAGAATTCAGAGGTGTCATGGCCAAGCGACTTGCTGGCTTTTACCACCACCACTGCCAAAGTGACTTACTGACTTTTTACAAAATAAGCAAATATTGCACCAATTAAATCCAGTCTACACTTCTCCGTATACGGAGTAGGGGAATGTCTCTGTTTGGTATGAGGTCCGAAGAATCTACGATCTGTGATAGGCACCCATTGTCCTCGAGTCTTCAAAGAAGTAAGCAGCACCGAATAAAAATCCGCTTAGACGCTTTCCTGCAAGATATTGCTACGGTTAAAGGAAAAATACACGCAATATCGGAGTTTCGTAGTTTAACGCTAAAACTGAAAAAACTCAAGTTGCATAATGGATTTCACGCTAATCAATCAAGTGGGTCGGCTGGAGACGCTTCTCCCCGTCAAAAGATTATCGGAGTTGGAACTCCAAAAAGACTATAATATCACTGATATCAAAACAGTCCAAACCAAATGGGGTGCGCGAATCGTCGTGGATGTGAATGGTGAATTTACGTGTTATCTACCTACGAGATTCGTCAAGGCTTTCGAGGAGGCGGCCGAACTGTTTCAACAAATGAGCGAAGCTGCCAATAATAAAAACCTGATCATGCAATACCACGGCACGAAGTTCAATAAGCTGGAGTTCAAACCTGCTAAGGAATCATCATAACCAGGTACGTACTAAAAACCTATATAAAGCATTTATGGAACTAATTGTATATACGATCCTCTCTCATACCGTGTGTCTATCTCTGTCTTTCATAGTTAAAGCATCGTCTGATCAGAGAGAGAGAGAGAGAGAGAGAGAGAGAGAGCTGTGACGAGTATAGGGCCAAAGAAGAAGAAGCTAATATCCGCCACTCACCGTACTACTTTTATTATAAAATATGCATTACCACCGAATATTTACTGTAAAATATATTTATAATTATAAAATTATCAAATGTAATAAAAAAAGAAAAATCTATATTGTTGGTTTTGAATATTTATTGTAAACTTGTGGAAGTACGAGAGAGAGAGAGAGAGAGAGAGAGAGAGAGAGAGAGAGAGAATAAGGTGTGCACACGCGCGTTCGCTACAAGAGTCTTCCACATATGCTTAATATCATAACGATCCTTGACGCAGAGACAGCGGCTCACGCTGGCAATCCGACGGTCTCGAGTTCGAGACCCGCGCTTGCTCGGATTTTTTTATTATAAAAGAAAAAAATGGCGAAAATAAAAGCAGCGTGTCACCATACCGACACGCTTTGAAAAATAAAAAATGGCGGTAATGTAAGCAGCGCTCCACCATACCGACACGCTCCGAGAAAAAAAAGGTTGAAATGTAAGTAGCGCACCACCATACCGACACGCTCCGAAAAAAATATAAAAAAATTAAAAATATATATATATATATATATATAAAGTAGTGTGCCCTATGGCAACTCGCCCCATCCCCTCTCCTCCCCCCGCGCACCTCTTCCCCGCCGCACCCACGACCGACCGAGCCACGGACTCGGCGGCCACGGAGTGGGGGAAAAGGAGTGGGGGTAGGAGTGGGGATAGGAGTGGGGGTGGCCATAGTGGCCGATATACTACTCCTACTAAACATCACCGCAATCCTCCTAGAAACAGAAAAATTCATATACTCCCTAGAATCAGACTCAATAAATAACGATTTAGCAAAAAATGAGATAGCATTAAAAACAGTCATGGCCAAAGCCAAAGAAATCACCAAATTACAATACATGAACAATCAACTAAAATCAGTAGAATCAATATTCAAATATTCAGGAATATCCATCATATCAGTTCTTACAATAACAGGAATTTGCTGGAAATTTTCTTTATTTGGGAAAATCTCGGGAATACTCAAAGTAATTTCCTGCGTAGGAAACCAAAGGAAAACACGAAGAAACGCAAATTATATCGAGCCAACAACGAATAACGAAAGTAATAACCACCCTACTCCAAGAAATCGCAACGAAAACATAACAATTATAGCAACCACACCTCTAGAAATGAAAGGCACATAAGTCCAGACCACATCATATTATAATCAAGATACACGACTATGAATTCTACCTGGACGAGCCTCATGCGTACTAATCGCTCACATACCTAACAGCATGCGTATATCTGCACCCGCACCAATTACCGACAACGGTATTTCCCATTACCTCTAGCAACTAAAACTACTGCCAACCCCAGCAAACATATGAAGGAATGCCTAAAGAACCTGGCAAGAGTAGCAGCAAAAACCAAAAAATAACATATGCACTGCCCTCTCTGCCACGGCTGTTTCCCCCCCAAACGCTTAATTGCACACGTATTAGTTTGCTCCGCATACGTATTAAAACAAGAAAAGAACAAATACCAATCAACAACAACAATAACAACAACAACAACTGCAACACATACACACGAATCGAAATCTACACCAATTACGCACGCAAACAGGAAGCTGAACACAACCAACACCAACAAAAACGATCAGACAACGTCACGAAAACGAAAAAGTACAGACGACCCGACATTACCCAAACTGGACGGAACAATCGATCCCCCACCCGCGAAAAAACCAAAACATGAACCAATAACATGGGACCTACACAACACGGACAATGACGACTCTGACGATAGCTCAACAACCACCGATACTTCGACAGCTTCGACACTAAAACTGACGAACGTGACATACATGACTACAGAAGAACTAAAACGGGCACATGACATAATAGGCAACGAACTATTTAAAAGATCGAACCGCCAATAAACAAAAGCAACCAAACAACATACATACACTTAACCACACATATTTAATCACCCATATACTTAACCACATATACTTAATCACACATATTCCTAACCATATATACTTAACCATATATACCTAACCACACATACTTATTTTTGTTAAATCACACATACTTAACCATATACACCTAATCAGATATACATACGTATTTTTAATCACATTTTTATTTTAATTTTATAACCAATAGACTATATCCATATTGGTTAATTACATTAATATACACCCATCGTTTATCATTATTATTATTATTATTTTTATATATAAATATATATATATACTTAATCATACATATAAACCTATAATTCCTCTATCTAATCTTTCTTTCTACAATAAACCTTTTAATTATATCTAAAACGTATCCACTCAACCCATAAACAAACACCCATATAAACCGACCAACCCATCCCAGATAACATACCTCTCCTACTAAACAACAAACTAATAAAGTAATTAGAATGTTACAGCAGCTTCAACAGGATAAGGAATAACATGAATAACCAGAATTAAATGCAAAAGATAACTTGGACCAAACAGGAATATATAATAAGGACAATTAATTTACACATAACCAAAACCAAATACAAAATATAACTTGGACCAAACACAAATATATAATTCGGACCAAATAACCAAGAAGATAAAACAAAAGGAAAACAGGAAACAACCACCAATTTATACACACTTATACATACAATACAACCACACAACCTTACCCACCTCACCATAACACACCACCACCCACTAACACCAAGAGTAACCCATCTTTATAAATTACAGGACAAGCAACAACCTCTACAAGCCACTACGAAAACCAGCAAGAACCACCAATAGGAAGCAGGAAAAGAAACACACACATACACACAAACACCACAAACCAGTCAAAACACTTTTTTATACAGAATCACACACAAACTAAATTTTTTTTTTATTGTAAACAAATTTTTTTTTTATATAGAATCATATGACCAACAATTTTGTAAATCAGATGCAGGAGCATCCGCTCTTTTTGTAAGAAGGGGAGTGTAACGGTCCCACATTCCTTTCTCACCACTCTCATCTATCCCTAATCGCTTTTCCCGCTAATCCCTAACTTGCTGACTCCACAGTCTCACGGTCCCTTATCACCTATCCCCTCCACTTCAAAACTCTTTCTCTCATCCCTTTCATCATTACCTTCCTCTTAACTAAGTCAGTTCTCCTCCGTCTTCCAAACCCGCAAAACCTCTCTGCTACTTCTAAATAAACCTCACTATTCATCAAGTATCATTTATTCATCTTTACCGCTAACCATCCCGTCACAATAGTAACATTATTTCTTCTTCCTTCTTTAAGGGACATAGTATCATGGAAATATTCTTTTCCTTTTTCAAGCGACATAGTATCATTGTAGGTTTCTTCCTCCTCTTTGAGGGATTTAGTAACATTGAAACATCTTTTTCCTTCTCCAAGGGACATAGTATCATTGTAATCTTCTTCCTCCTCTTCGAGGGACTTAGTAACATTGAACCAATCTTTTTCTTCTCCAAGGGACATAGTAACATTATTTCTTTCTCCTCCTTTAATGGACATAGTATCATTGACATCTTCCTTTCCTTTTCCAAGGGATATAGTATCATCGTATTTTTCTCTTTTCCTTCGAGGGATTTCGTAACATCAAAATATTCTTTTCCTTCTTGAAATTTGTGTATGTTTAGTACAAAGACGGCGACTTCTACGTCTTCTTCCGTCGTGTTAAATAGGTATAGGTATGCCTTACCATTGTCGTTAGAGACCAAAGCGTCACCCAGGTAGATTCCTGGTGAGACTTGTTGGCGGGGTACATATCCCTCTTTTACCTCCATATTACCGACGCGAACGTAAAAACTTCCCTTAGTACGGGCTGGTATTACAATGGTTTCGACCTTCATGATTGGGATTTCATTTCTTTCCCATTTTAGACATTTTTCCGAATATGAAACATCGGCATGGTGGGTACGAAAGAAATCTGTTCCGATTAACCCGTCATCTTCGATCGGGAAATCGTCTGCAACTAGGTGGAAAGTGACTTTTGTGTTGAGTGTTTGGATTTGAGTTTTTCCCAATGTATCAACATAGTCTTTCGTTATTCCACTAATTCTTACGACCTCACTTTTATCAATATATACGTCTGGTGCGACTTGATCGCTTTTAATCAGGTTTAATGCAGATCCGGCATCTATCATTAATAACGCTGGCTTAACAAAGTCTTTGGATTTTACTTCAATAACCGGTACATTACTTTCACGATTTAATAGAGCGGTTGCAATTCTCTTCGGGCGATTATTCTCCTCATCAGGTTGTGGATATCGTATGGAGCGAGGTTGTGCATTTTCGTGGGTAACATCTTTTTGCGTTTTATTTTGCTCATAGATGGGAGGTTGCGACTGCTTGGGTTGACTGTTGTTGTATTCTCTTTTGCAGTAATTTTCTATCGTATGTCCTGTACTTTTGCAATACCGACAAGACATTAATCCTCCTTGGTTTGGAGTACCGGACATGATTTCGCGATTCTGGTTCCTCCCTTGGTCGTTGGTTCGCATTCCCGTACGTATGTTACTCGGTCCTGCGATTCTAGGAGAGTTGGGTTGCGATCTCGACGACTGAGTATTTAAATTTCGAAGTAATTCGTAACATCGATCAGCTGTATGACCGTTCTTTTGGCAGTATTGGCAGACTATGCTGCTGGGCTGAATATGGTGAATCCTACCTGTCGTGTATCTATTATTTCCCGTGTGGCTATTGTTTCTATCTGAGCGGGTAGTTCGTTAGGTGTTCCTCGCTCGAAGTTGTCGTTCTATTTCGATAGCGTATTTCATTGTTTCTTCGAACGTTTCGTCTAATTTTATTTTATTCCCGATTTCTGGTTTTAGCCCACGAATGAAACAATCGACAAGGTTTTTATCCAGTATTGTCCTTTCTTCGATATTTAACTCAGCTCCCCCTTGGTTCGATAAATGTAGTTCATGGGTTTTATTGCCAAGGTCTTTGGCACGATACGCGTATGCTAACGCGCCTTTATTATCGCCCTGAAAGAGTCGTCCAAGCTCTCCTTGGAGCTGGTAAATTGATTTTGCAGGAGCGTAGAGCGTTTTTAAGAATTTGGTAAATTCCGCTACTGTTGGGAGCCTGACACCGCGTACCGCACGTCGTGCTTCAGCTCTCAATTTATTCCGTAAGATTAACGCAAGGCCTTGTTGACCTTCGATAGGAAGCATTTGTTGGGCTTCCTCACAGCCCTCCAAAAAATGCGATAATGGGATATTATATCCATCAAAAATCGGAACCGCCTCGATAGCGTATTTGATAGAGACGGTTGGTACTTGGGGGTTCGCCATTTCTATCCCGAAATTATCTATCGAGTCGATTATTTGATCGACCTCGTTTCTTAAATCTTTAGTAAGTGGCGGTGGGTACTGAGCAGCATTGCTTGCTTCTCCTATATCTCCCGTATTAGGATCGGTATTGTTTATTGAGGTGGTTGCGGATCTTGATCCAGAGCTACCTGTCGCTGGAGTATTATCCTTCGAATCTGTCTTAGATGGCGTTCTGCCTAGACCCATTCTCCATTCTTACAGTAAGGGCGTCTTAAAATCCCACTTCTGACACAAAATTGTTTATTTGTGTTACGATCCGCTGAACTCTCCCGAGTATGGGGATGCGTAGCACGGTTGGATTTCTCTTTTCGAGGCAGGGCAATTAAGTCCTTTCCTCAGGGACGGAAATATCGCCTTTACTTTACCGCAAGATTCTTTTGGAAGAGTTTTCAACTAGGATGGCACCGTCGGTTTCGACAGTCCGATGGTCAGTTTTGACTACGCGAAAGATTGTACGATAGATCGACTCACTCTTTCGTTGGTCGTGTGATACCGAAGACTCGTGGATGCTCGGTGTACTGCAGCGGTGACTCTGGCGACTCGGTGAAGAGGGAAGAGAATATGCTGGACACTCGAAGTTTATCTCAAAGTATTTTATTGGAAACCCTACTTTACTGACTCTAAGATATATTACAGTATACGACTTGTAGGTCTGGGTGAGCTTACAACTTGATACTCAAACGGACGACGAGCGAGAATGCTCCGCAGATTCTGTTGCGCAAGGTAGTTGCGTTGCTGGTCCCCGTTGAAATTGTAACTGGCTCCTTAAGAGGCAGTGTAACAGCCGACGGGCGCTTCGAAAACGGCATCCCTATTTGTACGAGCACTGAGCAAATGATCGGGTTAAAATTTGGCCAGTACATAGATAATTATGGCACACGGTACATGAGAGTCGCGTTTTTTCGAAATTTTGAAAAAAATTTTGCAGATTCGACTTATCATTGGAGAAATGAGACAATTCTTCATAGTACACCGATTCGATCGAAATTTCCCGACTCTCACTCACTAAAGCATCAACAAACGCACATTTTGAGCTTTGTTTCATTAAATTTGATGCAAAATTGGCTTCAAAAATAGGGATACCGTTTCGTGAAAGAAAAAAGCGAGATTTTTATCGGCATAGCGAGAAAATAGTGTGACGAAGTTCCGCGCGAAGCGCTGACGCAACATTCTCACGAGGTCGGTAAGTGCTGTGGCCCGCGCGACGGAAGGGGCAGCCGCGAGAGAGCAAGGCATAGCCGCGCCTCGTGTACCCGTTGGACTTTGCCCTGCACGGAGACCTAATGCGTCGCGCGTTAGGCGTGAGGCATAGGCACGAGCCGTGCCTATGCCTTCGACTCTCGTAGCTACCCCTCTTGGCCCCCTCCGCCGCCGCCGGTCACATGAAATGAGTACAGTGCGAAGCATAGGTAAGGCCTTCGCTGCGCACTGTAGAGCGTTCGCTCCATGCTCGCCGAGACCGAAAAACTCGGCGGCAACTCGAAAACGAAATCCTTAATTACTCCGGCACTAATCATCCGATCGCATTGAAATTTGGAGATGAGCTAGAGAATGATGGCACACGGTACCTGAGACTCGTTTTTTTTTAATGGCGAAAGCGGAACCGCTTTTTTTTATAAAAACGATAAAATTTTCATAGTAGCACAATGTTTCTCGTCGCGTTGATATTACAATTTCGTGCTCCACGGAAATATGCACATTTTGGATTTTGTTTTATATCATTTGATAAAAAAATGACCGAAATATGGCAATTGGAGTTTTTATGCAACGCGGATCTAGCATCGGCAAGTTCGCCGGCCCGCGCGGCGGGAGGGGTAGCCACGAGAGTCGAACGCATAGGCAGTCCTCGTATACACGATGGCCTCTGCACGGAAACCTAACGCGTCGCACGTATATATATAGATCAGTCATCTCTGAGAAATCAGTCGAATTTGGCATATCCTTAGTTTCTGACGAGATAACATATCGTGTCAAATATATTTTTTTAATTACAAAATTTTTCGAGTGATGAATATTGGAACATTTTCCGAATTTTTAATCAATAAGTAATTACATACCTTCTTTCCTTTAATTTTTTTTAATTAAAGTTGTGGCAAAAGGACTATATTTTATCATAAAAATATTTACCACAAAAAAAATTATTTGGTACTATTTATTTAACAAATGATTTTTCAATCATTTTTTTAACTGTCAGGGATACGATGAACAAATTAAAAAATAAAACCTGTGTGTGTGTTCTTCACACACGTAAGAAATGAGTACTTCTGGTACCCAGCCTTTCGCGTGAATCAAAAATTAAAAATATAATCATTGAAATAATCGTTAAGATAATTAAAAACAATGATTTTAAAAAATTGAAAAAACTGTGTTGTGGGGCCTGATGAGGCTAACTCAGAGACCTGCGGAGCTTATTGAAGGCGCTCGGATAGCCCACAGAGTCTTTTAGAGACCCCGCGGAGACCACACAAGAACATCAAAAATAATTATCATGGACATAATTACAATTTCAAAGAATTATTAAAATAACAATTTAAACAATTATCGAAATAATAATTTATTTTATCCGAAGGACTGCGCAGGGCTTCTACAACCCTGCGCAGCACTTTCGAAGGACTGCGCAGGGCTGTAGAAGGCCTGCGGGAGCTGTAGGAAGCCTTCTAAAGCTCTGCGCAGTCCTTCGAAAGCACTGCGCAGGGTTGTAGAAGGCCTGCGGAGGCTGTAGGAGGCCTTGTTAAGCCCAGCGCAGTCCTTCGAAAGTGCTGCGCAGAGTTGCAGAAGGTCTGCGGAGGCTGTAGGAGGCGTTCTAAAGCCCAGCGCAGTCCTTTGAAAGTGCTGGGCAGAGTTGCAGAAGGTCTGCGGAGGCTGTAGGAGGCCTTCTAAAGCCCTGCGCAGTCCTTCGAAAGTGCTGCGGGTCCTCCTACAGCCTCCGCAGTCCTTCTACAACCCTGCGCAGCGCTATCGAAGGACTGCGCTGGGCTTTAGAAGGCCACCTATAGCCTCCGCAGCACTTTCGAAGGACTGCGCAGGGCTTTAGAAGGCCTCCTACAGCCTCCGCAGGCCTTCTGCAACTCTGCGCAGCACTTTCGAAGGATTGCGCTGGGCTTTAGAAGGCCTCCTACAGCCTCCGCAGGCCTGCTACAACCCTGCGCAGTGCTTTCGAGGGACTGCGCTGGGCTTTAGAAGGCGTCCTACAGCTCCTGCAGGCCTTCTACAACCCTGCGCAGTCCTTCGAAAGCGCTGCGGGGCCTTCGGATATACTAGATTATTATTTGGATGATTGTTTTAAATTGTTATTTTAATGAATCTTTGTAATTGTAATTATTTTCATGAAAATTATTTTTGCTGTTCTTATATAGGTCTCCGCAGGGTTTCTGAAAGACTCTGTATTAGCGGAGTTAGCCTCATCAGGCTCCGCAACACAGTTTTTTCAATTTTTTTAAATGATTGTTTTTAATGATCTTAACGATTATTTTAATGATTATATTTTTAATTTTTCATTCCGGCGAAAGGCCGGATACCAGAAGTATTCACTTCTTGCATGTGTGAAGAACACACACACAGGTGTTTTTTTAAATTGTTCATCGTATCCCTAACAGTTTAAAAAATTATTGACAAATCATTTGTTAAATAAATAGTACCAAATTGTTTTTTTAATGTTGTAAATATTTTTATGATAAAATATAGTCCTTTTGTCACAACATTAATTAAAAAAAAAATTAAAGGAAAGAAGGTATGTAATTACTTATTGATTAAAAAGTCGGAAAATATTCCAATATTCATAAAACGAAAAATTTTGCAATTCAAAAAAATATTTGACGCGATATGTAATCTCGTCAGGAACTAACGATATGCAAAATCTGACTGATTTTTCAGAGTCGACTGAGCTATATATATACGCGCGACGCTTTAGGTTTCCGTGCAGAGGCCAACGTGTACACGAGCACTGTGCCTATGCCTTCGACTCTCGTGGCTACCCCTCCTGCCGCGCGGGCCGCCGAACTTGTCGATGCTAGACCCGCGTTGCATAAAAACTCAAATTGCTATATTTCGGTCATTTTTTTATCAAATGATATAAAACAAAATCCAAAATGTGCATATTTCCATGGAGCACGAAATTGTAATATCAACGCGACGAGAAACATCGTGCTACTATGAAAATTTTATCGTTTTTATTTAAAAAAAGGGGTTCCGCTTTTGATATTAAAAAAAGACGAGTCTCAGGTACCCCGTGCCATTATGCTTTAGCTCACCTCCAAATTTCAATCCGATCGGATGATTAGAGCCGGCGTAAACTCGGATGGCGTTTTTGAACGTCCACCGAGTTTTTCGGTCTCGGCGAGCATGGAGCGAACGCTGTACAGTGCGCAGCGAGAGCCTTACCTACGATTCGCACTGTAATCTTTTCAAATGAACGGCGGCGGTTGAGAGGGCTAAGGCGTTATAAGCTCGTCCGGTCATCAGTGGAATCGGTGGTTCGATTCATCACCTACGTCAATTTTTTTTTTCGTGTTAACAATTTCATACATTTTTGCTACGAAAATGGCAAAATACCGGCTGATAAAACTATAATATTTACCGATTACTCTCGAACTAACACGACCAACAATAAGACCCACATCATTCACGTCGATGATACAATTTATAATAAATTCAAACAATACTATCTTCCATTTTTTAACCATTATATGCATTATAAAAAATTAAGAACAATGCTCTTTATTCCTGTTTTGAGAAAATTAAATTCCATTTATATATGCATAACGTCCGGTGCGATGAGTACCCGTGGCTGCCACACCGAGTACCGATTCTTCACGCGAAGAGAAATTAAACAATTATTTTCTCCATAACGAAACAAAACACATCGATGAACATTTTTTGTAGCATATTGGAGGATTCAAAGTTTTTGAAGAATTTTTTTTAATTCCTTCATCGTGTCCCTGACAGTAAAAAAAAATTATTGAAAAATAATTTGTTAAATAAATAGTAGCAAACAATTTCGTTTGATGTTGTAAATAATTTTATTATAAAACATAGACGCGATATAAAAATTGTATCGATGCTAGAAAAAGCGACGATAAGAGCGATACCATTGTTAGACCGATTGCCGTGTAGAGTCAAATTCAGGCATAATATGTTTTATCTTTCTCGCCCTAAGAAGCTGCATATAGCTCGATCGGGTAAGCCATTTACTTGCGGTGACAGTACGTATATAGATATACGTGCGTCGCATTGGGGCTATGTACGGAGCAGAGTCGAACGTGTGCATGAGGCGTCTCTGTGTTCGACTTTACTATGAGAGACGTATCCACGACGCGATGTAACACGTCGAGAACAAGGGACTTTAAAAATGTAAACATTGGACGCTCTCGACTGTCGCCCGATATATATATATAGATCGTCGCAGCGCCCGAGAGCCGCGTGACGTATAAGGTTAGTCGCTCAGCTCGCCGGGCACGCGAATGTTTAATCCGGTAGTCGCGATATGTGTTAATTTTTATTCGCTGCGAGTTTTAACGGGTTTTCTTTTGTTTATTGTGTCGCGATTGTGTGTTTAATGAAACAGGAGATATCAGTGCGAGTGCTAATGATCTTATGTGTGTGAGAGTGACGAACAGAGAGGATTTGTATGGCAAATAGCCGGAACATATCCAAGAAACTTACGCGGAAACGAACGTATTTTATTCTGTAAGTCTACAATTCTTTCTCGTTATTCTCGTTATTATATTTCTCTATTATTCTCGTATTTTCTTATTCACCTTTTTGCCTTCAGAACTATAGACAGAAAAACAGAGATCTTTTTCCCCGAACATTTTTCTTCCTTTCTTGTCATTGATTTTCACTGATCGATTTTCTTCAAATTTTGTTTGTACAAGACTATTATTCATTTTACAATCTTTAAGTCTGGTCCGATAATGGGCAAACAATGACATTCATTTCCTTATAATTTTCACTTTTCACGTTTTTAGTTGTCTCTATTGAGAATGAATAATAATTTGTTCAGGCTCAACAGCTACGTTTATCGTTTTCTTTAAATAAAATTGATATTTTTTAACGGCAACTGGTAATTTTTATTCGAAGGTAACACAATATATCATTAATCTATTACATTGTATATTGTACATTCATGATACTTTATTGTGATATCTTCAATTAAAAATTGTCGTTCGTCGTTCATAAAATTATTAAGATGGATGTATTGTTATTACAGTACACATTAATATATTTATACATCAATTATATACGGGCCATTCCGCGTGAATCGGATCGGTCACCTCTCGCAAATTAGTCAAATTTTGCTCATTGTTAATTCCTGATAAGATAACGTATCGTGTCAAGTATTTTTTTTAATTACAAAATTTTTCGTGTTATGAATAATGGAAAATTTTCCGACTTATTAATTAATAAGTAATTGCATAACTTTTTTGATTTAAGTGGAATAACATTTTTTTTTTAATCCAAGTTCTCATAAATGGACAATATTTTATGATAAAAATATTTACAACTTAAGAAAAAATTATTTCATACTATTTATTTAACAAATTATTTTTCAATAATTTCTTGAACTGTCAGGGATACGATGAAAAAATAAAAAATAAAATTTCAGAAACTTTGAACCCTCCAATATGCTACCAAAATTTTTCATCGATGTGTTTTGTTTCGTTGTGGAATAAATAATTGTTCAATTTCTGTACGCGTGAAGAATCGGTACTCGGTGTGGCAGCCACGGGTATTACTTACTTCTCGCATCGCACGTTACGTATGGAATTTTATTTTCTCAAAAAAGGAATAAATAGCATCGTTCTTCATTTTTGATAATGCTTATAATGGTTAAAAATCGTTGATAGTATAGGTGAATTTTTTAACCATTGTATGGATTATAAAAAGTTAAGAAAGATGCTATTTATTGACTTTTTGAGAAAATTAAATTGGATATATATGCGCGTAACGTGCGATGTGATGAAGTAATACCCGAGGCTGCCACGCCGAGTACCGATTGTTCACGGGGACAGAAATTGAACAATTATTTTCTCCATAACGAAACAAAACACATCGATGAAAAATTTTAGTAGCATATTGGAGGGTTCAAAGTTTCTGAAGAAATTTTTTTAAATTTTTTCATCGTATCCATGACAGTTAAAAAAATTATCGACAAATAGTTTGTCAAATAAATAGTACCAAATAATTTCTTTTTATGTTGTAATTATTTTTATCATAAAATATAGTACTTTTGTCACAACTTTAATTTAAAAAAAAATGAAAGGAAAGAAGTTATGTAATTACTTATTGATTAAAAAGTCGGAAAATATACCAATATTCATGACGCGAAAAATTTTGCAATTAAAAAAAAATATTTGACACGATATGTTATCTCGCCAGGCACTAATAATATGAAATTCTTATACATATTTCTTCAGAGACATTGGGTGTACGTTACCCATATATATATATATATATATATATATATATATGCCCGGCCGGAGTTTTGAGATCGGGTCTCGGCACTGCCTTTGTCAAGACTTTGACTCTCTGCGGGGAGCGGTGGAGGGGAAACACGAGGTTCCGTCGAGCGTGCGCTCGGCACGAGGCCCGGGTCGTACGCACGACCCGAAATATATGGCATCTTGCCATATATTCATTTTTAATAATGTTTTATTTTTAGAATTACGATAAGTTTAATTAATAAGTACGTTAATTTATAAACACCGCTCTGCTAAAGAGCGAGTGTTAGCGATGTCTGTCGCTATTCTCCTCCGTCTGCTAACACGGGCGGAGAGAGTATCAGTTCATAAGAACTATTAGTCATATACATAATATGATTGCAAGAATTTAATTCTTGAATAATAAATATTTTTTTTCAGGTGAACATCTTCTATTTTACCTTTAAGAATTATTAATTAACAAACATGTTAATTAATACGTACCTTGCTAAAGAGCGAGGGTACAGCGACACTTGTCGCTGTTCTGCTCCGTCCGCTACAATGGACGGGGAGAATTATAGTTTATCAGAATTATTAATTAACAGAAATGTTAATTAATAACTACCTTGCTAAAGAGCGAGGTCACAGTGACGTATGTCGCTGTTCTCCTCCGTCCGCTAAAACGAACGGAGAGAGTATCAGTTTACAAGAACTGATTGTCATATTATAATATGATTGCGAGAAATACATTTTTCTATAATACATATGTATTTCTTTACAGATGACTGGGGGTATATTACCCAGACGCATATATATATATATATGTATATATATATAGCCGGAGCATTGTGCTCGGCTCTCGGCACCGCTTGTGTTTACTCTTTGCTTCTCTCTACAGAGAGCGGCAGAGGGCGAATACGAGTAGCCGCATATCGTGCGCGCGTCACGAGGCCCGGATCATCCACGGGACCCGAGGGACATGGCAACTTGCCATAAACTAATTTTTACAAACATTTTATTTTCAGAAAATATTTGTATAATTATTATAAGATTAATTATAAGACATATTAGTTAATAAACTCGCTCTGTCAAAGAGCGAGGTGCCAGCGACGCCTGTCGCTGTGAGTCTGTCCGCACAATGGACAGAGATATTTTTAATTACTAAAAATAACGAATTAACAAATATGTTAATTAATCAACTCGCTCTGCTAAAGAGCGAGATACCAGCGACGTCTGTCGCTGTCCTCCTCCGTCCGCTAAAACGGACGGAGAGAGTATCAGTTTATAAGAACTGATTATCATATAATATGATTGCATGAAATATATTTTTGCATAATATACTATATTTCTTTTCAGATGACTGGGTGTATATTACCCAGAAGCATATATATATGCATAGCCGAAGCTTTGCGATCGGCTCTTGGGACTGCTTGTGTTCACTTGCTGCCTCTCTCTGCGGTGAGGGGCGGAGGGGGAACACGAGGTTCGGCCGAGCGTGCCCGCGGCACGAGGCCCGGGTCGTCCGCACGACCCGAAATATATGGCATCTTGCCATATATTTATTTTTAATAATGTTTTATTTTTAGAATTACAATAAGTTTAATTAATAAGTACGTTAATTTATAAACACCGCTCTGCTAAAGAGCGAGTGTTAGCGATGTCTGTCGCTGTTCTCCTCCGTCCGCTAACACGGACGGGGAGAGTATCAGTTCATAAGAACTGTTAGTCATATACATAATATGATTGCAAGAATTCAATTCTTGAATAATAAATATTTTTTTTGCAGACGAAAAAATTTTAGTTGACCTCTAAGAATTATTAATTAACAAACATGTTAATTAATATGTACCTTGCTAAAGAGCGAGGGTACAGCGGCACTTGTCGCTGTTCTCCTCCGTCCGCTACAATGGACGGGGAGAATTATAGTTTATAAGAATTATTAATTAACAGAAATGTTAATAATAACTACCTTGCTAAAGAGCGAGGTCACAGCGACGTATGTCGCTGTTCTCCTCCGTCCGCTAAAACGAACGGAGAGAGTATCAGTTTACAAGAACTGATTGTCATATTATAATATGATTGCGGGAAAAACATTTTTCTATAATATATATGTATTTCTTTACAGATGACTGGGGTATATTACCCAGACGCATATATATATATGTATATATATATATAGCCCGAGCATTGTGCTCGGCTCTCGGCACCGCTTGTGTTTACTCTTTGCTTCTCTCTACAGAGAGCGGCAGAGGGCGAATACGAGTAGCCGCATATCGTGCGCGCGTCACGAGGCCCGGATCATCCACGGGACTCGAGGGATATGGCAACTTGCCATAAACTAATTTTTACAAACATTTTATTTTCAGAAAATATTTGTATAATTATTATAAGATTAATTATAAGATATATTAGTTAATAAACTCGCTCTGTCAAAGAGCGAGGTGCCAGCGACGCCTGTCGCTGTGAGTCTGTCCACACAACGGACAGAGATAATTTTAATTACTAAAAATAACGAATTAACAAATATGTTAATTACTAAACTCGCTCTGCCAAAGAGCGAGATGCCACGACGTTTGTCGTATATTGTCTCCGTTCGCGAAAATGAACGGAGATAATTTTAATTGTTAATAAATGTTAATTAACAAATATGTTAATTACTAAACTCGCTCTGCCAAAGAGCGAGATGCCACGACGTTTGTCGTATATTATCTCCGTTCGCGAAAATGAACGGAGATCGTTTTAATTGTTAATAAATATTAATTAACAAATATGGAGATAATATTAATTGTTAATTAACAAATATGTTAATTAATAAACTCGCTCTGCAAAAGAGCGAGATGCGAACGACTTTTGTCGTTGCATACCAAGAATTATTATAATTCTGTTGCTCGTATTGTAGCAAAACCAAACTTGAATGTTTGGCATGCTCGGCTGTATACTGTAGCGAGAAATAAATGCTCGCAGTGCACGTACCCTCGTGCACGTCACATATACATGGCCGAGCGTTAGTATAAGATTTTCGAGAGGGGCGGGTCACGGCTGGCCCTGCTACGACGCCTCGGCCTTCGGCCCGCGTCGATGTGCCGGCGCTTCGTAGGAGACGCGCGCCGTGACATCTAGCGGTAGTCCGCAGCGGCTCGTAGTGAAATGCTGCGAGCTCTGCACTACCGCGGAGAGAGCGAAGCCGTCGAAATTTTCCTGCGTGTTACACTGCCTCTTAAAGGAAAAATACACGCAATATCGGAGTTTCGTAGTTTAACGCTAAAACTGAAAAAACTCAAGTTGCATAATGGATTTCACGCGAATCAATCAAGTGGGTCGGCTGGAGACGCTTCTCCCCGTCAAAAGATTATCGGAGTTGGAACTCCAAAAAGACTATAATATCACTGATATCAAAACAGTGCAAACCAAATGGGGTGCGCGAATCGTCGTGGATGTGAATGGTGAATTTACGTGTTATCTACCTACGAGATTCGTCAAGGCTTTCGAGGAGGCGGCCGAACTGTTTCAACAAATGAGCGAAGCTGCCATTAATAAAAACCTGATCATGCGATACCACCGCACGAAGTTCAATAAGCTGGAGTTCAAACCTGCTAAGGAATCATCATAACCAGGTACGTACTAAAAACCTATATAAAACATTTATGGAACTAATTGTATATACGATCCTCTCTCATACCGTGTGTCTATCTCTGTCTTTCATAGTTAAAGCATCGTCTGATCAGAGAGAGAGAGAGAGAGAGAGAGCTGTGACGAGTATAGGGCCAAAGAAGAAGAAGCTAATATCCGCTACTCACCGTACTACTTTTATTATAAAATATGCATTACCACCGAATATTTACTGTAAAATATATTTATAATTATAAAATTATCAAATGTAATAAAAAAAGAAAAATCTATATTGTTGGTTTTGAATATTTATTGTAAACTTGTGGAAGTACGAGAGAGAGAGAGAGAGAGAGAGAGAGAGAGAGAGAGAGAGAGAGAGAGAGAGAGAGAGAGAGAGAGAGAGAGAGAGAGAGAGAGAGAGAATAAGGTGTGCACACGCGCGTTTGCTACAAGAGTCTTCCACATATGCTTAATATCATAACGATCCTTGGCGCAGAGACAGCGGCTCACGCTGGCAATCCGAGGGTCTCGAGTTCGAGACCCGCGCTTGCTCGGATTTTTGTATTATAAAAGAAAAAAATGGCGAAAATAAAAGCAGCGTGTCACCATACCGACACGCTCTGAAAAATAAAAAATGGCGGTAATGTAAGCAGCGCTCCACCATACCGACACGCTCCGAGAAAAAAGATGGTTGAAATGTAAGTAGCGCGCACCACCATACCGACATGCTCCGAAAAAAATATACAAAAATTTAAAAAAAATATATATATATATAAAGTAGTGTGCCCTATGGCAACTCGCCCCATCCCCTCTCCTCCCCCCGCGCACCTCTTCCCCACGCACCGACGACCGACCGAGCCACGGACTCGCCGGCCGCGGAGTGGGGGTAGGAGTGGGGGTGGCCATAGTGGCCGATATACTACTTCCGTTCATTTTCGCGAACGGAAATAATATACGACAAACGTCGTGGCATCTCGCTCTTTGGCAGAGCGAGTTTATTAACTAATATATCTTATAATTAAGCTTATAATAATTATACAAATATTTTCTGAAAATAAAATGTTTGTAAAAATTAGTTTATGGCAAGTTGCCATATCCCTCGGGTCCCGTGGATGATCCGGGCCTCGTGACGCGCGCACGATATGCGGCTACTCGTATTCCCCCTCCGCCGCTCTCTGTAGAGAGAAGCGAAGAGTAAACACAAGCCGTGCCGAGAGCCGAGCACAATGCTCCGGCTATATATATGTATATATATATATATATATATATATATATATAGGCCCAGTCATCTGTAAAGAAACGTGTATTATACAAGAATATACTTGTTGCAATCATTATTACATGATAATCAGTTATTCTGAACTGATACTCTCTCCGTCCGTTTTAGTGGACGAAGGAGAACAGCGACAAGCGTCGCTGCACCCTCGCTTTTCAACAAGACAAATATTAATTAACAAGTCTGTTAATTTAATAATTCTTATAAACTGAAATTGCCTCATCTGGAAAGAAATTTCTATTATTCAAGAAAATAACTTATTTATTAACTAAACTTATTCTAATGCTGAAAATAAAACATTACTAAAAATTAGTATATGGCAAGATGCCATAGATATCGGGTCGCGTGAACGACCCGGGCCTCGTGCCGCGCGCACGATGTGTGGCTACTCGTTCCCCTCTCCGCCTCTCACCGCAGAGAGAGGGAAGGAGTAAACACCAGCAGTCCCGAGAGTCGAGCACGAGGCTTCGGCTATATGTATATGCTTCTGGGTAATATACACCCAGTCAGCTGTAAAGAAATATGTATTATAGAAAAATGGATTTCTTGCAATCATATTATAATATGACAATCAGTTCTTGTAAACTGATACTCTCTCCGTCCGTTTTAGCGGACGGAGGAGAACAGCGACAGACGTCGCTGGCACCTCGCTCTTTAACAGAGCGAGTTTATTAACTAATATATTTTATAATTAAACTTATAATAATTATGCAAATATTTTCTGAAAATAAAATGTTTTATACAAATTATTTTATGGCAAGTAACCATATCCTTCAAGTCGCGTGGAATGCTCCATATATATATATATATATATATGTGTGTGTGTGTGTGTGTATATATATATATGTGTGTGTGTGTGTGTGTGTGAGTGGAGCATTCCATTTGCGATTCAAATATATATACAGCACGACTGGACTGCATAGCAATGTATACTATAATAATAATACATATAATTATTTTATGAACGACAACCGACAGTTTTTATTTGAAGATACCTGAGTATAGTATCACGAATGTGATACATTAATGATATATTGTGGTATCTTCAAATCAAAATTGCGGATCGTCGTTCATAACATAATTAAGAAATATCCATTTCATTTAAAAACAAATACAATGAACGTAGCTGTTCGAAGTTCGGAAAAAAATCATCTCATTATCTGTCCATTATTAGACCGATCTAAAAAACTGTTAAACGACGAACAGACTTGTACAAAAAAATTGTAAAGAGAATCGCTCAGTGAAAATCGATCACGGAAAAAGAAAAAAAATGTTCGTGGAAAAACGAGAATGATAATTTTTTTTTACAAAATTGTAAACTTACCGAATAAAATAAGTCCGTTTCCGTATAAGTCTTTTTTGTTTGTTTCGGCTATTTCCCATGGAAATCCTCTCTCGTTACTGTCACACACACACATCACATCACTTTCACTGATATTCCCTGGTTCACTAAACACACCGCGACTCAATAAACGAAAGAAAACTCGTTATAACTCGCGACGAATTAAAAATAAAACACGTCGCGAACTGCCGTAAGACATTCGCGTGCCCGGCGAGCTGAGCGACTAACATACGTCACGCGGCTCTCGGGCGACAGTCGAGAGCGTCCAATGTTTACATTTTTAAAGTCCCTTGTTCTCGACGTGTTAGATCGCGTCGTGGATACGTCTCTCATAATAATGCCGGCTGTACACTCTCGTCGAGGGACGGCGAGGCTGGACGAGTGCGAGAGTGTACAGGGTACACTCGCTCCGTCTCGCGATGCCTCGCAGTCACTCGTGGGCTCTCCATTCCGAGTCGGTTTTTGAGCGCCAGTCAAAGGGCGCGGGAGCGCGAGCGCGAGAGCTCTTAACGAGACATCGTGAGAACATTCGCGCGAGCGTGTACAGCCGGCATAAAGTCGAACAGAGAGACGCCTCATGTACACGTTCGACTCTGCTCCGTACGTAGCCCCAATGCGACGCATATCTATATATGTACTGTCGCCGCAAGTATGTGGCTCGCCCGATCGAGCTATAGGCAGCTTCTTAGGGCGAGAAAGATAAAACATATTATGCCTGAATTTGACTACACGGCAATCGGTCTAACAATGGTATCGCTCTTATCGTCGCTTTTTCTAGCATCTATAAAAATTTTATATCGCGTCTATGTTTTATAATAAAATTATTTACAACATCAAACGAAATTGTTTGGTACTATTTATTTAACATATTATTTTTCAATAATTTTTTTACTGTCAGGGATATGATGAAGGAATTAAAAAAAAATTCTTCAATAACTTTGAATCCTCCAATATGCTACAAAAAATGTTCATCGATGTGTTTTGTTTCGTTATGGAGAAAATAATTGTTCAATTTCTATACGCGTGAAGAATCGGTACTCGGTGTGGCAGCCACGGGTATTCATCGCACCGGACGTTACGCGTATATAAATGGAATTTAATTTTCTCAAAACAGGAATAAGTAGCATCGTTCTTAATTTTTTATAATGCATATAATGGTTAAAAATGGACGACAGTATTGTTTGAATTTGTTTTTAATTGTATCATCGACGTGAGTGATGTGGGTCTTATTGTTGGTCGTGTTAGTTCGAGAGTAATCGGTAAATATTATAGTTTTATCAGTCGGTATTTTGCCATTTTCGTAGCAAAAATGTATGAAATTGTTAAAACGAAATAAAAAAATTGTCGTAGGGATGAATCGTACCATCGAATCCGCTGATGACTAGTCGAGCTTATAACGCCTTAGCCCGCTCAACCGCCGCCGTTCATTTGAAGCGTATATAGTGCGAATCGTAGGTACGGCCCTCGCTGCGCACTGTAGAGCGTTCGCTCCATGCTCGCCGAGAACGAAAAACTCGGCGGCAACTCGAAAACGAAATCCCTAATTACTCCGGCACTAATCATCCGATCGCATTGAAATTTGGAGGTGAGCTACAGAATGATGGCACGGGGTACCTGAGACTCGTCTTTTTTTAATATCAAAAGCGGAACCGCTTTTTTTTATAAAAACGATAAAATTTTCATATAAGCACGATGTTTCTCGTCGCGTTGATGTAAAAGTTTCGTGCTCCATGGAAATATGCACATTTTGGATTTTGTTTTATATCATTTGATAAAAAAATGACCGAAATATGGCAATTTGAGTTTTTATGCAACGCGGGTCTAGCATCGGCAAGTTCGGCGGCCCGCGCGGCAGGAGGGGTAGCCATGAGAGTCGACGGCATAGGCGCAGTCCTCGTGTACACGTTGGCCTCTGCACGGAAACCTAACGCGTCGCGCGCACATATATGGATCAGTCAACCCTGAAAAATCTGGCAGATTTTGTATATCGTTAGTTCCTGACGAGATAACATATCGTTTCAAATATCTTTTTTTAATTGCAAAATCTTTCGTTTTATGAATATTGGAATATTTTCCGACTTTTTAATCAATAAGTAATTACATACCTTCCTTCCTTTAATTTTTTTTTTAATTAATGTTGTGACAAAAGGACTATATTTTATCATAAAAATATTTACAACATTAAAAAAACTATTTGGTACTATTTATTTAACAAATGATTTTTCAATAATTTTTTAAACTGTTAGGGATACGATGAACAATTTAAAAAAAAACCTGTGTGTGTGTTCTTCACACATGCAAGAAGTGAATACTTCTGGTATCCGGCCTTTCGCCGGAATGAAAAATTAAAAATATAATCATTAAAATAATCGTTAAGATCATTAAAAACAATCATTTAAAAAAATTGAAAAAACTGTGTTGCGGAGCCTGATGAGGCTAACTCAGAGACCTGCGGAGCCTATTGAAGGCGCTCGGACAGAATACAGAGTCTTTCAGAAACCCTGCGGAGACCTATATAAGAACAGCAGAAATAATTTTCATGAAAATAATTACAATTACAAAGATTCATTAAAATAACAATTTAAAACAATCATCTAAATAATAATCTATTATATCCGAAGGCCCTGCAGCACTTTCAAAGGACTGCACAGGGCTGTAGAAGGCCTGCGGGAGCTGTAGGAGCCCTTCTAAAGCCCAGCGCAGTCCTTCGAAAGCACTGTGCAGGGTTGTAGAAGGCCTGCGGAGGCTGTAGGAGGTCCCGCAGCACTTTACGGTACCTCGGTACGGAAATTTCCAGAAATCACGCGCATTTTGCAGAATGCGGGATTTCAGGAAGACCTCGCCGCGTTATTCGTGCGTCAGCTGCGCATGGCTGCTTCCTTTTGCTGACCCGGAGCGTAGACTCCTCGGACGTCGGGGGCGCGTGGCTCCGTGGTCAGCGTCGTCGTTGTTACCATGCGATGGATTCTCACGAGAACCGTCGCACGGTCACAACACTCGCCCCCTCTTCTTCGAGACGGCGTCCTCGTCGTCTCCGTCCTAACTGGAGAATCGGCGGTTCAGCCGGATTGGCCTGCTTCCGCGGAAGCCTCCTCTCCCGCGGGGGGACTCCGGGCGGCCGAGCGGGGGGATGAAGTCCGGCACCGCAGATGGCGGGGATCCGCGGCAATCGAGGATGGTGGCGTTGTCCTCACCTTCCTCCGCTTCCTCGATCTTCACAGGCGGTGTTTCGACCCCTGCATCGGCTGGTATGGCCAAGCCGTCGTCACTCCCGATGATCGGTTGGACCGCGGTCGTAATATCGGGAGCTCCGTAGGCATCGGTCGCCATCTCCACTGTCGCCTCCACCGGCGGGCGGACGGGAGGGCTGGCGAAGCGAACGTGGCGCGGCGTAGCGCTCGTCTAGCGGACGAATTTGTAGGTTGCCGCGGGGTCCAATTCCAGCCGCGGCTTTTGGGTGAAGGCCACCACGGTGACCTTCGAGGGGAGGTGTCCCGCGGGCCTGCCCTTCACTGTCGCGGAGGTAGCCGCGCACGGCCCACGTGCGCGTAGTACGCGGCCTTAGGTTGCTCCGCGTCGCACACGGGGCAGCGTGGATTGCGCGAGGAGCGCGCGTGCTTTTCCATTGTCTTTTCCATGCATTGGGCGAAACCCGGGCAATCCGGCGGGTTCAGTCCACACACGCGGCAAGCGGTAGCCGTCGCGACGGTTCTGAATCACGAGCGGGAGCGTCCGCGGGTCGGAGGCTGGCTGGCATTCGCGGCACACTCGCGCACGTGTTTGAAGAATTTATCGGCGCACTTCACGAAGTGCCTCTCGTATTGCGAGCATGCACCGTGAGTTCCGCAGAGGCAGCACCGAATGGATGACGCGGCTCGTTGGGAGTAAAGATGGTACCGGCCCGCGCACGTGAGAATCCCGGCGCACTGGGGTTCCTGGTTTGCACAGAAGGGGCAAATCCCCTTCGAGATATAGTTCGTGACGACGACGTTCATCCTTGCGCGGTTACTTTCCTTTCCTTTTTTTTGTTTTAAAGTGGCGAGGTTTTGGCTCGTCGGTTGCCGCAGCGGTTTTGACGAGTCTCGGAGCGCTATGGCATCGTTTGGTCTCCCCACCGCACCGTGCTTACCTTCTTAGAAGAGGGAAATTGTAGTCGGGAGATTAGGGAACAAGGGACTCTTGGCGAGGTACGGCCCCGGGTAAGGTCCCAGCGGGGGTTGGAGTTACAGTTACGGCGATAGGCGGGTGCGCGATCTCGGCGTACTCGACTTCATGCTGACGTGGCGTAGCGGGCAGCGGTTCGAGGTTTATTGCCGGTGTCGGGTTCTGGTCCGACGGACGTTTGTTTCTTCTGCAGGCTATAGTCGAATCCAAGCGTCATAGTAAGCGTAGCATATGCTGTCGGAGTAAATAGCACGTGAATGCGAGAACAATGAAACCTTGTCCGGTAAACCCGGCGATGGTGAGAAAATGTTGTTGTTATTTCTCTCGAGTATGCTGCCCGATAGCGTGAATCTGAGCTTCGATATCCGCGAGAGCGTCCCCCTCTCCTGAGTTTCGCGAATCGAGGCGACGAAGATCGGATTTTTCTCCCATGATGGACTGGAGGGTGTGTGGACCTGTTACGGAGGCCTCTTGCAAGAGCCGCGCTATTATGGTAACGTTTAGTGAAATCCGAGGACGGTAGTGATAACTTGTATCGCTTTCGTACGTTCGCACCCCGGTGAGCGTCGTACTTCTCATAAGCCCGACACAATTGCTGCTTACGCGCAAAATTCCGACGCGGTTGATGGTAACTTGCCGTATTGGTAAGTTGGGGCAGATTATTTGTACCGTTTCTTCCCGGGATAGAGAATAGAGCCACCCTCCTTGGACGGGTAAATGAGTCCAATGCACCTCGTGATAGGGCCGGACGCGTATATCACAGCGTCGCATGATTTCGGAGGAGGGGTTGATCAGCATTTGCAGCTCGCACATATTTGATATAGCTGTTTCATGCACTGGCACGCCTCCCGCACATAGTAGCCGTTTCTCGGAGGGTCGACAGGCACGCACGTAATTGGAGTTGGCGACGAAGAAAGTTCGCTGGTCCGATGATAAGGCGATATGTGATACGGCCGGCTTGATATACGCCGAGCCAGTGCCGTTGTTGAATGTCTGTGGGACTGGCCATGGATGTATGTGGTAGAGATCATATTTAGTGCGGCCAAGTATAGGTAGGTGTACGATGATCATTACTCGGTCCTGATGGCACACGAGGTTGGTCCAGGCTAAGGAAGCAATAGATTCCGGCCGTAAATGTCCGGTGGGAAGTGGGAACTCCACGCCGACGGCGCGTAGCTGTGCCTCTCGGGCGATAGCGCCCAGCTGTTCGGATGTGAGAACCGCGGGGTCGAAGCGCCCCTTCCTAGCGGCCAGACCGATGCGGAGATACTGTTCCAACGTCGTGACGTAATAGCTCACCTTATCGAGCACTCTTTGTGCATAGTTTACAATTGTGCTGTTGTAGTGATTTAAGGTGTCTGCCCACTACACCGGAGCATACCATGACCGTGCTAGGAACGTGTCAGGCACGAAAAGAAATACGATACGGTCTACTATGCCCGCTAGAGCGTATCAATAGCATATCAAACCCGTGCATAACGAGTATAGTGTCCGTAGCATCCGGATAGCATCCGCATATCATCCGCGTGTCTTATCCTTGTGGCTTTTGTTCTCTCAGTTGCAGTAGTTCACTTGTGGTTTCGCGTGAGGCAGACGCACAGTGGGGCAGAATCCCAAAAACTTGGCCAAAAATCGAAAAATCGACTTTCATATATTCGACCTAAAATAGTTGTAACAGGTTTAGGGACAATTCGAGCAGCTGCCTGTGACAGGAAAATTTCGTATACCTGCCCCTTCTCCCCAATTAGTCAGTCCGAAGTTGGCTTTCGTCCCGAGCGCACACAACGGAGCGTAGAGCCGAAAAGTGTCGAGAAGTTTGAATACCCATAAAACGTGACTGAGTTAACGAAATTTAATTTCTAAAAATGGAAAATTCTGCTGGAGGTATGTAGAATTGTATTGTATGAATATGAAGTGTTAATTTTGCATGCACATAACTAATAAACAGTATAAATAAACAATGAAAATAACTTAATTTTTTATGTTAACACGATGTTTGAATATGGATTTAAAAAAATTAAGGCCGGTTAAGGCTTCGATTCTTATTGAGTTTTGTACATTATACTATTGCTCACAACATATAAAAAAATTAGCTGCCCCGAGCTGCCACCGAAGTGTTGGGATAGTTTTTTATTCCCACATTATCACTTCGCGCGATTATACACTCATTCAAAACTACTGTAAATGAAATTGTTCTTCAATTTTTCTGTCTATTTACATGAAATATGTACTTCAAATGTAACATTAACCCGAAAAAATTATTTTTATTCTTACTTACGAAAAGCAGTTTACTAATATTTCGTATATGAAATACAAATAATATATTGTAAATGTAACAAGTGAGAATTTTGAAATTAAATCGTGATAGACGTGAAATATTCGTTATATTCTGGGATCTGTTTATATACATTTGGAATTTTACGAACAAGACATCGTACTGCTTCTGCCGCGAAAGCGGACCCCTCCGCCCCCCCCCTCATCCCCAGGCCCGGGTCTTGCAAGGCCGTTATATACCTGCGTTCGTTGACTCGCACATTGCTTGTAGAAGCACGTTGTCTATTTTCATGTTTTGAAATGTATTCTATCCAATCTTCGAAATAATTAATTATGTTAGTCATAACTGTTATTTGCAATATGTTTTTTGTTTTTATTACTCATATATGCATACTACAATTTTTTTAAAATATTGTGGTCAAATGGAAATTAATATATTATTACAATAATAAAATATTTACACAATTTCAAACGATAAAATATACATTTCAATTTATATGTTGGTTTCGATTGAATTAAGTATACATTGTATATTAATTTATTTATATATTAATAAATAATAGATTAATAAATCTATTCTTCAGAACAATAGATTCTACTCTTTCAAAAAAAATTGCTATCATTTTAATACTGATACATTAAATGTATTAATAATGAAGTAAAAATAAATAAAATAAAATATTATATACAAAACAAATTGTTAATTTTTTTTAATACAATTATTTTTTATGAATATTATATTACATTTGAATCGTTTTATTTTACAGGATCTTCCACAAATGACCTGATTTTGTCACGAAAAGATGTTTTTTTTATCATAAAAGAAGACATTAAAGAAAATCAGCATGCCATATTTGAGATCTTAGAGAAAACTATAGCTGAAAAACACGAAAAATCTGTGTATATGTCAGAAGATTTCAAAGTTACGTTAGCTGCATTATTTTCAACCATCAGATCAAAATGGACAACAGCATCAAGGACATTAGACAGATTTTTAAAACAAAATGAAGAATGGCTGAAAGGAGATATACGCTTTCCAACCTCGATCAAGCAATCTACCGAAATCGCAGCACAAGAGGTGTCAGAAGATATTTCCAAGCGCGGTCGTCCTTCAAAAAGTTTCGATTCAAACAATGACAGATCCAAGCGTCGAAAAACTGAAGGAATTCGAAAATCTTTTACACCGGAAGAATTAGCTTATGCAACGCAAATGAGGCTAAGATCCGCCGGCAAAGTCGAAGCGGCAAAAATAGTCAAAGATGTGTCTTTAGCAAGCCCAACAAAAGCTACTCAGTATGCTACTTCATTTCAGTCGAAAAAGGAAGAAACTTTTACTCCCGACGAAGCTCTTTCGCTACTGCTCGAGACCAAGGCTTCAAAACAATCTTATCAATTGACAAGAAACTCGGCAAAAAAAAAATGTAAATTGTATCCATCATACAAAAAAATAGAAAAGGCCAAACAATCGTGCTATCCGCCAGACTACTATGTAGGTATAACTGAAACTAGCGCAGAAGTAAGTGTTCAAGCTATACTAGATAAAACGGTTTCAAGAATTCTCGAACTTCAAGACGAAGTCATTTCTACTTTAAGTCCCGAGAATTTAAAAAATTTAGAATTTTTTTGCAAATGGGGGTGTGATGGAAGTTCCGGGCAAAGCGTATATAAGCAAAAGTTTTCAGAAGACGGAAAAACAGATGAAAGTGTTTTTTCATCTCATTTGTACCAATCAAGCTCGTAAGCAAGATAGAAAACACTGAAACTATTGTATGGCAAAATCCAAGGCCATCTTCACCAAGATTTTGCAGGCCAATAAAATTGCAATTTTCACACGAAACGGTTGAAACGACAGTAGATGAAGTAAATGATATAGAACAACAAATATAAAAACTAGTGCCTTTTAAACCAATAATTGCACAGAGACATTTAATTGTAACGCATATCATGACATTTACTATGATTGATGGTAAAGTGTGCAATGCTGTCACTGGCACAAAGTCAGCACAACGCTGTTTTTTATGTAATGCCACTTCTAAACAGTTTAATAATATTGACGAAATGCTAAACAATGAAGTTAATACAAACAATTTGCGATTTGGCGTCTCAACATTGCACGCATGGATACGATTTTTTGAATGCTGCTTACACTTAGGATATAAACTTGATGTACAAAAGTGGCAAGTGCGTACTGCAAAAAAAGATTCGGACGCGAAGACAAAAGAAGAAGTAGAGTCGGACAAAATGAAAATTCAGAACAAGAAGCTGGATATACAAAAAGAATTCCGAACTCAACTAGGACTCGTCGTGGATCGCCCAAAGCCCGGTTATGGAAGTACTAATGACGGAAATACAGCTCGACGTTTCTTTGAAAATAAAGCTATATCTGCCAAAATAACAGGCGTGGACGAATTGTTAATTCATCGATTTCACGTCATTTTACAAGCCATGTCAAGCGGATATAATGTTAATATTGAACAATTTGATGCATATTGCTTGGAAACTGCAAGATTGTATGTCAAGTTATATTCGTGGTACCATATGCCAACATCCGTTCATAAAGTATTGATTCATGGAGCAACTCTTATTAATAATGCAATATTGCCTATTGGACAACTTTCCGAAGATGCTCAAGAATCTCGCAATAAAGACATTAAAAGATTCCGCCAGGATTTTGCTAGAAAGTGCTCAAGAACAGCAAATATGAGAGATGTATTCAACCGACTCATTATTACATCTGATCCGATACTTTCTAGCATTAGAAAACTTCCACAAAAACCATGGAAAAAGTTAGAGTCGGAAGTATTGCAGTTGCTACAACCACCAGAAATACAAGTACACGAACATAATTTTTCAGACGATATTTCGCATACATCTTCGACCACGGCATCCGAATCAGAATCCGAATCAAATGTAAACGATGACGAAGAACAATATTTCTGTTATTGAATCAATAAAACAGACTACGTTCATTATTAATTAAAAACATTGATTTTCTTATACTTTACCATCTCCATAATCCTATCCTTTATTATAATGAAACGAGTAAAACATGAAATTCTTAGATTTGGGTCCGCCATTTTGAATTTTGAAATTAGGACATCGGATTCGTAATCAGCGACCTCGAAAACCCCCGAGTAAGGATTTTTGAGTGTTTAAATTGACTTCTACTATTTATGGCCAGGTTTTTGGGATTCTGCCCCACTGTGAGACGTGTCAGGAAGAGCGAGTGAACATTGTCGTTGTAAAAATTATTTCCTATATCGGTATATGGCTATTAGAAAATTGTCCAAGAAAGAATTAATAATGATAGCCATTGTTTTAGACGAGGAAGAAAGAGAACACAATAACATCAGTCGATCACGACGTTACTGGGTTCACGCAGCTTTAAAAAGAATAAAAGCCGAAGGAGAATACTGGACATTATTTAAGCACTTAGTTGATGACGAAGAAAAATTTTATATGTACTTTCGCATGACGTCATTTCAATTTAATGAATTATTGGGAAAGATTGAAAATATTATCACTCGAAGAAACACCACATTTAGAGAAAGTCTTACTCCAAGAGAAAAACTCGCAGTGTGTCTACGGTAAGTAAAATGGAAAAATGTTTATATTAATTTATTTTTGTTAGGTTAGGTTACATGGAATGAATGGTGGTGCAACGGAAATGATCACATACAACCTTTTTTCCATAAATTTAATTATGGGAAAAAATATTGTGTCTGACCATTCCAGTTGTCGGGGCTTGTCGGCATTGGCGTTGCACTAGTGCTTGTTGACTGTGGAGACGGGCTGAAGGTATATGGAGTTGAATTAAGTGGGGCAAGATGTTGCAATTCCATTTCCGATATCAAGGAAAATATTTTGTTTTTTGCCAATGCTTGGACATACGGTGAGAACTTTTTCACCATGTCCGCTATATTTAAAAAAAAGCGATCTTGTTCGTCATGTCCTCGGGGTGGCGGAAGTATTTCTTGGTCGTCGAGTAATTTTGCCATTAATATAGCCAATGCTGATGGCTCTGATCGGCCTATTTTCCTCTTCTTTGTATTTTGTTTTCGTTGTGACTCATTTTGAGGAGTTTCCTTACAAATGTTAGCCTCGCTAACGTCAGCAGGCGTGTCGCCGGCTTCAATATCGGTGGTCAGATTTTGTACAGCGTTAGCTTCTATTGCACGATTTTCATCGGCATTATCAGATAGTTCGTCGTCACCGCTTGTGATTTCGACGGAGTCTTGAGTTTTACGTTCCATGAAAAACGGAGCCACAAACGCCATTTCACGTTCATACTTCCAGGGCTTTATATTTCTAGCTGCTTGTCCGCTTTTTCCTTTTTTTGTTCAAAGCCCTTCGGTACCCGTCTCGAAGGCCTTGCCACCTTTGTTTACAAGCAGCAGCTGCAAAATAAAATTTAATTAATAGCATAATAACGTATTAAATTATCTTCATTACAGGTACGTAGCGACTGGTGATTCGTTTACTTCAATCGCTTTTAGTTTTCGTATGGGACTAAGCTCCGTGAGACGTGCAGTTATTGAAGTTTGTGAAGCTATAATCGACACAATGTTACGGGAAATGATTCCCATGCCCACCACAGAGCAGTGGGAAAAAAATATTGAAGAATTTTGGAATACGTGGAATTTCCCTAATTGTTGCGGTGCTCTTGATGGAAAACATGTTGTGATTCTAGCACCTCCAAATAGTGGTTCCTTGTATTTCAATTATAAGAAACCATTTTCCATAGTACTTTTGGCTTTGGTTGACGCGAATTATAACTTTATTGCCGTTAATGTTGGCGCTTTCGGTAAAGATAGTAATGGTGGTATTTTGTCGAAATCAAAAATGGGAAAAGCGATATTAGAAAATAAGTTTAATATTCCTGATGATAAAAATCTTCCTGGGTCGCCGGTAAATATGCCATGTGTTATAATAGGAGACGAAGCTTTTCCTTTAAAAAATAATCTGTTAAGACCTTATCCATCACAGCAATCAATTACGGATCCTAAGAAACGCCAATTTAATTATCGCCTTTGCCGAGCTCGACGTGTAGTTGAAAATGCGTTTGGGATTTTAAGTCAAAAATTTCGCATTTATAATAGACGTATGCATTTAAAACCAGAGTATGCGGAAAAGATTGTTTTAACGACTTGTATTTTGTATAATTTTATAAGACGCAGAGATCTATAACCTTATCGGAGGCAACTAATCGCGTACAATTCAACAATCTGCGACGTCAAGGGGGTAATGCAATTTCTTCCGCTTTTGATGTACGCAATCAATTCGCAGATTACTTCCAAACGTCAGAAGGACAATTAGACTGGCTTTGTTAATTATTAAAAATACACTACAAGCCGAAACAAATCATAGATTTATTTTTCACATTAGTAACTTAATGTATACTAAATAAAATATTATGTAGTTAAAACACACTGAAAAGAATAGGATTTTCAATGATAATACCTACACGTTGTTAAATATACGAAAATAAATAATAAAAAACTTATAGAGAAATAGAAGAAGTGTGTAGAAAAAAAAAGTAAGGAGGAGGCAGAAGATCGAATAAGAAGAGAGGAAGAGGATAAAAAATAAGAAAAAGGGCAAGAGGGGAGGAATAAGGAAAATTAGATGTAAGCGCACACGTAAGATCTTGTAAAAAAACTTCGTTAAAAAGGCGTGCAAGGAAATCTACGTAATAAAAAACAATAAAAAACTTACCGGATTGTTTTAACTGCTCCCCAATCTCCTTCCACACAATTTCTTTTTTGACACCATCCATATATTTTGGATGCTTTAAATTATATATAAATTCGTGTTTGCGGACAATTTCTATCAATCTCTCGTCCTCCATTATGAATGCAAATGCGTCTTGTTCAACTAACAGTCACAAAGTGAAAAGACAATCGGTAACCGGTTGAAACGGGTTTAGGACGGTCATCATACGCGGTTACTACCCGTATGCTCCCCGTTTCGCCGCCTACGCGCACCGGTTTGGCAATGGCGCATGCCATGCACTGAACGTAGCGGCATCGGCAAAATATTCCTGCCGACAATTCTTGACGGTCCGCGCATGGCACGCGACGCTGTTGGTCGGTCACAGAACGGTCTAGTGGGCATAGTCAAATACGTTTTAATACAAAGAATATCTTTTTGCCTGACACGTTCCTAGCACGGCCATGGCATGCTCCGGTGTAGTGGGCAGACACCTTTAACGTTGACTGATGGCTCAACGCGAGCATATCTGTTTGTAAGGTAACCACGTACTCTAACACACTGCCAACACGCTTCATCTGCTCCAAATGCTGCTGATGTAGATCCTGCATTCGCGATCGCTTAAAAAGGCGATCAATCTGACCATTTATATATTCTGCATCCTCCCCCGTGAGGGTTCCGAAGAGCGATTTGCTCAGGGACCCGATGATGCCAAGGGGCGCGGAGCGTCGTTGCAATGTGCGCGTGCCGACGCCGGGGTCTTGTCTCGGCCGTGTATCTTCCGATACGGCCCGCAATTCGCCTAGCAGTCGAGTGGCGAGTTGGAGATGTGCCCAAATCTCGCCGTAGCGCAGCAATTCCTTGCAGGTGGATTTACCGATGATCCTCAGGCATCCATGGTAAACGTCCTCCACCGATTTCGCGTCCTTGGGGTAATCGCGGCCTAGTTGCTCTACTTCGATGCATACGGTGACTCGCCAATCCGCCTGTTGGAGTTGCACCGTGGTAGCGAGTTCGTAATATAGGCCGCTGGCATCTTCGATAGGAAGTATCTGATACGCGTTATCAGGACGAAGGTTGGTAGGTGTCATCGCGGAGATTGACACGAAGTAGGCGAGTCTCAGCAGGTTGATTGCGGCGCCCATCCTTTCTCGCGCGAAGATATACAAACTATTCGAGAAACACGTCGCTATAATATACGCATGTGTACGCTTAAGATTAGATATACGGTACATACGCGTATGTACTAGCAAAGTAAAAATAGCATCTTTTTCCTCGAGGGTGGTTTCTGGATTTGGTTTAGAATAATGATTTCAGAAATTAAAAATAATTCTTTTTTCTTTTTTTTAGAGGTGGGAGAGCTTAACCTTGTCCACGTGTTTGCGGAACCTTTTTCCGTTAGAGGCGTCGAGTACGATATTGCTCTTGTCGGTGCCTTGACAAACAGCATATGGTCCTTTATAATACGCGTCGAGTTTGCCCTTTCGAGGTTCTTTCAAAACGTAGGCCATATCGCCAGGTTTACCCTCGAAGGGATGGCATTTACAATCGTAATATTTCTTCGAGCGTTCTTTCGCCTGATTCAAATTGTCTCCCCCTATCTTGCAGATTTCGGCTTGCCTCTTAATTAAGTCGGCAAGGAACGAGTTGCTAGTGTGAAGAGGGTGGGGATCGGTCTTATAACCGCTCATTGGCCGAATTACTCTCCCGAAAACAAATTCGTTGGGGGTGAAATTTGTGGCCTCGTGGACCGTGCTATTGTAGGAGGCCTCGGCGAAGGAGAGCATCTTATCCCAATCTCCGAATTGATCGGAATAGGCGCGTAAGTAGTCGGCTAGTACTCGGTGGCTTCGCTCTAACGAGCCATTGGTTTGCGGGCGGTATCCGGAGGTAGTTAGGTGGTGAATTTTGCACAGTCGGCATAGTTCACGAATTAATTGATTGATGAAGGCGGTGCCGCGATCCGAGAGGGTGGCTCATGGTACGCCGTGCACATTAAATAATCTATGGATCATCGCCTCAGCGATGGTTTCGGCCCGCAAATCTGGTATAGCTTCGGCTATGCAGAATTTGGAGAGGTTGTATTGCATGGTAAGGATGTGTCTGTTACCATTCGCTGTAATCGGCAATGGCCCTACAGTGTCTAGGGAAACCTTGTCGAACACGTTAGCGGGTGTGTCGGTTATTAACATCGGCTCGCGCGTGCGAACACGAACGAGCTTATTTTCCTGGCATCTCTGGCAATGGCGAATGAAATTTTGTACGTCATTTCGTAGAGTGGGCCAATGGAAACGTTCTCGAATTCGACGGTATGTTTTGATTACGTCCTTTTGACGTCCCCAGAGACCTTCATGGCATTCGGTGATGATCCCGAGTCGGTCTTCGGGCTGGGGAATGATTGTTTTCCCATAGCATATTGTCACGCGAATTCCAGACGTACCGAAGATCTCATGAATTAGGGGAAGGAAGGTGTCGGGAGGCAGGTCATCGGGTAGGTCGCCGTGTCGGCTTAGTCGAGGGGACCCGACACCTGTTCGGAGCGCGTAATCCCGGAGGACGGTTAAGCCCGCGTCGACGTTCTTCACGTCGATGTCGTCATAGTATTTTTCTTTTATTATGACGCTGAAGGTAGTGTGCGCCTTTTGCGGGGTAATTAAGAGGCAGTGTTAGTCAGCGGAAATTTCAGACGGCTTCGGTAGTGCAGAGCTCGTAACATTTTGCTAAGCGCTACCGCTGCCTACCGCTAGATGGCATGGCGCGCGTATGCTACGAAGCCCCAGTATGACACTTGACAAGACGGGCCAAGCGCCGGGGCCTCGTAGCGATAGCCAGCCGCCCGCGTTTCCCCCGCACCGCCCCGCGGAGGGAATGAGAACAATTGTATACTTTATGTATACAATATGTGTATACAATATATATATATATATATATATATTGTATACACACGATTGATATATATATATATTGATATCATCCACCATATATATAAACCCATTCAGAAATATGTATGTACCTATATATATATATATATATATATATATATATATATATATATATATATATATATATATATATATATATATATATATATATATATATATATGATTTCTGATCTGAATATATTCAGATATACATATATATACAGAAATATGTATGTATCTATACATACATATACTATACATATATATCTATACATACATACACTATACATATATAGTCTGTATAATGGGATAATTTCTTTCTTTGAAGAATTATATTATTTTGTGAATATTTTTTATAAGCTGCAATGCTTTCTAATATGTGTAAAAAATGTACGAATGCTGACGAGATTCAGATGTGCGAACGGCAATCGGAAATTTTCGATCCTGTCTCAACTCGGCTTGTTGCATTCGTCAAACATCTCTCTTACGCCGAAAATGCGATATCGATGACTGACGACTCTGGTCAGCGAGAGTCGCAAATATAAGCGTCAACAAACAAATCTACGTGATGCCGAGTTTGACAATAAAATTCGCGACCGAGAATCGAAAATTCTCGGTCGAGTTTCGCCTCAAATATTTTGGAGCAGGCATGCAATGTTCAGGCAATCTACAGAATATTGCGAGTAGGAAACTGACAACCGAGAATCGCGAATTCTCGGTCGATTTTTACTCGAATATTTTTATTCGTCGAACGATGCTTGCTCCTAAAGCATCGTCGATGACGTATGGTCAACGTCAGCCGAGAGAGTGCGATCTGGGCGACTGACGGCTCTCGTCAGCGAGAGTCACATATACAAGCGTCAACAAATCTACGTAATGCCGAGTTTGATAATAAAATTCGCGATCGAGAATCGAAAATTCTCGGTCGATTGTTGACTCGAATATTTTCATCTGTCGAAGGATGCTTCTAAAGCTTCATCGATCACGTATCGTCGACGTCAGGCGACAAAAGTGCGATCTCGGCGACGGATGACTCTCGTCAGGGAGAGTCAGATATACGGGCGCCCACCAATCTACAGAATATTTTGAGTCTGAAACTCACGATCGAGAATCCAAAATTCTCGGTAGAGTTTCGTCGGGAATATTTTTATGCAAGCATAGACGCGTCAAAAAATCTGCAGAATATTGCGAGTCTGAAAATCCCGGCCGTGAATCGAAAATTCTCGGTCGATGGTTGACTCGAATGCTTTTATCCATCGAACGATGCTACTAAAGCATCATCGATCACACATGGTCGACATCAAGCGAGAAAATGCGATCTCGGCGACGGACGACTCTCGTCAGCGAGAGTCAAGTATACAGGCGTCAAAAAATGTACCAAATGCTGCGAGTCTGAAATTCTACAGATTCCTACACAACAGGATCTACAAAAATCTACATATTCCTTGTATACACTATTCATGTCTTATCGTTAAAATTTTATACATTATTTAGATTTTCCCTATTTCCTCTGTTCTGAGTATGTTCCGTGGTGGGGAAACGAATAAAGAAGAATTTTATTGCCAAAATTCTAAGTTCTCTTTAGAAAAAGATATTATTTTTTACGATAAGTTATAGTCTATACTAGACAAACAAAAAATCATATTCTTTGGCATTACTTTTTCACACGTAACCTAAAAGCTCAAAAAAGAGATCTCAGGTTATTCTCAGGTTTATCGTCACATAAATAAAATTTTATTTGTATAAGTGTGGTGATATATACCTGAAGACATTACTTTGTCGACGAGAATGAGCCCGTTTATCCTTTTTTTGTCTTCGATTGCCTATTTTTTGTATCTCGGCTACTCACTTACTGATTATATAATACTATTATTTACACTATATATACAGGGTGTCCCATTTTAATCTTACACCTGATTTTTCTCGGAAAATACTGCTCCGATCAAAAATTGTGTATAATGAAACTTTTAGGGTTCGAAGGGGGACGTTCAAAAAAAATTTTTTTTTTGTATCATAATTCAAAATGGCGGCTGTAAGATGGCCGACATATTTTTTTTAAATAGAAACCGGCCATTTCTTTGTTACTAAAAAATTTGTCGGATCAAAACTAACAACTTTTATAGGAACATTTTTTTGATAAAGTCCATAATTTTTGGAGTAGAACACCATTTTTGACTATTTTAGCGTTATCCAGGATGTACCACGAGGAGGTAAAGTCTTTAACATCCCAAGTGTAAGTGTGTGTGTGTGTGTGTGTGTATGTGTGTGTTTGCGCGCGTGTGAGTGTGAGTGTGAGTGTGAGTGTGTGAAACACTCACAAGGATTAGGTCTCTGCGGCTCGTCACTTCCGCAGTATTTACCGACTCCAAAACCACCTCCTTATGAGTGTTCTCTGAACTCTTAAGAGGCAGTGTAACACGCAGGAAAATTTCGACGGCTTCGCTCTCTCCGCGGTAGTGCAGAGCTCGCAGCATTTCACTACGAGCCGCTGCGGACTACCGCTAGATGTCACGGCGCGCGTCTGCTACGAAGCGCCGGCACATCGACGCGGGCCGAAGGCCGAGGCGTCGTAGCAGGGCCAGCCGTGACCCGCCCCTCTCGAAAATCTTATGCTAACGCTCGGCCATGTATATGTGACGTGCACGAGGGTACGTGCACTGCGAGCATTTATTTCTCGCTACAGTATACAGCCGAGCATGCCAAACATTCAAGTTTGGTTTTGCTACAATACGAGCAACAGAATTATAATAATTCTGAGTATGCAACGACAAAAGTCGTTGGCATCTTGCTCTTTTGCAGAGCGAGTTTATTAATTAACACAATTTGTTAATTAACAATTAATATTATCTCCATATTTGTTAATTAATATTTATTAACAATTAAAACGATCTCCGTTCATTTTCGCGAACGGAGATAATCCACGACAAACGTCGTGGCATCTCGCTCTTTGGCAGAGCGAGTTTATTAATTAACATATTTGTTAATTAACAATTATTAACAATTAAAATTATCTCCGTTCATTTTCGCGAACGGAGATAATACACGACAAACGTCGTGGCATCTCGCTCTTTGGCAGAGCGAGTTTAGTAATTAACGTATTTGTTAATTAACAATTATTAACAATTAAAATTATCTCCGTTCATTTTCGCGAACGGAGATAATACACGACAAACGTCGTGGCATCTCGCTCTTTGGCAGAGCGAGTTTATTAATTAACATATTTGTTAATTAACATTTATTAACAATTAAAATTATCTCCGTTCATTTTCGCGAACGGAGATAATATACGACAAACGTCGTGGCATCTCGCTCTTTGGCAGAGCGAGTTTAGTAATTAACATATTTGTTAAATAACATTTATTAACAATTAAAGTTACCTCCGTTCATTTTCGCGAACGGAGATAATACACGACAAACGTCGTGGCATCTCGCTCTTTGGCAGAGCGAGTTTAGTAATTAACATATTTGTTAATTCGTTATTTTTAGTAATTAAAATTATCTCTGTCCATTGTGTGGACAGACTCACAGCGACAGGCGTCGCTGGCACCTCGCTCTTTGACAGAGCGAGTTTATTAACTAATATATCTTATAATTAATCTTATAATAATTATACAAATATTTTCTGAAAATAAAATGTTTGTAAAAATTAGTTTATGGCAAGTTGCCATATCCCTCGAGTCCCGTGGATGATCCGGGCCTCGTGACGCGCGCACGATATGCGGCTACTCGTATTCGCCCGCTGCCGCTCTCTGTAGAGAGAAGCAAAGAGTAAACACAAGCGGTGCCGAAAGCCGAGCACAATGCTCCGGCTATATATATATATACATATATATATATGCGTCTGGGTAATATACCCCCAGTCATCTGTAAAGAAATACATATGTATTATAGAAAAATGTTTTTCTCGCAATCATATTATAATATGACAATCAGTTCTTGTAAACTGATACTCTCTCCGTTCGTTTTAGCGGACGGAGGAGAACAGCGACATACGTCGCTGTGACCTCGCTCTTTAGCAAGGTAGTTATTATTAACATTTCTGTTAATTAATAATTCTTATAAACTATAATTCTCCCCGTCCATTGTAGCGGACGGAGGAGAACAGCGACAAGTGTCGCTGTACCCTCGCTCTTTAGCAAGGTACATATTAATTAACATGTTTGTTAATTAATAATTCTTAGAGGTCAACTAAAATTTTTTCATCTGCAAAAAAAAATATTTATTATTCAAGAATTGAATTCTTGCAATCATATTATGTATATGACTAACAGTTCTTATGAACTGATACTCTCCCCGCCCGTGTTAGCGGACGGAGGAGAACAGCGACAGACATCGCTAACACTCGCTCTTTAGCAGAGCGGTGTTTATAAATTAACGTACTTATTAATTAAACTTATTGTAATTCTAAAAATAAAACATTATTAAAAATAAATATATGGCAAGATGCCATATATTTCGGGTCGTGCGGACGACCCGGGCCTCGTGCCGCGCGCACGCTCGACCGAACCTCGTGTTCCCCCTCCGCCCCTCACCGCAGAGAGAGGCAGCGAGTGAACACAAGCAGTCCCAAGAGCCGATCGCAAAGGTTCGGCTATGCATATATATATATGCTTCTGGGTAATATACACCCAGTCATCTGAAAAGAAATATAGTATATTATGCAAAAATATGTTTCATGCAATCATATTACATGATAATCAGTTCTTATAAACTGATACTCTCTCCGTCCGTTTTAGCGGACGGAGGAGGACAGCGACAGACGTCGCTGGTATCTCGCTCTTTAGCAGAGCGAGTTGATTAATTAACATATTTGTTAATTCGTTATTTTTAGTAATTAAAAATATCTCTGTCCATTGTGCGGACAGACTCACAGCGACAGGCGTCGCTGGCACCTCGCTCTTTGACAGAGCGAGTTTATTAACTAATATATCTTATAATTAATCTTATAATAATTATACAAATATTTTCTGAAAATAAAATGTTTGTAAAAATTAGTTTATGGCAAGTTGCCATGTCCCTCGGGTCCCGTGGATGATCCGGGCCTCGTGACGCGCGCACGATATGCGGCTACTCGTATTCGCCCTCTGCCGCTCTCTGTAGAGAGAAGCAAAGAGTAAACACAAGCGGTGCCGAGAGCCGAGCACAATGCTCCGGCTATATATATATATATACATATATATATATATATGCGTCTGGGTAATATACCCCCAGTCATCTGTAAAGAAATACATATGTATTATAGAAAAATGTATTTCTCGCAATCATATTATAATATGACAATCAGTTCTTGTAAACTGATACTCTCTCCGTTCGTTTTAGCGGACGGAGGAGAACAGCGACATACGTCACTGTGACCTCGCTCTTTAGCAAGGTAGTTATTAATTAACATTTCTGTTAATTAATAATTCTGATAAACTATAATTCTCCCCGTCCATTGTAGCAGACGGAGGAGAACAGCGACAGACATCGCTAACACTCGCTCTTTAGCAGAGCGGTGTTTATAAATTAACGTACTTATTAACTAAACTTATTATAAATCTGAAAATAAAACATTATTAAAAATTAATATATAGCAAGATACCATATATTTCGGGTCGCGTGAACGACCCCGGCCTTGTGCCGTGCGCACAATGTGTAGCTACTGGTGTTCCCCCTCCGCCACTCATCTAAGAGAGAGGCAAAGAGTAAACACAAGCAGTACAGTCTCGAGAACCGATCGCAATGCTTCGGCTATGCATATATATATATATATATATATATATATATATATATATATATATGCTTCTGGGTAATATGAACCCAGTCAGCTGTAAAGAAATATATATTATTCCAAAATGTATTTCTTGCCATCATATTATATTATGTTGATCAGTCATTATAAACTGATACTCTCTCCGTCCGTTTTAGCGGACGGAGGAGGACAGCGACAGATGTCGCTGTAACCTTGCTCAGCAAGGTAGTTATTAATTAACATTTCTGTTAATTAATAATTCTTATAGGTAAAATAAAAAAATTTCATCTGAAAAAAAACATTTATCATTCAAGAATTAAATTCTTGCAATCATATTATGTATATGACTAACAGTTCTTATGAACTGGTACTCTCTCCGCCCGTGTTAGCGGACGGAGGAGAACAGCGACAGACATCGCTAACACTCGTTCTTTAGCAGAGCGGTGTTTATAAATTAACGTACTTATTAATTAAACTTACTGTAATTCTAAAAATAAAACATTATCAAAAATAAATATATGGCAAGATGCCATATATTTCGGGTCGTGCGGACGACCCGGGCCTCGTGCCGCGCGCACGCTCGACCGAACCTCGTGTTCCCCCTCCGCCCTTCACCGCAGAGAGAGGCAGCGAGTGAACACAAGCAGTCCCAAGAGCCGATCGCAAAGCTTCGGCTATGCATATATATATGCTTCTGGGTAATATACACCCAGTCATCTGAAAAGAAATATAGTATATTATGCAAAAATATGTTTCATGCAATCATATTACATGATAATCAGTTCTTATAAACTGATACTCTCTCCGTCCGTTTTAGCGGACGGAGGAGGACAGCGACAGACGTCACTGTAACCTCGCTCTTTAGCAAGGTAGTTATTAATTAACAGTTCTGTTAATTAATAATTCTTATAAACTATAATTCTCCCCGTCCATTGTAGCGGACGGAGGAGAACAGCGACAGACATCGCTAACACTCGCTCTTTAGCAGAGCGGTGTTTATAAATTAACGTACTTATTAACTAAACTTATTATAAATCTGAAAATAAAAAATTATTAAAAATTAATATATAGCAAGATGCCATATATTTCGGGTCATAGGGACGACCCGGGCCACGTGCCGCGCGCACGCTGAACGGAACCTCGTGTTCCCCCTCCACCCCTCCCCGCAGAGAGAGGCAGCGAGTGAACACAAGCAGTCCCAAGAGCCGATCGCAAAGCTCCAGCCCGGCATATATATATATATATATATATATATATATATATATATATATATATATATATATATATATATATATATATATAGGCCCAGTGATCTGTAAAGAAAAATGTATTATTCAAGAATATACTTCTTGCAATCATATTACATGATGATCAGTTATTCTGAACTGATACTCTCTCCGCCCGTGTTAGCAGACGGAGGAGAACAGCGACAGACATCGCTAACACTCGCTCTTTAGCAGAGCGGTGTTTATAAATTAACGTACTTATTAATTAAACTTATTGTAATTCTGAAATTAAAAATTATCAAAAATTAGTATATGGCGAGATGCCATATATATCGGGTCGCTCGAACGACCAGGGCCTCGTGCCGCGCGCACAGTGTGGCTACTCGTGTCCCCCCTCCGCCGCTCGCCGCAGAGAGAGGCAGCGAGTGACCACGAGCAGTCCCAAGAGCCGATCGAAAAGCTTCGGCTATGCATATATATATATGCTTCTGGGTAATATACACCCAGTCATCTGAAAAGAAATATAGTATATTATGCAAAAATATATTTCATGCAATCATATTATATGATAATCAGTTCTTATAAACTGATACTCTCTCCGTCCGTTTTGGCGGACGGAGGAGGACAGCGACGGACGTCGCTGTAACCTTGCTCAGCAAGGTAGTTATTAATTAACATTTCTGTTAATTAATAATTCTTATAAACTATAATTCTCCCCGTCCATTGTAGCCGACGGAGGCGAACAGCGACAAGTGTCGCTGTACCCTCGCTCTTTAGCAAGGTACGTATTAATTAACATGTTTGTTAATTAATAATTCTTAAAGGTAAAATAGAAGATGTTCACCTGAAAAAAAATATTTATTATTCAAGAATTAAATTCTTGCAATCATATTATGTATATGACTAATAGTTCTTATGAACTGATACTCTCTCCGCCCGTGTTAGCAGACGGAGGAGAATAGCGACAGACATCGCTAACACTCGCTCTTTAGCAGAGCGGTGTTTATAAATTAACGTACTTATTAATTAAACTTATTGTAATTCTAAAAATAAAACATTATTAAAAATGAATATATGGCAAGATGCCATATATTTCGGGTCGTGCGTACGACCCGGGCCTCGTGCCGAGCGCACGCTCGACGGAACCTCGTGTTCCCCCTCCACCGCTCCCCGCAGAGAGTCAAAGTCTTGACACAGGCAGTGCCGAGACCCGATCTCAAAACTCCGGCCGGGCATATATATATATATATATGGGTAACGTACACCCAATGTCTCTGAAGAAATATGTATAAGAATTTCATATTATTAGTGCCTGGCGAGATAACATATCGTGTCAAATATTTTTTTTTAATTGCAAAATTTTTCGCGTCATGAATATTGGTATATTTTCCGACTTTTTAATCAATAAGTAATTACATAACTTCTTTCCTTTCATTTTTTTAAAAATTAAAGTTGTGACAAAAGTACTATATTTTATGATAAAAATAATTACAACATAAAAAGAAATTATTTGGTACTATTTATTTGACAAACTATTTGTCGATAATTTTTTTAACTGTCATGGATACGATGAAAAAATTAAAAAAAATTTCTTCAGAAACTTTGAACCCTCCAATATGCTACTAAAATTTTTCATCGATGTGTTTTGTTTCGTTATGGAGAAAATAATTGTGCAATTTCTGTCCCCGTGAACAATCGGTACTCGGCGTGGCAGCTTCGGGTATTACTTCATCACATCGCACGTTACGCGCATATATATCCAATTCAATTTTCTCAAAAAGTCAATAAATAGCATCTTTCTTAACTTTTTATAATCCATACAATGGTTAAAAAATTCACCTATACTATCAACGATTTTTAACCATTATAAGCATTATCAAAAATGAAGAACGATGCTATTTATTCCTTTTTTGAGAAAATAAAATTCCATACGTAACGTGCGATGCGAGAAGTAAGTAATACCCGTGGCTGTCACACCGAGTACCGATTCTTCACGCGTACAGAAATTGAACAATTATTTATTCCACAACGAAACAAAACACATCGATGAAAAATTTTGGTAGCATATTGGAGGGTTCAAAGTTTCTGAAATTTTATTTTTTATTTTTTCATCGTAAGTAGTATATCGGCCACTATGGCCACCCCCACTCCTATCCCCACTCCTACCCCCACTCCTTTTCCCCCACTCCGCGGCCGCCGAGTCCGTGGCTCGGTCGGTCGTGGGTGCGGGGGGAAGAGGTGCGCGGGGGGAGGAGAGGGGATAGGGGCGAGTCGCCATAGGGCCCACTACTTTATATATATATATTTTTTTTTATATAAATTTTTTTGGAGCATGTCGGTATGGTGGAGCGCTACTTACATTTCAACCATTTTTTTCTCGGAGCGTGTCGGTATGGTGGAGCGCTGCTTACATTGCCGCCATTTTTTATTTTTCAGAGCGCGTCGGTATGGTGACACGCTGCTTTTATTTTCGCTATTTTTCTTTTATAATTAAAAAAATCCGATGCAAGCGCGGGACTCGAGCTCGAGACCCTCGGATTGCCAGCCCGAGCCGCTGTCTCTGCGCCGAGGATCGTTATGATATTAAGCATATGTGGAAGCCTCTTGTAGCGAGTGCGCGTGTGCACACATTCTCTCTCTCGCTCTCTCTCTCTCTCTCTCTCTCTCGTACTCCCACAAGTTTACAATAAATATTCAAAACCAAGAATATATATATTATAACCCTTTTTTTTTTATTAAATCTTATGACCTCATAAAGTAGCATTATAAAGTTTTTACGTATCGATATACACACATACATATATATATACATTTACAATAAATAGTGAATATTAGGATTTTTAATCGTTAGCTTCTTTTTCTTCTTCTTCTTCTTCTTCTTTGGGTCCATACCCGTCACAGCTCTCTCTGACCCTCTCTCTCTCTCATCAGACACTGATTTAACTATGGAGAACAGAGATAAACACTTGGTGTGAGAGAGACTCGTATATATGTGTAGTAACATAAACGTTTTATACAGAGTTTGAAGTACATACCTATGTATAATTATTCCTTAGCAGCTTTGAACTCGATCTTGTTGAATTTCGTGCCGTAGTACTGCATAAGTAAATTTTTACTATTCGCAGCCTGGCTCATTTGTTGAAACAGCTCGTTCGCTTCTTCGAAAGCCTTGACGAACCTCGTTGGTAGATAGCATGTAAACGTACCGTCCACGTCCACGACAATTCGCGCGCCCCATTTCGTTTGGACAATTTTGATGTCGGTGATAAGGTAGTCTTTCTCGAGCTCCAGCTCGGCCAATCTTTTGACAGGGAGAAGCGTCTCGAGACGGCCCACTTGGTTGATTCGTGTGAAGTCCATTGTGCAACTTGAGTTTTTTCAGTTTTAGCGTTAAAGCACGAAATTCTGATATCACGCGTATTTTTGCTTTAATCGTTGCAATATCTTGCAAAAAGGCGTCTAAACGTACTTTCAGCTGGCGATGCTTACTTCTTTGAAGATTTGAGAACAATGTCTGTCTATCAAGGAGCGCAGAAACAGCGGACCCCCTACCACGTAGACCCATTCCCCCTACTCTGTATGCAGTGAGAAGCATCCTGAATTTAATTGGTGCAACATTTGCTTACTTTGTAAAAAAGCTAGTAAGTCGCCTTGGTGATGTCACCTCAGAATTCTTCGAAAGCTTAGCTCAGCGTTTTTGCACGTGCGTTGAAATTAATATGACATAGTGATAGCGAGAAATAGGGGGATCACGTGAGAATGGAACGTGCCTATATCACGGCTATTTGAGACGGCGTTGAATTTCTCGCTGAAGGAGTCAACAAAGAATACACGTTTTTTGAAAAAAATATATACACTTTATTTTTTAGCTCACAATTACAGTACAATTAGCGGCTGCGTGAACAACAGCCTTGCACGCACGACAAGGCGTTTTTATTACCAAAAGTATTAAGATTATTGTAACGGTACCCACACCCTACATCGGCGCCCTTGTTGAGCACACTCTTCAAAGGAATAGATTCATTACACTTATTCATATACTCATTGTAGTAGTCATACACTATTTTATCGTTTCGTGTTAAATCGGTTGAAAACGCACTCCTAAACATATTAATACCAAGACCTGTAGACAAGAAATGCAAAAACATAACACAATAATGTCCACAAGTCTGTGATTCAGGACCCTGAAGCTGTATAGCGTTGTAGCTAAAGAACCTGCAGTTCTGTCGGAGACGCTGGAGATGCTGCGGGATGATTGGTGGTAGTCCGTAGCTGTCGAAGTACCATCCGCGTCCATTTCGATCGACGTACATGGCGACCCAGTGGGCCCCGGGCTGCTTGTGGCCATCGGTATTGGCGACAATCGCTGCTGGTTTCGTCCACACCTTAGGGATGCGATCTGCTGGGTATACACCTACAGTACGACGCTTTATACCGCGTAGGGCCTGCAGAAGCTGCTCGGTGTTCATAATAGACAACGATTATAGAGACACTAGAGCGCTTTTATATCGGTGGTTTTCCCCTCCTCGCGGCGGTCCACAGCTAGTAGGCCGATGTTCCAGGTTGTCGTGGTTCTATACTCCCACAAGGAGCTGGAACGATCGTTATGAGAAAGCCACTTTTTGATTCTCACAGCGTTGTTGAGGGCACACGTGAACGAGCAATTTTTACGCAGCAAGCCATGATATATACAACGGGTGTTGCTCTCGGGAAGATTACGGAACGACGAATCGTCGTCTTCATCTTCTTCTAGATTTATAACGTAGCAATCCGTTAGCTGTGTCAGATATGCCGCTTTATCAGCTCCACGTGTAAACAGGCGATCAGACTGCACTGCAATTTTTTTCAACGAAGCCTCGACTGTGCGTAAATGCGTTTCGCCCTCGGACCACTCTATACCATGATGATTGGTTTGTAACCAGGTGTTTTGACGTTTTACACTAGGTGGTATAACGTTATAAGTGTAGGGTGGTGATATAATCCAATGGGCTAGGTACGACGTCTTTATAGAGACCACGGCAACTTCTTTAGGTATAAAATGATTATATTTATCCTTCAGGCCCTGTATATCAATGACGATGTTCATGGTGCTTCTCAATCGTCGTAACACGTCGAGTTTTGAATACAGACTGACGACAAATATTGCACGTTCTGTGGATATATGACACCTCCCCCTCTATAAGCCCTGCGATCTAGCCACTAAAATCCACAATTACTTGTCTGGAAGAGTCGATCTCCAACACATTATCATATTCCGCATACACAATGCAATTAATCGTTGACGTTAGGGCTGTTGCGAAACGTACTTCTATCCTCACACTACCGTGTCTCACAAGATTCCAATGGGTACTACAGTTGGCCGAGAGATCAGGCGTAAGATCAAATGCAAAGAGACAATTACCCTGCGGATAATTTGTACGTGTAATAGAATTGCCCTCGTTGAGAAAATGGATACCTGTACCAGAAAATAGTGTGTGGTACGCATCCACGTACATATCTCCATCTGCGAAGTCTGGTTGTAGAGGTTTTGACGGTATTTGCAAACCATCGGCATACAAAGAAAAATAATTAATATTGTAATTCTGAAAATTGAAGGGATTCATTTTACAATCACCATTAAAGGCCTTATTATCGACAAAACCGACAATTATACGTTTAGGCAGTTGGCCAAGTATGACATTATCAAGAGTATCACCATGCACCCCGGCATGCAATGATATCGCTTTAACCTCGACTCGTGTCAAAGGGTATTTCGCTGTAGATTTAGACAGAGCTCTTGCATGGGCTAAAAGTATACCCGGTGCTATCTTAACACGTCGGACAAGTAGCGACGCTTCCGTAATACGTATGGTATAATCTTTCGAAGAGCTCATAAGACAAAAAGCGTTATTGGTCCGTACGAGACGCAGACGCATCTCAACACCGTTTAGCAAAAATCTCTCTTGATTGAAGATATCGCAGTGCAAATGGCCGATGAGATCGGTCGTTTTATTCTTACCTAATATGGTCCGACGGTTTGCAAACCCGACATTATTATCTTCTGTATCATCCATTTTACCAGCCGAGTCATTATACCACAAAGTACTCGTGAGATGCGAGGCCTTAGCACCAGGCCCGTAGTTCAAGAGGGTTTCAATGTATGCCCTATAGGCATAAACGTTATTAGGAGGTGACACAAGTTTCTGATTTAAAAATACATCGATCTGATTGAACATTGAGTGCAGTAGATTATTGACTGGGGCTACTTTAGGAGCCGTAGCATCCTTCGTGTCTGGACTCTCTATCTTAACACGCATACTCAGCATGGTGTGTGCAAGATCAATGTACTCATCTCCCTGACCAGGTATGACAAACTCTATCGGTGAATCATCCGTCAATGATGAGATTGGCTTGTAACATACTGTATGTGCTCCCTCAATTGTTGTCTGGGTCGGCGGTAATGTGAATAGCTCAAGCTCCGACTTAAGGCACTCACACGAGTGCGCGTGTAAGAAGGCCATTTTTCCAAGATTGTGTTAGGCAAAAATATCCGCCACTGTTCTTGATTTCTTGTAACGATTCTTAGCTGTCTGTTGTGTTGCTCTTCTTCTTCTTTTCACAGTCTTCGTCTTCTTGCCCTGTTTCTTTTTCACAGAGCCCGAACGTTTTCGCGACCTCACAGCCTTCTTTCGTTTTTTCACACCGGTACGTCGTGATGCGCTCCCGGCAAGAGAATGGAGCAGTTTATTAATTTTACCGGCTTTATATCCCGAACCCTTCATGAGCGTGCTAATTTTTTCTTCAGCCTTACGCTTCAGATTCTCCCCCGATTCGCGCAGGCGTGTTTTGAATGCTTCTCGTGGGTGAATACCAGAATCCATGATATCGGTAGCCACGTTGATACCCGACCGAAGTGCCTCTTTACCAACAGCCCGAGCGCCTTGTTTCAAGAGAGGTATTATTCGTCGAAAGAGCCCACCAAGGAAACTCCCAATACCATGACCCCTTTGATTCGGCGAGCCTATATACACATGACTGATACCACCATAACCGGTTCGACCACCGCCCGTTTGCACATCAAAGTATTCGTCATAGTAAGCCATTTTAGATTGGTTCAGGTTAATCTGTACGTTTGAACTGTAGCGTCACCGTCAACGTCCCGTACTCGAATGGTATAGGCTTGCCAAACTCATCCCTTATATCAATCGTTATTGTTTGAAAACTAGTGCGTAATAGGGGAATATAGCGTGGTGGTGAGAAGTTTCTTATCTTCACCGATCCATAATTACGATTATCAGCGGCAACGATTGGCACGACACGCAGCAGTGGCGTATGCACATCTCCGGTGATATAGGACTCGCAGATATCCGTATAAACGTACATCATATTTGGGGTCCCATGGGCTAGATTGGCAGGTCTCTGAGCAGTGTACTCACTCTGAACTACCACATCCTTGGCCTCGGTGAATCCTAAAATCTTGTTCAATACGTCGGAGAAGTAGAACGAGTGTTCCACGTTCTTACACGATTCACAGATACGTGTGACCGTCACATAACCGTTACGGCCATGCTTAAATTTCAAATGATCCGCAACACACGATATCTCGTTAATAGCCTCGATTAATGTGTCTATGCTGAGGTATACACCTGGAGGTACACAAACACGGTCTTCCTTAAAGTCGGTGGTTGTCATACTACCGGGTGCTACTGTGTTTGTTATGACATTCATAAAGTTCCGCTCGCCCTCGGGTGGCACATGCAAAATCGTCGTGGGTATGTGTATTTCAGCTAGAGAAACAGCCCAGCTACCGTGAAGAGACATACATTGGGGCAAATGCGTGGTATACCTTGTTGTCACATTATCAGGATAATAATTCATACTACTATTACTGGGTAAAACCATGTAAAATTCCTCCTTCATTTTGCCGGGTGTTGCTTAGACGCCTTCGTATGCACTCTCGATAACTCAGCCTCATAAAATATGCCGTCGATATCCTCGTCGTGGAGATCACGCAGGGTGTATGTCACCGGACAAATGCTGTGCGATACACGTATGATCTTAAATAACTCGTTGCTCCAACTACCCTCGTAACCTTTTGCAAAGGCTGCCTTCGCGCTACTGATGCGCACGATGTCACCAACACTGTATTTAGGAGAGCAATTTTCGGTTCTTCTGTACCGCTGTATTAGGTTATTCCGGGCCTTAGCCGCTGTAGCGTGTGTCACCGTGACAGGAGCCATTTTTATACCGCTATGCGTGGTGTGATTGTACGCCGAAACGATGTTCTGCAGAACGTCTAGGTAACGTTTTTTTCTAGAATACGTAAAATACCGCCACATTCTTTCTTTCAGTGTTCTATTGAATCTCTCGACAATAGCCGCTTTTATATCAGGGTTTCTCGCAACACGGAACTGTATGTTCTTTTTCTTTAAGAGAGCCTGGAATGCAGCACCGGTAAATTCTTTACCTCTGTCCGTCTGTAGGTAAACGGGTAGTCGACCGTTACTATTTTTTTTAGATAAAATGAGATCAAACGCATTAGCCACAGATGCAGCAGACTTGTCACGTAAAGGCTGAACCCATGCAAATTTACTAAGAACGTCTATAACGACCAGGAGATAAACATAACCATCATTATAATCTTTAATCGAGCGAAGATCGACGAGATCAGCCTCCCAGAAGTCGTCAATGTTTCGGACATTATAAAAACGGCGCGGATAATGACGGCGCACGGACCTGTGTTTTGTATAAGTATCCTGTGCTTCAAGCCACTGTAACGCCTTTACACGGGAAATTTTTTTCTGACGTGCCAGGTGTAACAATTTGGTAGCGCCTGAAAACGATGCTTCATGGGCGGGGTTAAAGTACACGTTTTCTAAGATTTTCATGATTATAATTTCAGGTTAGCCCAAGTTACACGCCTTTTCTTATTATGATAGCCACCACCTCTCTGCTTATCTCCCTGTGTTTGCCGTGCTGGTGATCTGCTCTCAGGACCGCTGAAAAACGCTAACTGGTCCGTATCGGGTGATCCCTCGCTGCTCGTACTACTATCACCAGCCTGCGAATGACGCCGTGGTGTATTAACTCTAGACTCCGCCCACAACTCCTCATTACCAATAAATTCCCGAGGGGCCTTGATCGTTCGGAGAACTTTGGCAAAGGCACCGCGTCCAGCCGGATTAGATATTTTCCTAGCCCTCATAGCATCGTTCACGAGATCAACAATATTTGAATCCTTTATCGGTTTCCCGCTGACCAACACGACGCCGTCAGAATCCCAAGAAAAATTAGATCGTGGAGCAGTACGCAAACGGCGAAGCAGTAGTTTCGCTTTCGCGCGAAATTTAGCTGGTACACTCTCAATTATAATGGCATCACTCATACCGTCACCGGTTTCGTCTTCTTCTCTGTTTCTATCATAGTCAGACTCTACAGCGCCTTTATTCTTCATAAGGCCTCGGTACTGCTGAGCTCTCTCATCATCGATGAAGTGGAGATAACGCTGTAGTACAGTCAAGTACGCCGCCCACTTTTCTCGCTCATCCTTGTATGCGCAGGAATGCAAAATTTCATTCATTTCCGCGTCTAAACGGGCCAGCGTAGTGTCAATACCCCGCACTGGCTGTGCTTGAGGTGCATCCACGTTAAAAACAGGCTGCGTATGACTTTGTGTGTTCAGGCGCGTTAGATGCTCCTCCGGCACGAGTACCATTTTTCTTGCGTGCTCCATTATCCACGACCGCCGATCAAACTTGATAGAACAGTACCTAGTATTGGTGCTAATAAGAGAGGTAGAAATCCACCGCTTTGAACAACAAACCGTTTTTTACTCTTCCAACAGCCCTTTTTTGAGGCTAAACGCCGGAGAACCGGTGCGTGTCGGCGTAATTTTTTTCTCTGGTCGGGCTTCAGTGGTACATTACCGCAGAGAACGTTCAACGCACACTCACAAATACAGCGGATAATGCTTGGATCCGCTTTGCGTAAAACAGCCTTGCGCTGCTCCTTATTCAGGTGTTGAAGAGCACGCAATATCGCAACGTGTTTTTTGCAGAGCGGTGAACCACCCTGCGCCATTACGTCTGATGAACTGCCGACCGTCCTGATGTATCACTCCTTTTTAAACCCTTTGCACGACATGTCTTTGGGGCTGTGGTCGCCCTAAGAATGTACCACACACACTGACAAACGGAGTGACTAGCACTTATTAGTTTTTTGTGCGTGTCAGGTGTATTACGCGCTGTGTTGGGTTGTTGAAATACAATCAATATAGCTATACATTTTTCGTGACACGACGATGCTTTAGGCGCCATTACATGCGTTGAACTGGTAATTCGCTTGTGCCCGAACTGCTTTTTAACTTTTTCCGCGGTATGTACACAAAATGATGGGTGTCGTCGGGAAAAATACAAGTACGGTATCTACAGTTATCAGGTGTTGATTGTTTCAAATCGAGTAACAAATAACCATGCGGTTTCGATGTTGCGTCATGATAGGCCTCTTGTAGAAACCGCGGGTTTTCCGGGCATACCTGGCGCGCGAGATGTTGAATTTGAGCACGATCACGAGGATTTTTAAAAATTACGATATAATTGGCGTTCAATGAAATATCGCGTTGACCGTGTCCTTGATGGAACAAGTTTTGGGTAATAAAAATAACACTCAGGTTTTTATGATGGCTACCTTTGGTGAAAAGATCTACAACGCTGTTGTTCGATGCCTCGCGCATCAAATCGTCGATTATTATGAGTTTTGCACGAGGATCGTTCGCGTAATCGGCACTCTGAGGCAGGCCTTCATGAAATTCTATTGATGTGCCGTACTCTGTGTATGCAGGCTGCCACTCGGAATAATAAAAAATAATTCTCTCGAACGGCTCACTGTTCATACGCTCTATGAACTTCAAAAACTTTTTTACAAAGTACGTTTTACCGCAGCCCGTGGGACCACAGATCATCGAGGTCCAGGGATGCTTCCACCGTGTGTCCATCAGGACGAATGAGTATGTTTTATTCACGACTGTATAATTTAAAGTATTCGTCATATGTATACGGATTTTTATTTTACAATATCAGTGCAAACATTTCACAATGATAGCATAAATATTTACAATAATAACAGTACTTTACAATATTAAACCCTGTAGCCGTAAGGGAGCGAGCCATATTCGCCGTCACGTCTTCGTTTGATGCTCGATGGCATACAGGTTTTTGTTTCGGGCCGCGTAACGACCTGGTGGAATGCCGTTCGTCTAATAGCATCGTAGCGTAATACAATTGGTGCCTCTCTCTCACCAGTTACAAAGGTGCGCACAGATCGGTAATTGATTAACGAGCTATTGGTAAAATTGAGTGTTATGCCCTTTACTTTACACACCTCGCTTTCGGAGCCGTCGGGGCATTGCACAATAAACGAATAAAATTTCGGACCACCAGAAACAAAACTTTTTATATAACTACCCTCACCATAAGAGCATAACTCATCGGTAAGATCCCCTAAAAGTTGACCGGTCGGAGGTTCGTATTCACAGGTGTCATTCTTCTTCGATACATATATCACAGAGTCTGTATCACAGTATAGTGCACGAGGACCCAAGCGCTCGAGATAACTATATAATTTCAAACGCGCTTGTGCTGTTGTATATGCTGCTATTACAACGTTTGCTATATCAGAAGGTATTACAGCGGTGTCGACCCTCGTGTAATTAATATATAGTATCTCGTTATTAACAGGTAGAATACCTGTGATTTCATATTCAGGACTGGTCAATAATTCCATGAGCTTTTGACGAGACGAAATTATTATCGTTTGCGGTAAGTTCTCACGCTGACCGAATTTACCCCAAAAAGAATTAAGGCATAATTTAGCTACAGAGCGTAACCCTGGGTTTTTTCTAATATTGCAGCGGTCTAGCTTAACACCTTCAGACCTCTCAAAAGCTGCTATGTATTGCTCTTGCGCCGTTTCATCCCCCAAACAACTTTCGGGCCAGCCACTGGCCTCCTGTTTGATTTTCAAAAATGTATTTATATAGGAAGCAAAGAGGCCCCCCTCTTGAGTTTCACGATTGAGCTGTGTGATCTCATACTGCCAGATTTCGTATACTTCGATAACTATATAACCGCATAAGATAGCTTTGCGTAGCTCATCGACCACCCATGTACCATCAAACATACGGTCAGAAGGATCTTCATGCGTGCATGTTTCTGGGTTCATACTCTCGGAACAGCTACGGCATAGAGGAAATAACAATCGGTGGTGCATACGCACCGGTAATACGGGGTGATAAAGATTCGTAGGTGGTAATACACGGCATTTAACAAGACCCTCTACGTGTGAAAGATCATTATTATTTGGACCTGTCAGTTCAATGCATTCAGAGCCCGTATATACGCGGGGGTGTCCTACGGGATATTTGCCAAATTTACAGATGTAAGGGTATAAAGAACAGACATCCACATAACGTATCTGCTCCGAATTCTGGGCGTCGTAAAGCGTAACCATGTTTTCTGTACGCCCCCCAAAGAAAGCATCGCGTGGGTTAAGAGGCTCTATACCAACTAAAGGATGGTTCTTTATGAGTGCACGCATTTCCGCATCAGCTTCTAACAAGCGATCGTACTCGCACTCCCAAATCTCTGTTAATACATGACCTCCCTCTCGAATCCTATTCGATATACTTATAGTTTTTTCGAGACGTTCGTCCATCGATGTACCATCACTCTGTCGCCGTTCCCTGTTTAAAGGGTAACATCGCGGACACCCGTGCCAATAACACCCGTGAAATTGTAATACATAAGAGGTATCGTCTGTTTTGTAGTAACCGTCTACTAGTAAATTTTGCAATATTTGAAATTCACGTCCCCGGCCTGCATGAAGAATTCGTTGCCCTAGAGAGTGTTCCATCCACACGAGCCATGAAACTGCTTTTTTAGATTGGTTATGAGCCCATCTGTAGCCGTTCGTTGGAATAATACCTATCGTGTTATCTTTCAAAAAGTTTTTACGAAAAACGCGAAAACAGGCTGACGCTATTGTTGTGCACTCTTCGAACGGGCAGACATTGCCACTGGCAATAAACATATTCCGAAAAGCCATACACGCCCGCCTTAATATCGTAACATCTGTCGTGCAATAATCAACAATTTCTTTCTGAAAATTGAACAGATAATTACGATCTTTCAATGACCGGTACCACGCAAGAAATTGTTCGCGCTCACCAGCACGCATTGTATCAGGTGAATAATATTCCAGGCTTGGTAGAGGACCTTCATATTTTTGGTTTTCCGGTCTGTTGAATAAATGAGGAAAAGTGCCTTTTGTGACAGTATTCGCGAGACCAAAGGCTTTTGGTAAAGCGCTTAAAGACATGTGAAAGTAGTGTAGGCTATCGAGAAACACAAGATTTTCAAGCCGCATCGTAATTATTTTTGTACCGTTCATGATTAGCGATGGTAGCTGTGTCTTTTTTTCTTCGATTAAATACCGCAAAATAAACTGCGCATCAAAGCCCCCTGCGTTATGAGCAATACAAATTGTACGAGAAAATCCCTTGATACTCGTCATAGCTAATTCTACAAGCTGAGCTACGGGACTATGCTTGAAAACAAACTCGTGCACGCCGCAATATTCGCACGGCTCTGTTATGGTATCATCAGTACAACAAAACGTACAGAGTCGTTGAGCTACGCAAAGGTTTGGTTCATGAGCAAAAGTAGAGGTGTCACCCTTTAAAGGCGTGCACTGCTGTGTTTCAAAGTCATAGAAAATGAAAACTGCTTTACGCGTGTCTTTATATGTACGAAGACTTTTCATGAAACACATATGATTATTCGGCTCGTTGTGTTTACACGTCTTGCAGTATTTCACACCGCATATATGTTTCTTCCGTTCTAAAGGTCTTATCGTTTGGAAACACCAACGACAGCGTTTCACAGTTTCGCACACACTCGCTCTTCGACGGTTCCTGACTACAGCGACAGTCTTGTGTTTTTGCAAACACTGATCTCCGAAAAAAATACGATTACAGTCAGCACATTTAATTGCATCATCTGTATTAGGATTACAGGGCGGTAGCGTAAAACACCCGGGACATTTCTTTTTTGAACATCTGTGATCATCTCGACGACTACTCACATTACAAGTCGAGCAAAAAGCTCTACCGCCTACAGCGCCTCGAAGATTCAAAATAGGTTGAAAATGATGCGTGCGTTCGTAATATAATATATATAACGTGTATTTTATCGTGCCTACAGAAGCCAAAATTCGTTTTCTACCATCGAATAAAGGTTTTTGACGACGTCCCAGAGTTAGAAACTCGTATACAACAATAGCAATACCATCGCGCATTAAATAATCTTGATATTGGGCGATCTCATATACGCCGCAGCCGTTTGTAGGCACAGTGATATTAGCAGCTCTCGTAAGATTAATAGCTTCGTTTTTTTGCAGCGAACCGTTAACCCGCCTAATACGTTGCCATCTAGTATGTAAGTCTCCCGAGCGCATTTCACCCCTCTCGGCATATGTGCGTGCTGCTACCAGTGAGCGTGGTAAGCATAAATTATCAAAATTACGGATTGTCAATATCGATTTTTTCGTAACAGCCTCGTGGGTCAGACCTTTTCTACCACGACCCTCGACGCCTCTCACTATACAGGTTTTTATAACGCACACATCACCGATATTCAAAGATGCTGCACTCTGAGCAACGCTAGTTATCAATTGCCAGACATCTTCAAACGTATAGTCTCTGGCGGGTCGGAAGGACAACCATACTGGTCCGTGTGCTAAACTATCTGCTGTAAATGATATTCCTACATAGTCACCACCGGCACAGGTGCTGGTGATGTGTGTCAGAAGATCACGGAATGCACCACCGAGCCAATCTATTACAGACGAACCTACGTGAGGTGGTCTGATACGCAGCGTAGTTTCGCGTCCTTGAAGTTTGAAACGTTTAAAATAGCGTGTGAAATCTCTGATGATCTCGAAGCGGTTTCCGGGTGGCTGAATATCCCTGAACGGCTCTGTACCAGTGTATGTACGCCTCTTCCCAGCGCCAAGCTGCGTCTCTGAAAATAAATACGGGTGATTATCTTTACATTGTTAACGTATACATACATTTTTCAAGCCTATTATCAGTATTATTGGTACCTTTTATATAATAGAATTCGGCTATTCATCAAACAATAATCCCTGTGTTGAATAACCTACGATAGATTAGCCATTGCGCTTATTTGCTCACTAGGATAAGCGCTTTACTTTTTAGATATAAAAGTAGGCTATGCTTACCAGAGTCGGTGTCATCCAAGAGATGTTGAAACCAATCATCAATTAACGGTATTGGTTCTTCATCGTTGTTCATCATATTGCCCTCTATCGGGTATTCCCATATCTGATTCTCATACTGTTGAACAACCCTATTATCTTCTACCACTTCTTCCACCGCTTCTTCTTCTTCTTCATCTCCTTGCGCTGATAAAACGACGGCATTGCGATCGTCAGAAATATCAGCGTAAGTACCCTCTTCTCCTTCTTCTTGCGATGATAAAACGGGGACGTTACGATCGTCAGGAATATTAGCGAAAGCATCTTCTTCTTCTTCTTCTTCTTCTTCGTCGCTGCTACCCGTATCGATTATTTCAGATCTTCCGATGCTTTTTGATCTTTGGCATAGTCCTGAAGGACCTGCAATCGGTTCACTTTGCTCTTCCACGTAGGGCTGCGCTGGTATGTCTAATGGATAAAAACAAAAATATAAGAATAAAGTTAAGCCTGCGATATTAAAAACCAATGATTTTAGATAATCAGATTTTAATTTCAAAATAAAAATTTAGAATATCAGGAATCTAAATACTTACGTTTCGCGGTATTTTTCTCCAAATTTTCTACGGCGCAGACAGCGTCTACAAGAGCAGCTTCTTCATCGCTCGATGCGCCCCAAAGCTGCCGATAACCTATTATAGCGTTTCCATCATATTAGATCGGTTTCAATATTTTTACGATTTGTAAAAAAGTACTTACTTCTGATTTCATCAGCAATGCCACAAACACTCTGAGATCCTTGAAGGCCTCTTCTCTGTAACTCCTCGTACACACACATTATCACCCTCTGACCCTGCAGTATGCCTCTGTTATAGGCCGTCACTATGTTACGCAGAGGAGCCCACCATATAAGATACTTCAATCGATTGATGAGTTTATCACCCGATAAATGTTTTAACTCGTAACACCACTGAGTGTCGCAACGACGTCGTATCTGTACACTATGCACTTGTACAAAACGCAAAAAATCGCGAATACATTTACGAAGGGCGCGGTCTGCCATCACTCACAATAAAATATAATACGCCGTTACACTGCTCGATTGAGACTGTCACTTCTGTATCAAAAGATGAGTATAAAAGCTAGGCGACTGTATGCTTTTGATTTGTATGCCTTTTTGCTCAGATCCACAAGACACGTCTTGCTTAAAACGTGCAAGGGGTATCGGTTTCATGAGTGGTTTGCATAGTCCGGTCGCTTTTATACACACACATATATATGTATATATAACATTAAAAGTAAAAATTAAAAATTAAAACTGCATTCAAATACCCCCTCCAATAATTTTCTATATTTTTAAAAGTACATTCAAAAGCGAAACTTTTCAAAAAGAGATGTTTTTTTCGATCGAAGAATTTTTCGATTGGTAATGAAAATATTAAAAATGCAAAAATTAAAAAATTCTGGCAATTGCACCGTTTTATGTGCAGCGGCCCCTATATATATATATATATATAGGGGCCGTATAATTGTGTATAGGGGCCATAATTGAAAAGATTATACAGTTATTCGATTCGATCCATCACGAAAAACGATATTTATTCTCGTATAAAAAGAATAAAAAAGAAGCAGGCTGTAGCATGGTCTCTGTCTTCCTGCCGAGACCTCTATAGCTTTTTCTCTCTCATGCATACAGAGCCTTTAAGAGATAGAGAGCGCGTACCTTCTGATCTAGAGTATAGGTGAGGTGGTGGTGAACGGTACGGGGGGAAGCACGCTACGAGCCGTATATACTGCTAGCAATGTCTCCTCTTCGTTACCTCGCGCAGTCTCTCTCTCTCTCTCATTCTTACGTGAGAGCGTGAGAGCGTATACCTTCATGAGCTCTCTCTCTCTCTCTCTCTCTCAAAAAACGAAAATTTTCAAAAAGAGGTGTTTTTGAAAAACCGGTGTGTTTTGAGAGGGTAATTAAAATCTCAATTTGTCGATGGGTAATTAAAAATCTCAATTTTTCGATAGTTACTGAAAAAAATATAAAAAATGCAAAAATTAAAAAACCGGGCCGTTACACCGTATAATGTGCAGAGTTCCGTATATATCATTTCAAATAATAATTGAAAAGATTATACAGTTATGCCCTTTGGTGCAGCACGAAAAAACGATATTTATTCATGTATAAAGAAAATAAAAAAGAAGCAGACTGTAGCACGGTCTCTGCCTTCCAACAGAGTGCTCTATAGTTCTTTCTCTCATCCATAGTATAGACGAAGCGAAGATGAGTGGTACAGGCGAGGTACGCTGCATGTCATATATACGGCAATGTCTTCGCGAACTCGCTCCTCTGTCTCTTTCGCTCTTATGCACTACCTATGGCTCTCACTCTCTCTCTCTGGAACAGAGGCATTCCCTATATGAAGCTCTTCTCTGTGTGCGGCTATCCGTAGAGTGGTCTGTACACTCTCTCGTACCTTTATAAAACGCTATCGCGCGCTCTTTTGCACATACGATCATTGATGTATTTGACAATTTATAGGTAATTAATATAATTAAGAGGAATTGCGCATATATATATATATATATATATATATATATATATATATATATATATAAATATGCGCAATTTAATATATGCATAATTATATTATATTTATGCATAATTTATTTGAATAACCGTATATATATATATATATATATATATATATATATATGTACAAATGCGAAATCGTAAGTTCGTGATGAGCCCAGGTGTGCATTCCTCACTGTGGTACATATTCTACGAAAACACTCGTTTCAGTTTTGTGTTGATATAAACAAGCTATACCATAGGTACGTGACGGTTGCACGTGTGCATTCCTCGCGATGATGTGTTCTTCTTAACAGATATTGTTTTCCACATCGCTCTAAGGACGGTTGGGAGGGGGGATACACGGGGTTCTGCAAGATCTTGCTGCACTATAGAACTCAGTTCTTATTCAAGTACCGTACTAAGCAGTTCTTTTTTTATAAATACGCTAATATTATGTACCCTCTGTGGGAAGTCGAAGCGATGCCGCCGCAGTTTCAATGCACGATCGTTGAATTTAAAGACTTTAACGAGATATACGTGCGAACGGTGACGATGGCTACGATCTATCGCGAGCTCATGGAGTGTCTCCGCAGTTATTATATAGAAAACGCTAATGGTGTGCGCATAGGTTTAGCAAACCTCGCTGAAGACATGTATTGTGCAGTGATAGTGAGTGTTAGTGTGTATAGGGGTGTGATTCGCCAAACATCGTCCGACGGGTGTTGTAACGTGGCCCTCGTTGACGAGGGTCGCGAAGAATTTGTGGAGAGCGAAAACATTTTTTATCTACACTCTCATTTTAAACTCATACCCATTCTAAATATAGTGTGTGGATGGTATGAATTGTACAATATAAATTACGAACATCGTGCGGAAGATATGTACTTTTTTTTGGCGACGCGCGTAGTGAGAGCTATAAGTGTATATGAGGATATTATAGCCGTGCAATTTTTCGACGCGCGGGGCCGAAATGTGGCTCGTCTGTTTTTGGAGGGAGAGAACGGAGAAGAGGAAGAAGAAGACGACGGTTACAACAGCTACGGCAGTATGTAGTGCGTGTGTGTGTGTGTGTGTGTGTGTGTGTGTGTGTGTGTGTGTGTGTGTGTGTGTGTGGGTGTGTGTGTGTGTGTGTGTGTGTGTGTGTGTGTGTGTGTGTGTGTGTGTGTGTGTGTGTGTGTGTGTTGTGAGATCGACATAGTGGCGCGTGAAAAAAGTGAGAAAGAAATAGGAGTGCGGGAACGACAAGTACAGCAGGGCTCTTGTAAAACGAAGAGAGAGAAGGAGAGAGATGGAGAGAGAGAAAATGGTAAGTAACAGACACACACACACACACACACACACACACACACACACACACACACACACACACACACACACACACACACACACACACACACACACACACACACACACACACACACACACACACACACACACACACACACACACACACACACACACACACACACACACACACACACACACACACACGCACTTAATAAAAAGAGTTTATTGTACGACGCGCGAAAAGAAAAAGAAAAAGAATAAATATATTAAAGATTTTGATCGAGGGCTATAAGAGCCTTCAGCATAAACTTAGTAGCATAACGGTCCTTGGTGCAGAGGTAACCGCTTGGCTTGGTAATCCGGGGGTCGACGGTTCGAGTCTGCCTGCATCGGATTTTTTTAATTCTATAAAAAATATAAAACTATGCAGTGCTCCACCATACCGACCAAACCCAAACCCAACATACCGACATGCTCCGAAAAAATTATAAAAATAAAGAAAATAAAAACAGCGCTCCGCCATACCGACACGCTCCGAAAAAAATATACATGTCTATAAAGGTGTGCGCACTATAGAGAAAAAATATATACATATCTATAAAGGCGTGCGCACTATAGCCACTCAGCCCATCCCCTCTCCTCCCCCCCGCGCACCTCTTCCCCCCGCACCCACGACCGACCGAGCCACGGACTCGGAGGCCGCGGAGTGGGGGAAAAGGAGTGGGGAGAGGAGTAGGGATAGGAGTGGGGGTGGCCATAGTGGCCGATATACTACTATCGTATCCCTGACAGTTCAAGAAATTATTGAAAAATAATTTGTTAAATAAATAGTATGAAATAATTTTTTCTTAAGTTGTAAATATTTTTATCATAAAATATTGTCCATTTATGAGAACTTGGATTAAAAAAAAATGTTATTCCACTTAAATCAAAAAAGTTATGCAATTACTTATTAATTAATAAGTCGGAAAATTTTCCATTATTCATAACACGAAAAATTTTGTAATTAAAAAAAATACTTGACACGATACGTTATCTTATCAGGAATTAACAATGAGCAAAATTTGACTAATTTGCGAGAGGTGACCGATCCGATTCACGCGGAATGGCCCGTATATAATTGATCTATAAATATATTAATGTGTACTGTAATAACAGTACATCCATCTTAATAATTTTATGAACGACGAACGACAATTTTTAATTGAAGATATCACAATAAAGTATCATGAATGTACAATATACAATGTAATAGATTAATGATATATTGTGTTACCTTCGAATAAAAATTACCAGTTGCCGTTAAAAAATATCAATTTTATTTAAAGAAAACGATAAACGTAGCTGTTGAGCCTGAAAAAATTATTATTCATTCTCAATAGAGACAACTAAAAACGTGAAAAGTGAAAATTATAAGGAAATGAATGTCATTGTTTGCCCATTATCGGACCAGACTTAAAGATTGTAAAATGAATAATAGACTTGTACAAACAAAATTTGAAGAAAATCGATCAGTGAAAATCAATGACAAGAAAAGAAGAAAAATGTTCGGGGAAAAAGATCTCTGTTTTTCTGTCTATAGTTCTGAAGGCAAAAAGGTGAATAAGAAAATACGAGAATAATAGAGAAATATAATAACGAGAATAACGAGAAAGAATTGTAGACTTACAGAATAAAATACGTTCGTTTCCGCGTAAGTTTCTTGGATATGTTCCGGCTATTTGCCATACAAATCCTCTCTGTTCGTCACTGTCACACACATAACATCATTAGCACTCGCACTGATATCTCCTGTTTCATTAAACACACAATCGCGACACAATAAACAAAAGAAAACCCGTTAAAACTCGCAGTGAATAAAAATTAACACATATCGCGACTACCGGATTAAACATTCGCGTGCCCGGCGAGCTGAACGACTAACCTTATACGTCACGCGGCTCTCGGGCGCTGCGACGATCTATATATATATATCGGGCGACAGTCGAGAGCGTCTAATGTTTACATTTTTAAAGTCCCTTGTTCTCGACGTGTTACATCGCGTCGTGGATACGTCTCTCATAGTAAAGTCGAACACAGAGACGCCTCATGCACACGTTCGACTCTGCTCCGTACATAGCCCCAATGCGACGCAGGTATATCTATATACGTACTGTCGCCGCAAGTAAATGGCTTACCCGATCGAGCTATAGGCAGCTTCTTAGGGCGAGAAAGATAAAACATATTATGCCTGAATTTGACTCTACACGGCAATCGGTCTAACAATGGTATCGCTCTTATCGTCGCTTTTTCTAGCATCGATACAATTTTTATATCGCGTCTATGTTTTATAATAAAATTATTTACAACATCAAACGAAATTGTTTGCTACTATTTATTTAACAAATTATTTTTCAATAATTTTTGTTTCCCGCCAGGAATACGATGAAGGAATTAAAAAAAATTCTTCAAAAACTTTGAATCCTCCAATATGCTACAAAAAATGTTCATCGATGTGTTTTGTTTCGTTATGGAGAAAATAATTGTTCAATTTCTCTTCGCGTGAAGAATCGGTACTCGGTGTGGCAGCCACGGGTACTCATCGCACCGGACGTTATGCATATATAAATGGAATTTAATTTTCTCAAAACAGGAATAAAGAGCATTGTTCTTAATTTTTTATAATGCATATAATGGTTAAAAAATGGAAGATAGTATTGTTTGAATTTATTATAAATTGTATCATCGACGTGAATGATGTGGGTCTTATTGTTGGTCGTGTTAGTTCGAGAGTAATCGGTAAATATTATAGTTTTATCAGTCGGTATTTTGCCATTTTCGTAGCAAAAATGTATGAAATTGTTAACACGAAAAAAAAAATTGACGTAGGTGATGAATCGAACCACCGATTCCACTGATGACCGGACGAGCTTATAACGCCTTAGCCCTCTCAACCGCCGCCGTTCATTTGAAAGGAGTACAGTGCGAATCGTAGGTAAAGCTCTCGCTGCGCACTGTAGAGCGTTCGCTCCATGCTCGCCGAGACCGAAAAACTCGGCGGCAACTCGAAAACGAAATCCTTAATTACTCCGGCACTAATCATCCGATCGCATTGAAATTTGGAGATGAGCTAGAGAATGATGGCACACGGTACCTGAGACTCGTTTTTTTTTAATGGCGAAAGCGGAACCGCTTTTTTTTATAAAAACGATAAAATTTTCATAGTAGCACGATGTTTCTCGTCGCGTTGATATTACAATTTCGTGCTCCACGGAAATATGCACATTTTGGATTTTGTTTTATATCATTTGATAAAAAAATGACCGAAATATGGCAATTGGAGTTTTTATGCAACGCGGATCTAGCATCGGCAAGTTCGCCGGCCCGCGCGGCAGGAGGGGTAGCCACGAGAGTCGAAGGCATAGGCACAGTGCTCGTGTACACGTTGGCCTCTGCACGGAAACCTAAAGCGTCGCGCGTATATATATAGCTCAGTCGACTCTGAAAAATCAGTCAGATTTTGCATATCGTTAGTTCCTGACGAGATTACATATCGCGTCAAATATTTTTTTTAATTGCAAAATTTTTCGTTTTATGAATATTGGAATATTTTCCGACTTTTTAATCAATAAGTAATTACATACCTTCTTTCCTTTAATTTTTTTTTTTAATTAATGTTGTGACAAAAGGACTATATTTTATCATAAAAATATTTACAACATTAAAAAAACTATTTGGTACGTACTATTTATATATCAAATGATTTTTCAATAATTTTTTTACCTGTCAGGGATACGATGAACAATTTAAAAAAAACGTGTGTGTGTGTTCTTCACACACGTAAGAAGTGAATGCTTTTGGTATCCAGCCTTTCGCTTGAATGAAAAATTAAAAATATAATCATTAAAATAATCGTTAAGATTATTAAAAACAATCATTTTAAAAAATTTAAAAAACTGGGTTGTGGAGCCTGATGAGGCTAACTCAGAGACTTGCGGAGCCTATTGAATGCGCTCGGACAGAATACAGTCTTTCAGAAACCCTGCGGAGACCTATATAAGAACAGCAAAAATAATTTTCATGAAAATAATTACAATTACAAAGATTCATTAAAATAACAATTTAAAACAATCATCTTAATGATAATCTAGTATATCCGAAGGCCCCGCAGCGCTTTCGAACGACTGCGCAGGGTTGTAGAAGGCCTGCGGGAGCTGTAGGACGCCTTCTAAAGCCCAGCGCAGTCCCTCGACAGCACTGCGCAGGGTTGTAGAAGGCCTGCGGAGGCTGTAGGAGGCCTTCTAAAGCCCAGCGCAGTCCTTCGAAAGTGCTGCGCAGAGTTGCAGAAGGCCTGCGGAGGCTGTAGGAGGCCTTCTAAAGCCCTGCGCAGTCCTTCGAAAGTGCTGCGGAGGCTATAGGTGGCCTTCTAAAGCCCAGCGCAGTCCTTCGAAAGCGCTGCGCAGGGTTGTAGAAGGACTGCGGAGGCTGTAGGAGGACCCGCAGCACTTTCGAAGGACTGTGCAGGGCTTTAGAAGGCCTCCTACAGCCTCCGCAGACCTTCTGCAACTCTGCCCAGCACTTTCGAAGGACTGCGCTGGGCTTTAGAACGCCTCCTACAGCCTCCGCAGACCTTCTGCAACTCTGCGCAGCACTTTCGAAGGACTGCGCTGGGCTTTCGAAGGCCTCCTACAGCCTCCGCAGGCCTTCTACAACCCTGCGCAGCACTTTCGAAGGACTGGGCAGGGCTGTAGAAGGCCTGCGGGAGCTGTAGGAAGCCTTCTAAAGCCCAGCGCAGTCCTTTGAAAGTGCTGCGCAGAGTTGCAGAAGCCCTGCGCAGTCCTTCGGATAAAATAAATTATTATTTAGATAATTGTTTAAATTGTTATTTTAATAATTCTTTGAAATTGTAATTATGTCCATGAAAATTATTTTTGCTGTCCTTATATAGATCTCCGCAGGATTTCTGAAAGAGTCTGTATTCTGTCCGAGCGCCTTCAATAGGCTCTGCAGGTCTCTGAGTTAGCCTCATCAGGCTCCCAACACAGTTTTTTCAATTTTTTTAAATGATTGTTCTTAATGATCTTAACGATTATTTTAATGATTATATTTTTAATTTTTCATTCAGGCAAAACGCTGGATACCAGAAGTATTCACTTCTTACGTGTGTGAAGAACACACACACAGGTTTTTTTTTAAATTTGTTCATCGTATCCCTGACAGTTAAAAAAATGATTGAAAAATCATTTGTTAAATAAATAGTACCAAATAATTTTGTTTATGTGGTAAATATTTTTATGATAAAATATAGTCCTTTTGCCACAACTTTAATTAAAAAAAATTAAAGGAAAGAAGGTATGTAATTACTTATTGATTAAAAATTCGGAAAATGTTCCAATATTCATCACTCGAAAAATTTTTCAATTAAAAAAATATATTTGACACGATATGTTATCTCGTCAGAAACTAAGGATATGCAAAATTCGACTGATTTCTCAGAGATGACTGATCTATATATATACGTGCGACGCGTTAGGTTTCCGTGCAGAGGCCATCGTGTATACGAGGACTGCCTATGCGTTCGACTCTCGTGGCTACCCCTCCCGCCGCGCGGGCCGGCGAACTTGCCGATGCTAGATCCGCGTTGCATAAAAACTCCAATTGCCATATTTCGGTCATTTTTTTATCAAATGATATAAAACAAAATCCAAAATGTGCATATTTCCGTGGAGCACGAAATTGTAATATCAACGCGACGAGAAACATTGTGCTACTATGAAAATTTTATCGTTTTTATAAAAAAAAGCGGTTCCGCTTTCGCCATTAAAAAAAAACGAGTCTCAGGTACCGTGTGCCATCATTCTCTAGCTCATCTCCAAATTTCAATGCGATCGGATGATTAGTGCCGGAGTAATTAAGGATTTCGTTTTCGAGTTGCCGCCGAGTTTTTCGGTCTCGGCGAGCATGGAGCGAACGCTCTACAGTGCGCAGCGAAGGCCTTACCTATGCTTCGCACTGTACTCATTTCATGTGACCGGCGGCGGCGGAGGGGGCCAAGAGGGGTAGCTACGAGAGTCGAAGGCATAGGCACGGCTCGTGCCTATGCCTCACGCCTAACGCGCGACGCATTAGGTCTCCGTGCAGGGCAAAGTCCAACGGGTACACGAGGCGCGGCTATGCCTTGCTCTCTCGCGGCTGCCCCTTCCGTCGCGCGGGCCACAGCACTTACCGACCTCGTGAGAATGTTGCGTCAGCGCTTCGCGCGGAATTTCGTCACACTATTTTCTCGCTACGCCGATAAAAATCTCGCTTTTTTCTTTCACGAAACGGCATCCCTATTTTTGAAGCCAATTTTGCATCAAATTTAATGAAACAAAGCTCAAAATGTGCGTTTGTTGATGCTTTAGTGAGTGAGAGTCGGGAAATTTCGATCGAATCGGTGTACTATGAAGAATTGTCTCATTTCTCCAATGATAAGTCGAATCTGCAAATTTTTTTTCAAAATTTCGAAAAAACGCGACTCTCATGTACCGTGTGCCATAATTATCTATGTACTGGCCAAATTTTAACCCGATCATTTGCTCAGTGCTCGTACAAATAGGGATGCCGTTTTCGAAGCGCTCGTCGGCTGTTACACTGACTCTTAAAGGTGTTCGAAGATTCCCCCATTCATGTTTAAGCATGCCCGAACTCTCCTCTCAAAACCATCGACTGTCCGCAAGAGAACAACTCTCGGGATTGCACGGCAGGCAGCTCAAATGATATGGGGTACCATGAAAATTTTCTCTGGAATGTGTCGCTGTTGAAATTTTTCTGTTAACTGGATACGGCAGGACAATACGAATTTTCATGGTACCCCATATCATTTGAGCGTTTCAAGTTCGCTTCGCTTCTGATCGAAATAAGAAAACGAAATCTCACGTTGAACGCCTACAATAGACGCGGATTTGTTAACCGTTTACTGACGGCAATTCAACAATGGCTGATTTCAGTCCCAACGAAATCGTTGATATGCTCCTTATTTTAGGGAGATGCCGGGGCAATTATTTACGAGCAGAAAATGTGTATCGACGCGAATATCCTGATCGTCGTCATCCATCGCGGCAGACAATCCGAACCCTCGAGAGGAGAGCGAGGGCAGGCCGAATAACCCGCCACCGCCAACGTCGCCAAAACGTGAACAATGATTTTGGTGGCCCGCATGAGGCTCGAAACATGGCTATTTTAGCGATGATAGCAATCGATCCTCATTTGAGTGTTCGAGTGATCTCGGAGCGACTGGGGTTTCCCGGATCCACAGTGCACCGAGTACTGAGAGGTGCAAGGCTCCACCCGTACAGGATACAATTCCACCAAGATACGCCTAATCCTGATCCGTTGCGAAGGATGGAGTTTTGTCGGTGGGCATTGAGACGAATCGAGCAATTCCCAGATTTTTTTAGGTTTGTTATGTTCAGTGATGAATCCACATTCAACAACCGAGGTCAGGTAAATCGATGGAACTTTCGGTATTGGACTGATCAGAATCCACGATGGGTGCGACAGATCGATCACCAGCATCGGTGGAGTTTGAATGTTTGGTGTGGAATCATTAACGGGCAATTAATAGGTCCTCACTTCTTCGAGGGAACTGTGACGGGAGCCCGTTATTTTGACTTTCTGCAAAATGAATTGCCGCTTTTGATGGAAGACATTGATTTGGTTACACGTCAACAGATGTGGTTTCAGCAAGACGGTGCACCCGCTCACTGGGCTCGTGTTGTTCGAAATCACCTGGACGCAACATTCGGTCAAAGGTGGATCGGACGAGATGGACCTGTCCATTGGCCTCCAAGATCACCTGATCTTACCTCTCCCGACTTTTTCTTGTGGGGTTATCTTAAAGACGCTGTCTACCGTCAAGCTCCAACCACACAAGAGGATATGAGGGTGCGGATAAGAGCTGCCTGCCGTGCAATCCCGAGAGTTGTTCTCTTGCGAACAGTCGATGGTTTTGAGAGGAGAGTTCGGGCATGCTTAAACATGAATGGGGGAATCTTCGAACACCTTTAAGAGTTCAGAGAACACTCATAAGGAGGTGGTTTTGAAGTCGAAAAATACTGCGGATGTGACGAGCCGCAGAGACCTAATCCTTGTGAGTGTTTCTCACACTCACACTCACACTCACACTCACACTCACACTTACACTCACACTCACACTCACACTCACAAGGAGGGTTTGGAGTCGGTAAATACTGCGGAAGTGACGAGTCGCAGAGACCTAATCCTTGTGAGTGTTTCACACACTCACTCACACTCACACTCACACTCACACGCGCGCAAACACACACATACACACACACACACCCTTACACTTGGGATGTTAAAGACTTTACCTCCTCGTGGTACATCCTGGATAACGCTAAAATAGTCAAAAATGGTGTTCTACTCCAAAAATTATGGACTTTATCAAAAAAATGTTCCTATAAAAGTTGTTAGTTTTGATCCGACAAATTTTTTAGTAACAAAGAAATGGCCTGTTTCTATTTAAAAAAAACATGTCGGCCATCTTACAGCCGCCATTTTGAATTATGATACAAAAAAAAAATTTTTTTTGAACGTCCCCCTTCGAACCCTAAAAGTTTTATTATACACAATTTTTGATCGGAGCAGTATTTTCCGAGAAAAATCAGGTGTAAGATTAAAATGGGACACCCTGTATAATAAAATTATATATATATATATAGATACATACATATTTCTGAATGGGTTTATATATATGGTGGATGATATCAATATATATATATCAATCATGTGTATACAATATATATATATATATATTCGGACAGATGTATGTATCTATATATATATTCTGCCTCTATATATATATATATATGATTTCTGATCTGAATGTATGAATATATATATATATATATATATATATATATATATATATTGAAACGTTTGTTGACGTTTCGTTAAATTTTGTTCGAAACTCGAGTAGGAAATAAAGTAGGTTGAGTCCGTGCGAGATTATGCTGAAAACCAGTAAGTATTTATTGTTATAATTCGACGTTCTCTGTTACATTTCATTATTCGTGTGTGTTGTCGTGTAGTACAATTTGTATTTGCGCGCCGTTGCGCGTGCTGCTTCGAGCGTTGTTTGATCTATTGACCGTTGTCGCCTAGATCGCTGGTGGCGCCGGCGCGTGCCGGTGTTAATATGGCTGCGGCTGCTGTTGTGCCGGCTCCATGCTTCTGTCGCCGGTGACTATTGATTTCGTGCATTCGTGTTTTTAGTGCCGATTTTGGTGTGCGTGGAGTGCGCGGACCTGTCAAGATACGTTTCGTACCCGGGAATGCAGTGAAACCTCCGTGTGTCCCGCTTTACAGTGCTGTGTTGGTTACGGTTTGAGGTTATGTTCGTTTTTCCCCAGTGTATTTATGTGACGTTTGTGTTATACTATCGTCCTTTTCGTTCGACGTTTTTCTTTTCTTCTATATTTTGTTACTTGCGATTTTCGTGATATTCATCCTTTTTATCGTCCCCTCGCAGGTATCTCAACGGAGTTGCGGTGCCATCGCGTCGCTGGCTTTGGCTTTGACCACGGACCTCCGGATTGCTGTACTTATTCGGTGAGTTGTGATTCATGCTCGTGTCTCCATTGTCATGGGTGCTGTGCTCATCGTCTGCTTCCTGGGGATACTGATCCTCCGTCTCCTCCTTGTTGCGTTGGTCGATCCTTTGGACCTTGTGTTCACGATACTTCGGCCAGTTCTCTGGGTTGTTAATAATAGCGGTCACTTGCAACTCTGGTGAGTCACGTCGGAAGTCGCCTATTGTATACCTCAGAGCTTTCGCCTTAGAAATCGTTGCTACGATTTTTCGATGCCATTCCCTCATCATCCTCGTCCTTTTATCGTTCTGTAGTCTATTGTTCACCGGCGAGAATGTTTATTCGTATGTGTCGCCCTCTGTCGACCATTTATTTATGATTTAATTAATTAAAATGGCGTCGATTAATGTTCGTCTTTATTTGTTCGCAGGTTCCGGACGTCTTCGCCTGGGTTATGTTACAATATAACATATATATTGAAACGGGTGATACCCTTTTCATTAAATGTTTTCTTTTTTTTTCTTTATTCGGGTTCTCGAACGAGAAATAAATAAATGTGGAATCTTGGGTAAAATGAAATATTTTTATTTTTCCAGCTTTAGTTACAGTTTTCAGAGTAGTGGATAATATCGGTCACGCTCCTTATCGCGTAATCGAGGTGTGATATTATGTAGTACCTCGTTTCGGGCGTGATTCGACTTATGGACATTGGCGCTGCCAGTCAAGCGCCACTTATTACAATCTTCGTTGATAGATGATCGTGCCAGGGAAAATCAATATGGCGTCGGCCAGCAAAGTGACAGTTCTGTGTGCCGGTGCTATTGTTCACTTTTCTTAGTTTTCTTTATTTTTATAAGTGAGTGTAGTGCGCGTTATGTGCAATTGGTTTTCTTCCGAAGTTCATTTTTCTGCCGATTCAGGTGCGGTCGCCGATGATCATTTTGTGGTGCGTTCGGACGATATCTTCGATGCCGCGTGGATCTTAGCACGGTGAGTGTGACTCTGTGCCACGATGCTTAAGTTAACAATATTCTTAAAAGTTTACTGCGTAGACTCCTCACCTTGGTGATCCTACCGGCTTAACAGTCAAGATTCCCGTTTTGTCTGCATGGGCAGCAAATTTGGGCGTCAACAGCAAGTGGTATGAGATCGAAGGAGAGACCGTGATTTTTAAAGGTGGTCCTTATTGCTACGTTCGCCAGGTATTTATATTGTTGCTCCGGATTGTTTATTTGCGCGAAACATCGCCCTCTTGGGAGTTTCGCCGTAACTAATATTATAAATTTCTGTTGCAGGTGTGTTCGTCTCAATATATGTATATATATTGTCACGCCGATGGGGAAGGGTTTTCGGGGAAACTGTAAAGGGAATAAAATAATAACTCACTCAGGCTCGGAATTAATAAAGAGGTAACAGTGGCTTTATTACAGCAAAGAAAAAAAATTTTTTATATAATGTATAGTCAGTCTCAAAGGAAAAGACACCGGGAATATCGATTTATCGGCGGACGATCTCCGGGGCAATATAAAAAAAATTTTAACTATATAAATCATAAATACAACAAAATATACTCTATGGGTTTGGGCGCCAGTTACTTTTTTATAAAAAAAAAATAACAAAATAATTAAGTGAAAGACTCGTTGAGACTAGGGGGATGACAAGGGGGGGGGGAGTCAGATACCTCAGGGGGGGGGGGGTCCTCCGACTCTATTGGCCTCTTATTTATTGCCACTGGCTATGGCGTGAGGACTCAGATAAATATTCTACTTAAGCTAACGCAGGTACAATAGTGTAAAAAAAAATATATAATATCCGGGCTGAATGCTGGGTTGGTCGATCGGGGAAGGGTATCGGGAAGAGCGGGGCCGGATGTAGGATACGTTTCGTTGATTCGAAAAAAAAAAATTATGTTATGCTGAGGATTCGATCGGTCGATCTCGACTGTCGAATTGTAGGCTAGGGGGGGGAGTATGAGGGAAGACTGCCGTGCGACACAGCATCGTACTCTCGGTACGTTAGGCGAGGAGCGGGGATTCGAATTTCGCGAGAACGTTCTCGAGCGTTCTCTTGGGAATAAGCAGCGGGGAGCGGGGAAAAATCTCGAAGGAACACGGGGGGGGGGGATTCGACCGTTATCACTTGCGGGTTTCTTATCCCTACACAACCGTTCCACACACGCCAAGAAGTATATGCTAATGCCTGCTATGTTGGCAGAGAGGAAAAACCCCAAAAAAAAATAATGACTGTTGCGACTCGCGGTAGAAACAACGGGAAAACGGGGGGTGACTCGATACAATGTTTTTCGCTACGAAAAAGGGGGGAAATGTCACGCGGAGCCAATAACGGAGTCCGTTCAAACACTTACTCTTCTTCGGATGACCGGTCAGTTTCCTCCTTTCTCTCTGTTCCCTCGAATTTCCTCTCTCCGTATATCCGTGTCGTTCCCTCGTTCCTTTCCCTTCTCGTATTTGTCCTTTCTCCTTATTCCTCGCACACTCCTCCGTACTCTCCTCACTCTCTTTCACGTTCTACGCCGCACTCTTTCACACAAAAAAATTACTCCTCGCCAAACTCTCACAAAACTGCTCCTCTAAACTCTCTCCAGACTTTTTCGCGCTAATCTCCTCTAGCACACTCTCTCTATCGTGGCTCGCCGCAAAGTGAGTGGCCTCGTGGCCGGCAGGAAGTTCCCGAATTTTCTCGCGCTCTGATTGGACGAGCTGCCGGCATCGACCACGGGTGACTCGATCGTTCGGCAGCAGCGGCATGGGTCAGTAGAGGGGTCAGCGTATGATCGATTACGGGTCGGACGGTAGCGGGATCTATTGGGGACAGGTAGGTAATTAGGGCGGTCGGTAACACAGAGACATTTGCATATGGGAATCTATAATTGTGGCAAAGGGGATCTATCGGGATCTCGTGCGCTGCTACCGTCTTGGTCTCTCTCCTCGTCCGTCGGCTTCTCGATGGCTTCGGGACAGTCATGGCGGCGGCGTTGTTTTGACAGGTGCAGTTTGTGCAGTGAAGTATTGTGGATGCAAGTGCGGGTCGGCGACGGGGGATTCTTCGATTCTGCAAGTGGTAAGTGTCCTTCCTTAATTTCGTTCCTTTCTGTCTCATATTTCCTATATATTTTTTTTTGGGGTTTTAGGTTACGGCGTCCGTAACGGGGTGATGGGGACGACGACGACGGCGGTGACGACGACGATGATAATGCCGACGACGATGACGACGACGACGACGATCACGACGACGACGACGATGATAATGCCGACGACGACGAACACGATGCCGACGACGATGACGACGACGACGACGATCACGACGACGGCGATGATGGCTGACAGGTTTCTTCGAGGCGACGGGATGACTGTCTTCGGGACGCCGGTAACTTGCTGCACGGATTTCTCTTCGGGGCGACGGTAAGTTTGGATGGCGGCGTCTGACTCTTCGGGGCGACGGTAAGTGTTGAACGGACTGTACGGTTTCTTAGGGTATTTATGGTATTTTAACACCTACCGTTTGTTTCAGGTCTCTTGTATGGAACGGTTGCCTTTGCGCGAGCCATGCGCAGGGCGAGAATTGTGGCGCAACGTCACAATATATATATATATATATATATATATATATATATATATATATATATATATATATATATATATATAGTATATTGCTGAATGGGTTTGTATGTATACCCAGATATCTTTTCCAAGAAACATATTATTTTGTGAACAGTTTTTATAAACAGCAATTCTCATAATATGCATGACCAAAGCTGCGAGATTAGTCGCGCGACTCGATTGTTTTCGCTCCGTCTCATTCCCTCCGCGGGGCGGTGCGGGGGAAACGCGGGCGGCTGGCTATCGCTATGAGGCCTCGGCGCTTGGCCCGTCTTGTCAAGTGTCATACTGGGGCTTCGTAGCATACGCGCGCCATGCCATCTAGCGGTAGGCAGCAGTAGCGCTTAGCAAAATGTTACGAGCTCTGCACTACCGAAGCCGTCTGAAATTTCCGCTGACTAACACTGCCTCTTAAGACCAAAAATGTTAAATCATAATTGAACCCTTATGTACACACACGGGTGTGTACATAATGGTTCAATTACGATTGTGAAAAGATTATTTGTATGTTCATATATGTTATATTATTTATTAAACCGTTAGAATCTATTTATACATTTATGTTTTATACCCCCAAGTGCATTGCAACCTTTAAAACCCGTTAATTAATTGCTTATGTACTTTTTAATAAATTATTTGTCAATAAATGTTATTTGCCTTACTTTCGTCCTTCAATGCTTGATTCAAAGCCACTCACACGTCCGGAATTATTGTCGAGATTATTTGCGGGGAAATTTTGAATAAAAAATGAAGGCTTTCAAAGCTGCCCCCTGAAGCCAAAAATCTTAGTATCACAGCGAGTCGTATACCTACGGGCTGGTATAGCTTCCCGCAGTTGCGTATCTTGTTTAGTGATCAGAGGTGCAATTTTGTTTAGCAAATATTCAAAATCTATTGTGGACATTCTTGTAAACTTTTTAAATTCTCCACTCTGCTCAGAAATGAGTTCCGATAGTTGGTTTTCCATAGTTAAACCGCATGACGTACAGTTTAGCTAGTTACTTCGAACACAGCCACACTAATTCTATAAATTGTAAATTGAATATCCTAAAAATCTAGCTCCGCATTTTAATAAGTCCTTTGTTTTGAGACATGATTGAGATATGTATAGAAAAAGCGATGGTTGGAGGAATCCCGAGAAAGGGGAAATAAATTATGAATGGAGAAAGGTGAAATTTCCGCCTTTAAATATCTCGTCGAGATTAGGCGAGATAGTGCGAGATGTTGCCACGCGCTGTCTCCAGCGCGTGATAGTGGGAGCGGCGGCCGCAAAAAAAGCTGAGAATTTCTGAAAAGCTGAAACTTTCAGAAAAGGTCGGGTTCGTCGTGACAATGAAGAAACGCCATGGTTGCCTAATCAGAACCTGTAACAAGGGCGGCGGGAGTGCCGCGCAAGGTGAGTGCATTCTCGACCTCATTTACGTCATAAGCTGAAAAGATGAAACCAACGCCAAAATGATGGGCTTGATAAGTTGAAAAAATATATATAGGGTTGCCTAAAAAAAAATAGTAACAACCCTTGGCAACCCTTAGATGATTGTTGTTATTTTTTTACCCTCACTTACGTCATAAGCTGAAAGGGTGAAACCAACGCCAAAATGTTGGGCTTGATAAGTTGAAACAATATATATGTGGCGAACGCCACATAGCGCGTGTACCGCTGATTTCAGCAAATATGAATAACCGGCGTAAACAGCCGAAATTCGAGAATATTCTAATACGCGCTCCCCACTCTAGCGCAAGATCAAACGTTCGACAGTCGTTCGTCACCTGTCGTCCGAGACAGTCGAAAGTACATACCTTTGCCCGTGATTCTATCTTGTATTGTATAGCGTAAGTGGAAAGTGCAAATAAATATCTTATTTGGTATTTCCCGTTCACCTTTTATTTTGTAAGGGACTCTCCAGCGAACCGGTCCCTTCAGTGGTGACCCCGACGTGATCGGGAAGTTTCCATCAGTCGCGCGCTACTTACGCCTACGTGTTTGCGCCAAATTTTTTTTCCAAATTTTACTTCCGTCGCAACGCGCCACGAGTGACTGCGTGTTTCACCACCGCTCGCGCATTGCTGAGCACCCAAAGACGTTGTGCTGCGCGAGTGAATACACGGACGCCTCGTGCGCATGTCAGTGAGTGAAGCACCCTCGTGCCAATCTTGGTGAACGTCATAAAAAAAACCGTTGCCAAAAACCCGACAAAAATGCAAGCCGCCACAGGGCCCGGAGCCACTATGCCGTCAGCCTCGCCAAACGCGAGAGTCAAGGTGCCGCCATTTTCTCCCGAGAAACCGGCCCTATGGTTTGCGCAGCTCGAAGCGCAGTTCCGGACACAAGGTATTGTAACCGAAATCGACCAATTCTATCACGCGGTCTCGAATATCGAAACGCGTTACGCCGCGGAGGTAGAAAGTCTCATCATCACGCCGCCTGTAACCGTCCCGTATCAGACGTTAAAAAAATCATTGCTCGCGTGCTTTTCGAAATCGAGAGAAACAAGGATCGTACAGCTGCTCGACCGAGAGAGCCTCGGCGATCGTATCCCAACCGCGCACTTGCGCCATCTGCGCAACCTCGTACCGGACATAGACGAGGAAATTCTGAGAGCGCGTTGGCTATCACACCTCCCAGAAGGCGTACGAATATGCCTCGTGGCACATGATCTACCGCTCACCGAGCTAAGCGAAGCAGCAGATCGCGTTTACGAACAAGTAAATAGCAGCAACAACGTCTCCGTCGCGTCGAGCCTCGAAACACAAATCGCCGCGCTCACACAACAAGTCGAACAGCTAGCGCGCAAAAACAGGCACATCGACCAAAACAAACGCGACGATCAAAACAAACGACGGTCAAGCAGCCGTAACCGACCGAGAACGCGTGAACTCTCACCGACATCACGCACATGTTGGTATCACAAACAATTCGGAAACAGAGCGAGAACGTGTTTCCCGGCGGGATGTAAATTCTCGGGAAACGCGGACGGGAGTCGCTAACGGCTGAAACCGATTCCCGCGCGCAATCCAGCCGCCTTTTCGTTACGGACAGATCCACTGGGACACAATTTTTGGTGGACACTGGATCTGACCTCTCGGTAATCCCCTCTCGTGGAACCATCGCGCGAAAGGACAGAACGGGGTATCAATTATACGCCGCGAATGGCTCGACCATCGATACCTTCGGCTGGATAACAATGACGCTCGATCTCGGTCTACAAAGAGACCTGCCGTGGCGCTTCGTCGTAGCAAACGTCTCACGCCCCATAATTGGCGCGGATTTACTGAGTTACTTCGGACTCACAGTAGATTTAAAGAAACGCCGCATTATCGACACTGCGTCAACACGCGCATCGCAAGGCTCGATCACACGCCTCAACCACGCGTCGGTCAAGGTCATTACCAGCGACAACACGTCGCAATTCGAAAACATACTCGCCGAATTTCCGAATATTACAAAACCCGACGGAGCTCTCCGAGACGTACAACACAATACGCGTCACTACATAAAAACTACGGACGGACCTCCCGTCGCAAGCAAAGCGCGCCGTCTCGCACCGGATCGACTTAAAATTGCGAAAGTTGAATTCGAGAGAATGGTCAAGCTGGGCATCGCCCGGCGCTCCAACAGCCCTTGGTCGTCTCCTCTCCACCTCGCACCCAAAAAATCCGGCGAATGGCGCCCGTGCGGAGATTACCGGCGTCTCAACGCTCGAACGACGCCCGACAACTATCCCGTACGCTACTTGGAAGATTTTTGCGCGAACTGTCACAGTTGCCAAATATTTTCCGTCGTCGACCTCGTACGCGCGTTCAATCAAATACCCGTCGCGCCGGACGATATTCCAAAAACCGCGATCATTACGCCATTCGGCCTGTACGAATTCCCGTTTATGACATTCGGGCTCCGAAATGCCGCGCAAACGTTCCAACGGTTCATGGACGAGGTCACACGCGACCTCCCATTCGTTTTCGTATACATCGACGATATATTCGTCGCCTCACGAAATGCGCAAGAACATCGAGAACACCTCCGCGCCATCTTCGAGCGCCTTCAACACTACGGTCTCGTTATAAACGCCGCGAAATCGTGTCTCGGAAAAACGGAAGTAACATTCCTCGGTCATCGGGTTAACGCGAAAGGCATCAAGCCACTGCCCGAACGCGTCGAAGCAATCATGAACCTCGAAAAACCTCAAAACATTAAAGGACTGCGCAACTTTCTCGGTACGATAAATTTTTACCGAAAATTCATCAAACGCGCAGCAGAAACGCTTGCGCCTCTCAACCGTCTTTTGGAAGGGTCTGAGGTCAAAAGCAAGACGCCCATCGTATGGGACGCAGAACTCGAAGAAGCCTTCGTGAAGTCGAAACGCGCGCTCGTCGAGGCAACGCTCCTCGTGCACCCGGATACCAACGCCGAGTGGGCAATCTTCACAGACGCATCCGAGCGAGCGCTCGGCGCGGCGCTCCAACAACACCGCCGAGGTCGGTGGGAGCCACTCGCATTTTTTAGCAAAAAATTATCAACGTCCGCGCAGAAGATGTCGACGTACGACCGCGAACTCGATGCAATCTACGAAGCCGTCAAGCGTTTCCGATACTTATTCGAGAGCAGACCGATCGCTATTTACACGGACCACAAGCCGCTCATTCACGCTTTCAAACAGCGGCCTGAGCGCGCATCACCCTGGCAATTCAGACGACTCGATCTGATCGGCCAATTCACCTCAGACATCAGACATGTCTCAGGCTCTGACAACATTGTCGCAGATATGCTCTCGCGCGTAGACGCGATCGCGTCAGCAGTGTCGCCACAGGAGCTCGCGCAATCTCAACGTAAGGACGACGAGCTCCGGCAACTCCTGCAACACAACGACCATGCGCTCACTCTCAAGCGTCTCACATACCAGGATCCGGACGTAACACTGTACTGTGATACATCGTCAAGTACGGTGCGCCCATACGTGCCCAAGCCACTCAGGAAGCGAGTTTTCGACTCACTCCACTCCGCCGCACACCCTGGACAGCGAGCATCTCGACGCCTCGTAACACAGCGCTACGTGTGGCCGTCGATAAACAAGGACTGCAATGAATGGGCCCGAAGCTGCGTGCCATGCCAGCGAAATAAGGTTTCGCTGCACACCGTCGCGCCAATTGCCAACTTCGAACCTCCGTCTCGACGCTTCGAGCACATCCACATCGACTTGATTACGCTGCCACCGTCGCGAGGTTTCACCAGATGTCTCACAATCGTGGACCGATTCACGCGCTACCCAGTTGCCGTGCCGCTCGAAGACGGATCAACGGACAAAGTCGCGCACGCGCTAATGCTTTCGTGGATTGCACACTTCGGCATCCCGTTACGCATTACATCGGACCTAGGAGGGCAATTCCAGTCCAATCTCTTCAAAAAACTCTCGGAATTCCTAGGTTTCAAACACGAGCGCACCACGAGCCATCATCCGCAGTCAAACGGACTCGTAGAGCGCCTCCACCGTCAGCTTAAAGCCTCGCTGCTCTGCCACAACGTCACGTGGTACGACGCGCTGCCCGCCGTGTTACTCGGACTACGAGCCGCGTACAAAGAGGACATCGAAGCAACACCCGCCGAACTCGTCCTCGGCGAACCGATACGTCTGCCTGGCGAATTCCTCGCGCCGTCTAAACAAGACGCGACAGCACCAGAACTGGTGCAAATGCTGAGGAAAAGTTTTCAAGAGCTATCCCCAGCGAAAACTGCGCGCCACGGAAATCATCGCATCTTCGTACATAAAGACCTCGCCACCGCATCGCACGTCTTCGTTCGCAACGACCAAGTACGCCCATCATTCTCCGCGCCGTACGACGGCCCATACCCAGTCATCGCCAGGCACGAGAAATTCTACACAGTACAACAACGCGGCAAAAACACGAAAATTTCGATAGACCGACTGAAACCCGCGTATCTACTGCGCGACGAACTACCGCAAGGCGGAAACAACGCAGCCGGTCCGTCAACATCGAAACTACACGCTCCTCGGTCTTCACACTTACAATAAAATTCGGAGCGAGGAAAAAATAATAATAATAAATTAATACATCGTTTTCCTTTTTAGCTACTCATCGAACGCGAAAATACTGCAAATCTCTTACTCACTGTACAGTATTTTTCCAAGAAGGGGAGACATGTGGCGAACGCCACATAGCGCGTGTACCGCTGATTTCAGCAAATATGAATAACCGGCGTAAACAGCCGAAATTCGAGAATATTCTAATACGCGCTCCCCACTCTAGCGCAAGATCAAACGTTCGACAGTCGTTCGTCACCTGTCGTCCGAGACAGTCGAAAGTACATACCTTTGCCCGTGATTCTATCTTGTATTGTATAGCGTAAGTGGAAAGTGCAAATAAATATCTTATTTGGTATTTCCCGTTCACCTTTTATTTTGTAAGGGACTCTCCAGCGAACCGGTCCCTTCATATATAGGGTTGCCTACAAAAATAGTAACAACCCTTGGCAACCCTTGGATGATTGTTGTTATTTTTTTACTCTCACTTACGTCATAAGCTGAAAGAATGAAACCAACGCCATATTAAAGTTTGAACCCTCCTTTAACATAATAAATACGGTTGATGCCTTGCAAATAGATAGAAATAGGTGACAACTGATTTTGAGCACCTCTCGTTCCGCACGTTGCATGTTCTATTATTGCTCTTGGTGTCCCATATTTATTCGCCGTCACGATTTCAAAATATTGGAGACGGAAGTCAGACTAAATGTGCAATTTTTGTAACAATCTGCAATAAAATTAAGTTTTATTGCAGGAAACATTTGAGGATAAATAATGTAAATAATATAATATAATACATATACATGTATAAAGAAATAAAAGTGTCTAATATAATGATGTACAAAAACAAAAGTGTTTAATATAATTATGTACAAAAACAAAAGTGTGTAATAATGTGTGTTTAATATAATTATGTGCAAAACAATGCACATTATGGGTAAGGTACAATTAGTCGTCGAAGTCATCGTCGGAATGACTAGATGCATGACCCTCTGACTCTTCTTCAAGATCAGGCTTAAGAATTTCGTTGATGGTCAGAGGTGTAGCATCACCCTCAAACCATACAGGTTCAATGACGTCATTTTCAAGCAACCCCCCACATTCGTTTATTGCCAACGTAGTGCAAACGGGTTCTGTTGAATTTTGCTACATATTATTAATGTAAATTGTTCGCAAAATCTTTTCTTTTAAAGATTTCCAGCATGGTGGCATCATACTGGAAGCAACATTTTTTACCCGTCTCAAAAAATTATCCCTAAAAGATTTTGCTGCAAAACGCTTTGAAATATTAGCAGTCTGGCCAGATTAACATCGTTACAATCTTTAACGCCATACAGGGCACAGGTATATTCTTGCAAATATTCCATTTTTTTTGTCATTGATGACATCGTTTATCGGCACGTCCACACAGAAAACACAGCTTCATTGTGAAAAGTGTTTATAACAATGTTACTTCAAAAATAAACACAACGAATATTTGCAAACTTATTTTGACTCGATCGTTCCGATTGAAGCGTCTTCACAGTACGACCGTCCTATATCTGATTAAAACCGAAAATCTAGACTACAGAGTATGTCCGATATTCGTCTCTTTCTGTCTCTTTCTAACAATCGACCAAATTCTGCTTGAAGGTTGGAACAGAATGCTCAAAATCGGTTGCCAACTATTGCTATCGATTTGCGAGGTAGCGACCGGATTCATCAAAAAATAACAAAAATCATCTCAGGGTTGCCAAGGGTTGTTACTGTTTTTTTTAAGCAACCCTATATATATTGTTTCAACTTACCAAGCCCTACATTTTGGCGTTACTTTCAATCTTTCAGCTTATGACGTAAGTGAGAGTAAAAAAATAACAACAATCATCCAAGGGTTGCCAAGGGTTGTTACGATTTTTTTTAGGCAACCCTATATATATTGTTTCATCTTATCAAGCCCAACATTTTGGCGTTGGTTTCATCCTTTCAGCTTATGACGTAAGTGAGGGTAAAAAAATAACAACAATCATCTAAGGGTTGCCAAGGGTTGTTACTATTTTTTTAGGCAACCCTATATATATTTTTTCAAATTATCAAGCCCATCATTTTGGCGTTGGTTTCATCTTTTCAGCTTATGACGTAAGCGAGGTCGAGAATGCACTCACCTTGCGCGGCAGCCCCGCCCCCCTTGTTACAGGTTCTGATTAGGCAACCATAGCGTTTCTTCATTGTCACGATGAACCCGACCTTTTCTGAAAATTTCAGCTTTTCAGAAATTCTCAGCTTTTTTTGCGGCCGCTGCTTGGACTATGAGCAGATGCGACGCACATGGCGATGTATTTAAATGCGGACTAATTTTGTCCCTTTAACATTTGTCGTGACATCGAATATCAAAATTATTTAAAATTTATTCTAATATTGTCGCATATATGTCGCACATAAACGTATCTAAGGCATTAATTACTGTGTTCTGTTTCGATGTATACTCATCATCCACCATCTTCTTCTTATCGGTCGTTTTTTAGTTTTATTAGCATGTTTGACTAACATATAATAATAATATGCCATTGCAACTAGGGTTAAAGCCCTATCAGCTGAAATTCTGTCCATTCTGTATTTAACCAAGAACTGAAGACGAGTGTGCACATTGTGAGTGTTGACAGTCGTTCGTGTTGCGCGGAGTTCACGCGTTTCGCGGGTGTTCATGGCGTGAACGTGCGCCCGCGAAGTCTCGGCGTTAGTCTGGAGCCGCCGTCATACTAACATGTCGGACGAAGAAAGATGTGGACACTGTTTTACGCTCGGGTTCGTTGCTTAAGGAGGTCGTCTAACTATCGCGAGTATTAGATAAAAATCTGAATTAAAAATATCTAGTAGTCCTTATCAATCTCTATGCTATCCAAAAAAAAGCTGGTTACCGACCATTTAGACGAAAAAATGAAAGTACAAATCTGTAAATTTGCCATTACGATACATGGTGCAACGCTTGATGTGTTTCTTTGATTAAATATAAATAATATTTACCGATTAGATAACTCTGTAAATTTTCGTTACACTTATAAATCAATTATCAATAACTTATGTAGAAGCGTAAAAAACGCCGGTTACCGAAGTATTTTTCGCAAATTATGCGATTGAAAATGAAAAATACTGATCTTTACCCACAGCCGACGGCGCCATGAAAAGTTGGCAACGTCGCATTTTTCTCGAATATACAGGGCGATTTTCCTAAGGTATAGCACCATTTATTCTGGGGTAGATGGGACCATTACAAACAAAAGTCGCAAATAAACATTAGGGATATTTTTAATAGTTTACGAGATATCAATTTTTGAAGTTTGTCCAATCAGCGCGGCGAGAAGCGTTGGAGCGACCCACTCCCCGCCCTATCCGTAGATATAGCATAGTGTAGGGCGTTACATTTGGGATCGCAAAATTCAGAGCAGTCAATTATTATTATTTTATTACGCAGTCATTTTAATTATCGGGCATTGACTGGCTAGGCTACGGCTAGGGCGAAGAGTGGGCAGCTCCAACGCTTCTCGGCAAAATTCAGAGCAGTCAATGACCGACAAATAAAAATGACTGCGTAATAAAATAATAATAATTGACTGCTCTGAATTTTGCGATCCCAAATGTAACGCCCTACACTGTGCTATATCTACGGATAGGGCGGGGAGTGGGTCGCTCTAACGCTTCTCGCCGCGCTGATTGGCCAAGTTTCAAAAATTGATATCTCGTAAACTATTGAAAATATCCCTAATGTTTATTTGCAGCTTTTGTTTGTAATGGTCCCATCTATCCCAGAATAAATGGTGCTATACCTTAGGAAAATCGCCCTGTATAGCACACTGCTCGCAACGTTACGAATTCGACATTTGAGACAACGAGACACATTTTTATAATTATCAAAACAACAAATCTTTAAAAATAAATACATTAAAAAATATAAAAATAAAGTCGATTGATTTTTTATTGAAAGCGTTATATGAAAAAAGGTTTCTAATAAAAAAACTGATCATAATTGGTTATTTCGCGGGCATGGAAATTCTTAATGTTAAAAATTTGTTATTTAGTTATATGTTCGTTGTTTGATATTTAGTGCGATTGGTTTTTTATTATTTTATTCGAATAACGGTTTCTTGTATAAAAAAATATTTATAGGGAAAGTAATAAACATACAATTAAATTCAAATGCCTGGCGAAAAAGAACATTTAACGTTTATTTGTAATTTTTCAATAACATTTTTGATAACCGACTAAAGACTTTTTGGAGAATTTGGAAAGTTATTCTAGCTGCAGCCATCTTCGATGTCATCCCTTTTGAAACTTCGGGTCGAAGTTTCAACAATGAAAATGTAATTCGAGCCCGATTTTATCACTCGGTGTATTATGTTCAGGATGAATTGTACTGGATTCTTGTACAACGGGTTCTCCTTCCTGGCGAAAACAATCTTCATCAGATCGCAACCCTTTCAATGTCATTAATTTTTCTTCACGAATGCTCTCCAAACAGCTTTCTCGAGCTGCAGACTCAATGTGTGGACCTACAATTCGCTCACTATGCTTGAGCATGTGTTTGCTGACGGGTGGAATATTGAGAGCCGAGAGAATAATGTTTATTTGGGCTTCTCCGATGCCAGAATCCAATAAAGCTGTGAATATAAAATCTAAATTGTAACATATTTGAGTAAATTACACGCAAAAAAAAATTAACTTACCAATAGCAAGTTTCAGGTTAACATCGAACACTTTGTAACCATTTTCGTTGACTTGACATTTACAATTATGCACGACAATTATACTTTCGCATCCCCTGCACAGAATTTTAAAAATTCCGGCCAAACCGATTATTTCTTTTTCTTGGATGTCTCACAAAGAAATCGCTCGGTCACACGAATTACACCTCATAAATATGTGGCTCATAAATAAATCGATTTTCTAATTGGAGCGCTGGACGTTTCGATACACTTTCCTGTGTTTTTGCGTTCTTCCTTGACTCAAGCACATTTTCTCGCCAAACTTTTCTTTTTTAGACACAAATTGCCCTTTATTTTTTCCATGGCTTGCACGAATACTGTGCATATTCTTCGTTGGATCGTCCTCCATCGTCTTGTGTATACACAATTTGACAAGTAAACGAAGAGGTTATGACGGAAAAAACGAAAAGGTTATGTATCGCTTCTATGAACATAACACAACGACCATAGCACAACGTACAGGGTTGCCACAGTTTCTTGGAACTTCGGGCGCTTCAGACCAGCTGATAACGAGGAGACAAAATTGAGCAACTTTACATAAGATATTTATCTTTTAGTACCCATGCATTTCATAAATTGAGCTTGAAATTTCTTAACCTAGAACAAATATAATTTTTTCATCAACTTAAACTGTAAGCAAAAGCACAATTCAAAATTATTTTTGTGAGATAATCAATTGACTAGAGAATAGTTAGACGACCTCCTTAAGGCGGACTAAGGGAAGCAGGGAAGGCACGAGATTCTAGGCTGACGCAACGTCGTCTCTCTTTGAGCGTGCTCCACACAATGCACGTGGTCCCGCCAGCCACCAGCTCCCTCGCTCCTTGTCGTTGGTGGCGCCACCATCGGGCCCGGTCTCACAACATCTCCCTTTATTTATAAGATACCATCCCAGATAGAAACGTGTGCCTCATATTGGCATCATATTTAGATCTTCTATGATGCATAGAAAGGCACACAGCTATGTGTCGCTTATGAGTGCTCACCTTCAAATCATATTTGAATCATATGATGATTCCCAATATTACATCAAAATGAAGCAAATATGTCAATTCATCAGCACAGCGAAATGGACTCACGAAAATACAACAATAAGTACATGCATATGGGGCTCATATAGGCGTCATGGCGTGATGAAATAGTTGTACGCATATGAAGCTCATATTAGCATCACGGCGTGAGGAAACTGTAGTACTCATATCAAGCTCATATTGAAATTACATTGTGATGATAGAAAAATGCTCATATCCCCACCACCGCCGCGTTGAATTATAATGATAAAATCGTCAGTACCCGGAAGAAATTTTCGGGCGTTTCGAGAGTAAGCTGAATCGAGCGGAGTGGCGGGGATCCAAGCAGCGTTCTAACGCATGCTAGATCTTATATGCAACCGCTCCACTGACTGTCCAAAATGTCAAAAAGCGTCGTCGGCATTTTTGCCGACTCGCGGTTCTACTTTATACTGATTCTCTCGGTTTTATAGAAATATGTCGCGAACCCGCCCGCGAGAATCGTAGCCATCTGTCGGACTTTGGTGGTACTGTCATACGACACGGTTATCGAATGCATCACAAAGTAACATATATATTGCCATCATATGGCGCTCATGGGATGTATTACTGAAATCGCATGACTTCTACATGACGGCAATATGACAATATCCAATGCAGAATTTGAAATGTCCGTCTTGTGATTTCGTGATGTAGTCAACGGATGATGCATTTCGAAACGACAAATTTACGTCACGCTGTATATCAAATCTATCATACTGAATGAGCTCATGAAAAGTATTCATTCCATGTACTCAAAGTGTCTTCATGTAGAGCACTATGCATGAGTCAATCGATGCTGCCATAGTGAAAGCATGTCAAATTTTTTACACGTGACTTCAATATGATGCTAAAATGCAGATTTCAAATGTGGATACTTTGATAACAGCCATATGAGTTCGATATGCTGTAAACATATGATGCACTTGCAAACGTCAAATTGCAGTCAAAATGTTTTGTAAATTTAGGATACTAAATGAGTTCATTACATGTAATCACACCATGAAAGCAATGTGCTATAATATTTGCTTCTTGCCATGTATGCACGGCGTGAAAATCATGACTGTCTATCTGGGATACGTTAACATAATAGGGATTTTTACAGTTTTTTTTTTTTTTTTTTTTTTTTATAAAGGTTCCTTTAAGACTAGAAATACAAGAGTGGTTCACTTGAACCTGATGTTTGGTTTATCATAAAGCTTAAAATTAGTACAATGCTAAGGTCTTATTAACTAGGAACAACTATTGCATAATTATGAAATCCGTCCACCAAGAAGGTCTCGCGGTTTCCCTTCGAGGCCTACTTTCAGGCACCGTTTGATTAGCTTCAGCACTATCCGGTGCTATTTAGGTTTCTTGTTGTACAATGTCGTTGTTTTGGGGCAACCTAGCGATGGATTCAGGAGATGTGACTTTGTCCGTTATTGTTTCCTCCTGGCAACCTATTTCTATCTTAGGACAGGCTAGCTCTTCATCCGCCTTTCCTACACTACCTCCGTTTCTTTTAAAGGACCAATCGGAGTCCGGGTCGTCGATTAGAACATGGCTACGGGAGGCAGAGCGCGATTCGAAGTTTTTGTACGGGGCAGGAACAAGATGAAACCGGTTGCGCCGAACTTTCCCCTTGCTTGTAATTACCCAATAAGCTCTCGGGATATACTTTGTGACGTGATTTTCCCGACGAGGGGAAAAGTCAGCGTCCCAAGGCCTTTCTCGTGTTCACCCTCGCTCAGCTTCTCCTTTCTCTGCCGTAGGTTCTCGATTTTAGATCAATATGGCCGTTCGGTATCTTTTTGTGACAGAGTTGTCGATTTTGTTTGAGAATAAGTAGGAGGAACGGTACGGCGTTCGACCCTGACGAGGAGAAAAGTGCTCGACGTAACGAGTTACCCGTCAGGGAAGAACGGCCGGCGAGTACGCACGGACGATTGATGCAGGTCCGGCTGCAATACCGGCGCCCCGCTATTGGATGCATCGCACAGGAGGAAGAGCGGAGAGTTTAGATCACGGGCGAGAGCGGGAACCTCTCGTGCCGCCGAGGTAAGCGCTCTCCTAGGTGCGATGATCATGGGGATGCGACTTTCGGCGTACTCGCGAGATCTCGCAGAACGTCGGTAATTGCGATGTCGTTTAAGTTGAGAATTTTGCTGAGCGAGAGGGCAGTAGTTATCGGTGAGGTATTTCGGAGACGATCATGAAAGTTTTGATTGGCCGATAGACAGTCGTTCTCGTGTCGCGTTAGAGGCCGGAGGTCTCACAAAGGATCGTAGAGAGAGCGAAGTGTCTCTGTCTCGCATACGCGCCGCGCGTATACTGAGTTCTCTCTCTACGTACGCGCTCTAGCAGTATCTCGCTCTCGCTTACGCATCGTATGTAAGTCGCGCTCTCTCCCTCTACGCGCTCGCTCTAGAGTCGTTGTTGGTATCTCGCCGAGGTGAGAGGTGTAAGTTCGCGTACGCGCTATAGGGAGTTCCGAGTCGACCCGGCTCCCTATAGATGAAATAAATTCGCGTTTTCTCGAGTGCTCTCGTGGAATAAATAATTAGTTCTCGCAAAATAAAAGTTAGCTCATCGATGACGGTGGTTGCAATTATGCTCTCGTGATTATTATTGATGTTTGGTTTTGTGCTGACGATTTCGTACTCAGGAGTTTTCGGGAGTGAATTGGAACGATTTACGTTCTCGTTTCCGATCGAGGCTTCGCCTCTCGGGAAAAATTAACGAGGTTCGGTGCCATCTCGGAGTGACTTACCCCGACCCTCTCTACCATAATCGACAACCTGAGCGGCCGAGCGTTTCCGGTTTTGTCGATCTCGCTGACGCCTCCAGGTGGACTGGATTGTCACTTCCGGCGAAACAAAAGGTGACACCCACTACAACGGTAAGTTCGTGTAGATAGTGGAGTCGGGTCATGCCCTCCCGACCCCCAGGTTGTGCCGGTTGTCGATACCGGCGAAACAAAAATCGACTGGCGCCCTGCCGGCAAAATTGCGGGGTGACAGCGAGACAGGCAACCGAAGGTGACGATGGCGGAAGGTTTCCGGAAATTCGTCACAACTTCCGAAAACCCCCCACCTCCGATTGAGCTGTAATTTTGCACACTTATGTTTTTTGGCCTTCTGAGCACGAATATGAAAATTAAAATTGGCGCAAATTTGATCTTCATGTTGAAAATTCAAAAAAATCGATTTTGAAGAGGTTTTTCTATGTTATTTCAAGAACTACTGATTGGAGACTAAAATATTTCGAACAAAAGTTGTAGATTATGTAAAAAATACACATTTTATATTTAACCCTTGTGTTCGCACCTGGGTACCCGGGTGCCCACAACGGTATATTTTTTAATTTAACTTGGTCAAAAATAAAAATTTCGGCAAAACCTCCGGATCGTCGTTATTGAATTCAATTGTAAGCAGGTGATTTGCTTGGAATAAAACAATTTTTTTAATTACCAAGAAAAAATCGAGTGTGAGGTATATATACGTCACGGACGCACCCGGGTACCCCGGTACCCACATTATAAAAAAATCGTTTTGACCGGATTATTAGTTTGAGATAGTTTTATTTAATTTGTATACGTCGAATATGTTTTATGATGATACGAAATACATAAAAATAAATGTAAAAAATTAATTAGGCCCTGCATTCGTGACACTTCGCGAAGGTTGTAGCATGTTCATCGCAGACAGGTTTGTTGCAATTGCAGCATGACTTTCGTGTCTTTCTCCTCCTCTTTATTGTTGCTTTGTAGCAAATATGACACGAGCCAGTGATTTTGATCCTCCCTGACATATCGCGTTCGTTAGCAGGACCTGGAGCGATTTCCACGGGATTTAATGACCGCCCGATCACACGTTCAATGGCGATTTTTGTGCTGTAATTTCGCATTATTTGAACGTTTTGCGACCGGTTCTCAATTACTAGTTTTGCGAGTGCTTCACTCAATTGGCGCATAAATAGTCGTCGTTGGTTTGTTCTCTTCGGAAGCATCTTGTTATTTTCGTAATAAATTAAATAGGACGCGAGTGAGCTAATATCCAGCATGTTAAAGAACAGAGCTACCGACCATCTCAGAGTACGACGTTGCGTAGTGTATCGAGTGCACAATTGGTCTATAGTATCAACGCCAGCTTTATATTTATTGTAATATGTTATAATGTGAGGTTTTTTTAGTGTCATCATTTACAGCTCTGTCGGAATGCATAGCCGACAACATAATTACTGCTTTATTTTTCTTTGGCACGTATGAGCACATCCTGACCTTCTCACTGAAAGCAAACTCAGTATAGTATACTTCTCTCGACTTATGCGGAGCCATGACACTTGGAACATAAGGTTTATTTTTTCTCAAAGTGCCAACGACAGTTAAATTCCATGAAAGCATGTGTTTGGCAAGGGGTAACGTTGTAAAAAAATTATCCATGCTAATATTTCTACCACTGCCTCGGTACGGAGCTGCAAGCTCTTTTACGACTCGTTCTCCTTGATTTTTTTCTCGAACATCACCAGATTTACCAGTGTAAATGATACCACGCAATGGATAAGCATTTTCAGCGTCGCAAATCCACCAAATCTTAATGCCATATTTAGCCGGCTTAAAAGGAATATACTGCGTAAATTTTGTGCGACCACGGAAAGAATAAAGTTGTTCATCAATTGTTAGATTCTTAGTCGGCTTGTACATCTCAGATAAATTTGCGTTCAGCATTGTCCAACGATCACGGACTGGAGCTGCTTTATCCTTTTTCAAACGTTGCTGGCGTGAATTGGCATCGTCGAATCTAATAAAACGCATAATATTCTGAAACCTGTTAAGCCTCGTTGTCGCTCGATACAAGGGATATGAATTTTCGTGCAACATGTCACTCGTATGATCGGTATTTGAATTATTGGCGCCAGAATAAATAAAAATAGCTATGAATGAGTACATTTCTTGCACAGTAACGAGCTTCCATTCTCTTTGTGAATTTGGATGCGCTGCATTGAATTCAGCGTAGACTGACAAGGCTTTCTTATTCGTGTAACGAGTTATGATGTCTACCATATCTACTCTAAATATCTTCTTGAAAGTGTCGTTTATTGAAAGAGTCTCTGTGCTTCTGTGAGGACCACTTCGGTGACGCACTATATTGTGACGTGCAGTTTGGTATTTAAGAGGCGGCGTTTTATACCATACAGTTTTGTCTTTGGCTATCCAAGCAGTTACTGTTTCCTCTGAAAAATAAAATTCCCACTCTTACACGAAATGCTGTCGACAAAATGAATCACGAGACATGCTACATTACTATTCGTGATATTATATAGACTCAGGAAAACATGTATGTACCTGCTCGTGCTGCAGTTGGCGTTTGATCATCTACCTCACTTTCTATCTCACTTTCACTGCTTTGAACTTCTCCCTCTTGTTCAGTGCTCTCGCCTTCTTCGCAACATAAAAATAAACGATATTTCATATTACACTATAAATATTAGTGATAATTTTTTATTTTATGCTGTAATAATTTATTTAGAAATTTTCTCTACCTTTTCCGTGGGCTTCATTATTTTTTTCGGTAAATAATACTTCTTGATTATCTATAAAAATATAATAAAATTTATTGAACGTCATTGTGAAAATGATTTTATAAAATAGACTTTGATAAAAGAAAGTCACCTGAATCATCGGCAGGTTTATCGCTATCGGAAGTAGGATGCTCGGTCAAAACTTCATCTGGTAACCAGTCATCGTCTTCACTGTCAGATTGCGCATCGGGTTCTATATCGCTCTCTCCTAACATCGTTTTCAAATAAGCTTCTCTCTGTGCGGCATTCAATCTGAGATTTCATTCAAGCATTATTAGCTGCTTCAATAAAATCAGAGGATGAAATAGAAATTTATGAATGAAACACTATAAAAAAGGGGCATTAAATTACCTTAAAAATTCTGCTCACGATAGTTCTTCCATACCTTCAAAGTCTTCAAACACAAAGCACTCACAAATACAATTTTCATAGATAAAATAGTCACTGCACTAAAAACAATGGATTAATATCAATATTTTCTGTAAAAAAATCAATCTGCAGTCCGTTCGAAACACAGCGGCACGTCCGCATGAACGAGAAATGCTAACTGTTGAACATATGTGCCATATGCCCTTCCATACCCCCACTTTGTTCAACTACAAAACGGGAACTGGTTTGACGGGTCCTGCCAGAGTATATCGTGATGTCTATTTATAGAAATAAACGTTAGGAATCGATTTTAGGGCCGTAGTATTCGAAAAACGAAGAAACATAAGAGGTGGGTACCCCGGGTGCGTAACAACGTAGGTAAAGTTGGGTGCTAACACAAGGGTTAAGACATTTTTTGAACAACCAATTTTTTTCAAGCAGAACGGGATAGTTCCCAACTCGAATCCAACTCAAACCACAAAACATCCCAAACCCAACTCGAACCCAACTCGAAACCACAAAGCATCCCAAACCCAACTCGAACCCAACTCGAAACCACAAAGCATCCCAAACCCCACTCGAACCCAATTCGAAACCACAAAACATCCCAAACCCCACTCGAACCCAACTCGAAACCGCAAAACATCCCAAACCCCACTCGAACCCAACTCAAACCCAAAATAACACAGAAATAACAAAGAAACAAGCCCAAAAAGAACCAAAGAAACCCAAACAAAACCAAAGAAGATAGAAATAAAAAAGAAACATATTTTTTTAATTTTTTTATTTAAAAATTTTTTTTTTCGTTCACTTACCCGGATATGCGAGTTTTGTGGCGGCGATGAGCTCACAAAAAGGATCTCGTTTCATTTTAAGAACTCGTCGCCGCCGAAGAAACTCACACATGTGATAATCGAAGGTGTCCGACCGAACGCCTCCTCGTGAAAGTTGTCGGCGTATCCACCGCCAGAAAGACTCAACATTTTGAGTGTAGGCACCCGTGTTAGAATCCACGAATTCTTCGGAATGATTCACCGTGGCGTGGATGTACCCGTGCTTTTCCAGATTAACCCTTTAACGTCAGAAAGACACTTTCCACAAGTCCTCTATTCGACGGGATTATTCACTATGAAATCGATAAGGAAAAAATTCGTAAAATACCTTACCAAGTATTTTCGACATCGCTCTTTCGAATGGCGCTACTTAAATTCCGTTCAAAAAATTTTTTATATCATATTTTTACAAAATAATGTAAAAAAACACGAATTATTGAGTGACAATTTTTTTTCATTCGATATTTCGGAAGCCTTATCGTATTATTTTCGGTCATTAAAGGCGTCCAGAGGTGTACTTGATTGTTGAACTTTCCAAAACTCTATATATTTTTATTTTTCTCTTGCGTGATACCTGCAATATAACGGAAAAAGAATAACAAATTGTTTAAACAATCAATCTTAATATGGCAAGTTGCATATGATTTTCGATGGTTTTTGGGTCACTGATCAAGAATTCGACATTATTTTTGCAAAATTAATTAATTTAAACAAATTGTTTAAACAATTTATGTCAATGTGACTAGTCGCATATGATTTTCGATGTTTTTTAAGTCGCTGATTAAGCATTTGACATTATTCTTGCAAAATTAATTTGTTTAAACAATTTGTTTAAATTAATTAATTTTGCAAAAATAATGTCGAATTCTTGATCAGCGACCCAAGAAACATCGAAAATCATATGCAACTTGCCATATTAAGATTGATTGTTTAAACAATCCGTTTAAATTAATTAATTTTGCAAAAATAATGTCAAATTCTTGATCAGCGACGCAAAAAACATCAGAAATCATGCCCAATTTACGAATTGACGGTAAAAGATTCGTTCCCAGCACAACATATGAATGCTCTAAAAATGGAGAAAATTTGTTATTCTTTTTTCCGTTATTTTGCAGGTATGACGCAAGAGAAAAATAAAAACATATAGAGTTTTGGAAAGTTCAACACTCGAGGACACCTCTGGACGCCTTTATTGTCCGAAAATAATACGATAAGGCTTCCGAAATATCGAATGAAAAAAAATTGTCACTCAAAAATTCGTGTTTTTTTACATTATTTTGTAAAAATATGATATAAAAATTTTTTTTAATACAATTTAAGTAGCACCATTCGAAAGAGCGATGTCGAAAATAGTTGGTAAGGTATTTTACGAATTTTTTCCTCATCGATTTCCTATTGAATAATCCCGTCGAATAGAGGACTTGTGGAAAGTGTCTTTCTGACGTTAAAGGGTTAATGTACCCTTTCCAGCAATCTGTATGGATGGTAGTCCCAGGGGCTACATGTTTTTTGATTAGCTTGATAAGGGTATCCTGGTCTCTCTTACTGTCCGGGCACACCTCCAAGCGATAATTTTCGCTATGGCCACGGTGAATCATTTTAAGGATCCAGTGGCCTTCCACGATACGCCCCCTATCTTACTTCCGGCGGCCAATCTTACACTCATCGATCTCAACAACTTCGCCGATTCCCCCCAATAAGCCTCGGCATCAAAAGCTTGATCTAAAGCGATCATACAAACCTCCCGGCAGAATAAAAATCTGTCAGAGACAGTTTCTGGCGAGATTTGTTTCGCTTCGGTGATGGAAGATTCCCGAATCGTTTGGCTGAAGGTCATATTAACTGCAAAGCAATATGTGATTAGCATACATGACTCAGCAGAAATGTGGCACCTTTCAAACCACGTGTTTTCGGCGACGGTCGACACATGATCGTGGGAGTCTTTTTTTCTGCACCGAAACTCACCAACAACGGATTTTTCCTCGGACAAAGTCATCAATTTTTTATGCTTCGAGCAAAATCGGGTCGATGGTATTATACCGATGTCTTGAAGCCATTGTAGGGTTCGGGCATGGTCGGAAAGAATTCCGAATAATTTTAAAAAATTGAAGCGGTCCTCCATTTTGCAATCGACAGGAGCAAAGTGTGGAAAAAGTCGAAGAAAATGGAAAGAGAGAAAAAGGAAATAAAAAAATAAATAAAAAGGAAAACAGAGCAGGAAATAAATGAAGAAAGGAAGAAAAGAAAAAATGATAGAAGAAACAAGAAACTGGAAAAAAGTATGTAGTAAGAAAAAATATATATATTATTATGACGCTGAAGGGAGTGTGCACCTTTTTCGGGGTAATTAGCAATCCCCCGACCGATAAATTCTGGGATCGCACGGTTGTGGGATCAATAAGCCCTAGGTCGGATAGGATTTTTGCTATGGGGTTCGTAAATTCGCCATCAGCGGAGATGAAGTACACGTAATTATCGCGGACGTGCGTTAGTGAGTCACGACAGCCTACTATACGTAGTAGTTCGGAAGTCGTAACCGCGCCTTTAGCCTTTCCAGGCGAGATATCGAGGTTCCGAGTTGTTGACTCTTCGAATTCCTTGGGGTCGTAGCAAGGATCGGGTGTCAGTAGCTCGACGAACGGTTTCTTTTCGTCCACGTTGCTCTGGCACTTCTCTGCGCGCAGCGAAGTCGGGGGAGGGAGCGACAGAGACGGAGATGGCAACGCCGGCCGAGGTAGGGGCGTCTCGATGGCTTGGGGCGACGGCGGCGTCGCGTCGCCTAGCGACGGAGCCATCATGGATTCCGACGGCGGGTGTGGAGGGCAGGGCCACGTGCGCGCCAGCCGGTGCTCGTTTGGGTCCTGCAGTGTTTGGTCGTGCAAGACCGTAGAAGCGGCTATCGGCGGGTGACGCAACTCGGCTTCGCCGTCTGCCTCCCCCTCCTCGTCCCAATCATATGGCCAAGGCGTACGAGTTCCGGTATGGCTCGATCTTCTGATCAATTCCTCGTCGGTTAAATCCGGCCATCGTCGCAATAAATTGTTTATTCGGTCGACGAGGGTCGAGTCTCCCTTCTCAATGCCAAAGGCGTCCATTTCCTTAAGTATTTCTTGAACATTCTCGTCGATCTGTTCCGTATCAGAAATAGATTCGGGCAAAATTGTTTCGTCGATCTTAGAATCGTCTCGAAATTTTTCCTCGAGCCGTTTAATGGTCTCGTCATACTTGCAAATTGCCGTCCTAAGTCGATCGGGCATGGTTTGCGTTGCGTCGTCCGTCTCCTCCAGCGTGCTCTCCTCGGAGTCACTGGGAGGGGGGAGGCGATAACGACGCTTGGCGCAGCATTTAACCGGTCTCGCTCGCTCGAGCTTGCCTCGTCGTCGCTGGGTGGAGCGACGACCTTGGCAATCGGAGCCCGAGGTCGTACGAGGCGGCGGGGCGGCTGCATCGGGGCCTTAAAGACCCGTTCGGCTGGGCGAGCAGGTGGGGTTTAATCGTCCGAACTAGTGCCTGAGACTTCGAGGTAATTTGGAATAGGGCGGGCGGGTCCGTGCGCAATCGTGTACGTGTTTCAATGGCGCTCCGGTCCCGAGGTGTTGGGTTTTTATTTTTATGACCCATTGAGGTCCTAAAAATAAAATAAAATATAATAAATATTAAATATAATAAATATAATAAAATAAATAAATATTGAACCCGGGGGTTTTCCGCGAGCGGGGCGCGCGAGCGTTGGGTCGGAGCGGATCCGAGGGCGACCTCGTTGTATAGGCAGGACGCGTTTCGCCCCCTCTTGGGTTTCGGATTCACTCGTGGATTCGGAACTCCAGGAGATTACGGGATTTCGTGATAAGGCGTCGGCGTTGACATTTAGTCGGCCAGGCTTGTATATGAACTCGTAATCATAGTTCTGCAAGCCGAGCCGCCAGCGCACAAGTCTTTTGCCTAGATCGCTCATAGAGCCTATCCACTTTAAAGGTTCATGGTCGCAGATTAACTTGAACTTTCGACCGTATAGGTAAGGCTGGAAGTGCTCGATGGCTCTTATGACTGCGAGACATTCTTTCTCGGTCGTACCATAACCGGTCTGCGCGGTCGAGAGGACTTGGGAATAATAGGCGATCGGCCAGTCTTGGCCATCCCGTTCTTGCCTCAGGACAGCTCCGACGGCAATATCGGAGGCGTCGGTGGTAAGAACGAAGGATCGATTGAAATCTGGGTATTGTAGGACGGGCTCCTTGCAGAGAGCCCTGCGCAGGTCACGGAAACTCTTTCTCTGGGTCGCACCCCACTCGAACGGTTTGCCCTTTTTTGTAAGGTCTGAGAGTGGTTTGGCGCGACCCGAAAAATTCTCGATAAACCGGCGGTAATATCCAGCAAGTCCCAGGAATTGGCGCACGTTCTTAACCGTTTTTGGAACGGGAAAATGTCGTACTGCTGCTAATTTCCGCGGGTCCGGGCGGAGTCCGTCTCTACCGAGCACGTAACCGAGGTATGCTACTTCTCGTTTGAGAAATTCGCATTTATCCGGCCCCAATACCAGATTGGCTTCGCGAAATCTCGCGAACAATCTGCGGACCTTTACGGCGTGTTCCTCCGGAGTCTTGGCAAATGCCACGATATCGTCCAGGTATACGAATAATTCCGTACCCTGGAGAACGCGCAGCACGTTGTCCATTAGTCTCTGGAAAGTCGCTGGCCCATTTTTTAGACCTTCCGGCATTCGAGTATACTCGTAATGGCCGTTAGGGGTGGAAAATGCGGTTTTCGCGCGATCACGGGGGTCCATAGGGATTTGCTGGAATCCCGTTGCTAGATCGAAAGTCGAGACGTAGCGGGCGTCTCCCAATTGGTCCAGTATATCTAGTATATTGGGCAATGGGTACGCGTCCGAGATGGTCTTTTCGTTGAGCTTCCTGAAGTCAATGACCATGCGCATTCGCGGGCGGCCTTCAGAGTCAGGCTTTTTCGGCACAATCCATACGGGAGAGTTATAAGGAGTTTGCGAAGGAGCAATTAGATTATCGTTCAGTTTGTTACGGACTTGCATCACGACCTCGTCCCGATGGATCAAGGGGAACCGATACTGTCGAGTGTTTATCGGCAGGTCGTCCTGCGGCGGGATGCGGTGCGCCACACGTGATGTAGCCGGTAGCTTATCTCCGTGTAATTTAAATCTCAAAGCATCCTCCTCAACGAGTCGACGCACATGGACTCGTTCGAGGTCATAGAAATTTTGGAGTCGTAATGCTTGTAAAATGGCAGTTACTCGGTCCGTCGGGGTCTCGGCCTCGTCGTCCGAATACGAGTCACGGTCCCAATTGAACTTAAAACCATCCGCGTGACAATAGTCGAAAAGGATTAGGTTCTGGGGGGGGGGTATTGCGACGGGCACCTCTCGGTCGAGGGTATTGATGGCCATAACGTGGCAAACGCCGCGTTGCGTACGGGCGCGCGCGCGTATGGTAAATATCCTTGGTTTTAATGGTTTTTCTTCGGCGGTGACGAACATACGGGGTCGTATAGGGTCGCTTGCCATTATCAGGGCATTGTGATGAAACGAGATCTCGACTCACTCGCGGCGGCAGAATGGTTTTCCGACGAGGCCGTTGCTATCGGTCGCGAAAACGTCTACGACGTGAAACGTGCGGGGGAGACCGTTGATCGTTAAGGTGACGGTGCCAAGTGACCATGACTTTTCATGCGAGGGTCCTGTATACTCTCGCCGCCGCGACGCGTCAATTGGTATATTTTCGCGAATCGCGCATCTTTTAATGAAATTCAGTGCCGACCTGGTGTCGCAGAAAAAGTTGTGTGTTCCTAGTATGAGCTCTGGCGCGGATAATCGGACGACGGGTGTCTCGCAGGAATCGCCCGTGTTCCACGATACGTTTGTTGTTTTGTTGGCGTCTGAGGTCATAAACGAGTTTATTTTTGGAAGGTTACCTTCCGCCCTCCCGGGATAGCTTCGTTCGGCTTTGTCTGGCCCGTCGCCGCGGCGCGACGAGCCCCCTGGAAGTTTAAAGGCTCGGGTGTTTGACTTCGATGGGATACAGGTCTAGCATCTGGCGAGGCATTTCTTGGGTTGCGGGCGGCCCGTAGGCCGCACTCTGTCCAGGGGCAGCAGGTACAGCCACCGTTACGTGCGCAGCAGTAACGTTGGCCACATCCGCCAGTTTTTCGTTTTTGTCGGGGGGTCCAATCTGTCCATAGGCAACATGCGCATCCCGTACCGCGTATGCAGCAGTATCGTCGGTCGCACCCCGCGGGAATCTTCGGCGATTCGATGTTTGTTATCGGGAAATTTGTGGTTTTATCGGATCGAAGAATGTTCGGTGACGGTCGGAGGTCATTTTAAATTGGCCTCGCCGGACTGGCATCTCGGCCCCGCGGAGACTGAGGGCGTGGAAACCCGAAACGCGACTCGGGAGCTCGCCGTGATAACGACGGGCTCCTTAAGTTGTCGCTTCGCGCGACCAGAGCGCGAGTTTCACTGTCCCGGGAATTCGCGGGTTCGTCGCACTCCGTGAGTTCCATCGCAAGATCGTATGCATCTTCTAGGGACTTCGGGCGACAGGCCGTTATAATTTTTGAGATGCTAGCCGGCAGGGCTCGTCGGAAAGCGAGAAGCGCTTGATCGGCGATCATGTCAGTAGGGTTGTTTGGGAGTTCGTACCCTTAATCGGCTCTGAAGGAGCTTCGAGCAATGCTCGTGAGGGCCTGGGTGCGATTATATAACCCCTGCACGGTTTCGCCTTGCTGTAAGCGCAGCCGCATTACTTCGGCCATGCAATCAGCATATTTGCGCGGGCGAGACAACCCTCGCTTTAACGCATCTATGAGATTGTCGACGGTTGCGATCGTTTTTCCTTCCAAACACGATCGCGCGCTACCTCGCAACCGATTGAGGATCCCGACAACCAATTCCGGCTCTAATTCTCGCGAAATTTGGGAGGCTGAGTTGCGCAGTATTTGAAGGAAGTCGCGTAGAGGCACATTACGTCCATCGAATTCGGGGATCCCGGCAAATCGCGTCTGCATGCTGAGGCCCCCTATCATGGACGTGATTGCCGACATCGACTGTGAAAGGGCGGCCGACATTTCGGCGTGGTCAAGGGTAATATTCGACGTCGATGGGTCCGGCATTGTGACCCGAAAAGGGGGAAGAGAAAGATGTAGGTATGTATTTTGGTCGAAAGAACACCGGCGGGTCGAATTTGGTGTTAGAAAGGTTACCGTTCGTCGATCAGAGGCGTCGAACGGTTAACGAGGAACAAGGTTAAAATTTAATATGAGGTGATTTAATACATTAATTCACGAGAGGCGTAAATTTCACTCAAAGAATTTTTAAGGGTTTCCCCCCTTTTTACAGGGTCGAGGAAAAAGACTACCTAGCCTAATCCTGGACCTTAAATAGAAATACAGATTTCTCGACACCAGTCTCTTCGTAAGAACCGTGGTTTAGGATAATACAGCGTATCCCACCGCTGCCACCAAAATTTGTTACGGATCAGCTTGCGCTGAGTCCGTCAAATGGGTAATATTGCTGCCACCAACAGAGTCCAGAAGGCGCTCTATAATAATAAGGAGAACTAAAGAGAGAGAGATAAATTTTGAGATGCCGTGCGGAAGCTTCGGCAGGACGTGAATCGCCGCTCGTCCCATACGGGCCCGTGATCCTCTCGGGACTTGGGAAGAGAGAAGGGTGTCGAGAATGTTTCGTTCAGACAGATTCTATGCCGATATTAGTTTATTGCACCCAATATGGTGCGTCAAGAGAGTCGTTCAGATACAAAATATAGATGGTAATATTCGTCGACTTACAATAGCCGGTGTTCCTCGCAGATCGGCGCACTCTGGTCCATTCACTTACAAACTACACTTAAAGTTCTTATCGTTTCGCGAAACGCCGGTTATCGATAACCGGATGATATAGTCCAATAATATATAAGCAGGTTGAATTGATATGGAATATAATAAGCCAATAAGATGTAATATATATAAACGAATAATATTGAGAATTAACAATATAAAACTGATTATAGAAATAGCTTGACGCCGAACGTTTTACCCCCGGTGTCGGGTTGCCGCGGAGAGCCAGAGTTCACCAACACTTTGGTTTTTTATTAAGAACTGCAGCCTGTTCCCGGTCTAACTTCCCGACGTCGGGCACGCGGCGGAGTTTTCCTGATTGAAGTCTGAATCAGAACTGCCTACCCTTTCTGGTTCCGTATCACTCGCCGGGGGTCCGCGGATCCCCGGTGGCGGGTACGGAAATTTCCAGTAGTCACGCGCATTTTGGTGGAATGCGTGATTTCAGGAAGACCTCGCCGCGTTTCTCATGCGTCAGCTGCGCGTGGCTGCTTCCTTTTGCTGACCCGGAGCTTTGACTCCTCGGAGATCGGTGGTGTGTGGCTCCGCGGTCAGCGACGTCGTTGTTACCATGCGATGAATTCTCGCGAGAATCATCGCACGGCCACAACACTAGAGAGACCTTGTCAAACACGTTAACAGGGGTATCGGTTATTAACATTGGCTCGCGCGTGCGAACACGAACGAGCTTATTTTCTTGGCATCTTTGGCAATGGCGAATGAAATTCTGTACGTCGTTTCGTAGAGTAGGCCAATGGAAACGTTCTCGAATTCGGCGGTATGTTTTGGTTACGCCCTTGTGACCTCCGCAGAGACCATCATGGCATTCGGTGATAATCCCGAGTCGGTCTTCACCTGCCCGAGGCAGGTCATCAGGTAGGTCGCCGTGTCGACTTACAAGGAAACTCTGTCAGGTGTATCTCGCCGATTTTGATGAAATTTGGCATGGTCATAGAACGGACAAAAATAGGCGTCACTTTTTTTTTACGTGCCACGATTGATTTTGAAGGGGTGAAACGCACCCTCGAAAATAGGGGTATTTTTCGTTTTTCGGCGATAACGTTTGAACAATAGGAGATACGAAAAAAATTCAAATTGCAACAATATTTATTTTTTCGTGTACTATACACTGGATATGAGAATGGTGCAGATAACAACAAATTTCATATTGTTTATTGCAAATTTGCAATTTTTTCGTATGTATCTCAGAGAGTTCTTAACCGATTGGGATGCAAATTTGCGTGCGGGTAGAGGGTAACAAAATAAAGTTGGGGTGTTTTCTTGTTTTTCCGATATCTCATAATTAAGGGGTTAAAACTACCCTTCGATTTTTTACTCAACTGTATCGTATAATCAGCTGGCCTTTTGTCATTCCGGGTTAAATTCACGGTAATATAAATTCGTTTGAATACTCGAGTACATATTTGTAAATCCCACTCACCCCCCCACCCCCAATCATCCCCCTCCCAACCGTTCAAAGTTCTTACCGCGCGGCATGGATGAAAATTTGTAGAAATAAAATGGGTTAGACTCGAAGTTCAATCAGTCAAAATAATCGATATAAATTTCCCTGTTTTGGCTTAACATTACCCTTAAGGGGGCAACTCAAAAACTTTATTCATTCGTAAACGGGCGGAGATAAAAACAAAGTTTATAGAGACGAAACGTTCTGCTCTTCGACTACTAGACGTTCGTGATAATAATGATGAATATAACAACAAATGGCATATTATTTATTGCAATAATTTGTGAATAATTGGATCAAAATCACTCTTTAATTGTTCGTTCATATCGGTACAGAAATAGGTAAGTCTTTCGCTATTACGGAATAATTTCCTGCTTCAAACCAATCCAAACCAATTTCGGACTCTATTGCCATACGTTGATCCATCGCTTCTATTATCATGTTTTCTAAATCCTTACTGAACTGTTTCTCCCGTTCGGTGATTGGAGGTTCAGGCAAATTCATAGCACTTATCGCAATGGATAGCGGTTGAATAATATTCACCGGATTAATGTACATTTTTATACGTATTTGCAACTGAAAGTTTATGGCTGGCTTCTCCGTCGAAAACTGAAGCAATAACGATCGCTGCGGAATTTATATGACTTGATACCCAATATGTCAGCACACAAGAGAGACACAAGGACGACACACCCTGTCATTAGACCTGCCATAAATAACTGATAAAGCAACCTCAATATTATCGCGCGATATACTGATCTTTGCACCGTAATCGGCCTTACAATATGATTGCAGTACGATTACAGTCGTTCACAAACAATATTTGCGTCACTCCGTTCACGAGTTACATCAGAAATCCAACGAATCTTTAATCTTTAATCTTTTAATCTCTGCAGATAGTGTTTTCGATACGTCGAAAACACACAACCAATTTTCTTCTCCACGATTTATAAACCTTTTTAAATATGCACATACTTGTGCGTGGTGTAAAAAATCTCTGTGTTTCAAACACTTTTATCACGACTATCATTATCGTAATACGTATAATCCATAACAAATTTACTGTTAAAATGGTTATTAAAGTGTTCCGATTATATTTTAATCTTCAAAGGCAGTATGTGCCGAACAGACTTTTTTCGTAAAAATACCATAGTAATCCAGTTACTTTCCGAAGCAGGAAATTATTCCGTAATAGCGAAAGACTTACCTATTTCTGTACCGATATGAACGAACAATTAAAGAGTGATTTTGATCCAATTATTCACGAATTATTGCAATAAATAATATGCCATTTGTTGTTATATTCATCATTATTATCACGAACGTCTAGTAGTCGAAGAGCAGAACGTTTCGTCCCTATAAACTTTTTTTTTATCTCCGCCCGTTCACGAATGAATAAAGTTTTTGAGTTGCCCCCTTAAGGGTAATGTTAAGCCAAAACAGGGAAATTTGTATCGATTATTTTGACTGATGGAACTTCGAGTCTAACCCATTTTATTTCTACAATTTTTCATCCATGCCGCGCAGTAAGAATTTTGAACGGTTGGGAGGGGGATGATTGGGGATAGGGGGGTGAGTGGGATTTACAAATATGTACTCGAGTATTCAAACGAATTTATATTACCGTGAATTTAACCCGGAATGGCAAAAGGCCAGCTGATTATACGATACAGTTGAGTAAAAAATCGAAGGGTAGTTTTAACCCCTTAATTATGAGATATCGGAAAAACAAGAAAACAGCCCAACTTCATTTCGTTACCCTCTACCCGTATGCAAATTTGCATCCCAATCGGTTAAGAACTCTCTGAGATACGTACGAAAAAATTGCAAATTTGCAATAAACAATATGAAATTTGTTGTTATCTCCACCATTCTCATATCCAGTGTATAGTACGCGAAAAAATAAATATTATTGCAATTTGAAATTTTTTCATATCTCCTATTGTTCAAAAATTATCGCCGAAAAACGAAAAATACCCCTATTTTCGAGGGTGCGTTTCACCCCTTTAAAATCAATCTCGGCACGTATAAAAAATAAGTGTCGCCTATTTTTGTCCGTTCTATCACCATGCCAAATTTCATAAAAATCGGCGAGATACACCTGACACAGTTTCCGTGTCAGAGTAACCGATAGTTGTTTTACACGCATTGACACAAATCGAGATATTAATTTGTCTCTAACATTATGACAAGTGCTTAATGGGAAATGTTTTAAAGCAATATGCAGATAAGATATTAAACTTTCATTCAAGAACTTGTCCAATAGTAATAATTTCTTTTTGGCTGTCCATATAATTCTTTCTGCTCCTCCCAGAATATGAAACACTTCTTTACTTACTCTTATTTGAGCCCCAGGAGTATAATCAGAAATAGCTACAAAGGCAGATAAAGAAGACGGTGTAAACTGTAAATCAGCATTATCTTGCAATTTAAAGGGGTATGCATAACCTTGGAGTTGAAAAATCACGTCGATTATCAATAATTTTTTATGACTCAGGTATTGGGATGATGAGATCGAGTTTCCACACACAGTTGGTACATAGTCTCGACAAGTTACAGTTTTTTTCATTGCGAAACATACATACACAACATAGTTATCGTTATTTGAACAAAGCGCTGTAGCCGCCGCACGGTTCGGTCCCGTACATGATTCCGGCCTTCATTCATCCGAAATAAAAAATGGAAATACCTACATCCAGTAAAATGATGAGGCTACAATGTAACCGGATGTTTTTTCATAGTTTTGAAAATTGCCAAAATGGCAAGGTTTTGAAAAAAAATCGTTTTTCGACACAAAATTGAAGCTTTAAGCATTTGTTATTAACAAATGGACGATCATATCAAAAAATCATGTGGTCACTCGACGGAATATATTATAAACTATGTCTAGTCCAAATTTGAAGTAAATCGAACCAATAGATTATGAGATATGATGTACGCCAAGTCGCAAAACATAGTTTCGAGATAAACGCGAATGAAAAAAACGTACTAAATGTACTTTTTTCGTATATACTTTTCGTAGAAATTTCTGGGTCTGCTCAATATCTTTGGCGATTCTTCAATATCACAATTATTTTTCGTACCTTCAATCTGCGATTCCTGCACCATATAACAATCCTTCTGCAGTAGCAGCTATATCTTCTGCTTCTTTTTGGGCTGCTCGACGAAGTTGTCGCGCTTCTTTTGAGGTTTCCTCCGCACGCTGTTGAGCTATCTCTATGCGGCGTGCATCGATTTCGTGGCACTTAGTATGTGAATTCAGCCCAATAGTCAATCCCATGACTTGCATGATCAGTAGAACGCTTTTGAAACCGTCGTTGAATATATTTACTGCCAAGTTGGTTGCGATTTCAACTATTACAAAGCCATTATTATTTATCTGTGGCGCAAAGCTCCAAATGTTGGAGTTGAGACTTTCGTTATTATTTTGTGTAAACCCACCTTACACAGCGCTCCAACAAGTCATCTCGAGATAAATCTTCATAAATACGCTTGATAGCATCTATAACGGCTTGAGGGAGAGTTTCTTTATGCTTATAGAGATTTAGTGAGCCATTCGCACTTGCCCTTTGCCACAAACACCAGGATTCTGAACCAGGAGGGCAGTAATAATGATGTGGCTCCTTGTCGGTGGAAATTTTATGTAAAAGTGTTGACCAAATAGCCTCTCTCATTTTTTCAACTGAATCGCAACACCGTCTAATCGCAAGTCCATAATAAACAGTCATTTCGTCGATAAGCTTCCCAGTTAACTTTCCCCTCCTACCGATGCCTTTATTATGTTTTTTCAAGATTCGTAATCGCGTACCCATCCTTTTTTGGACGTGTCCAACACATTCTTGTTTGTTATGACGGTATTTTTATACGGCTGTGAGTCGGCTATACTCTTGAATGTTGTGCTGTCCCCATCTCCAATGTAACTTGTGTACTTTACTCCATGCAATTTTTCTGACCTCGCGAACATTTCTTTCATTCCGTCTACTTCCATCTTCCCAGCAGATCCTTTGTGGTTGGCTTGGCAATCGTCTTTATGCGGTGTTAGCCATTCTGCGTGCTGGACGGTATCTTGTAATTTGTCCCAATATTCACAAGCCTTGCAGTACGAAGATTTTGCCACGAAATCTAATACTTGACCCGTATGATGCCCAATCAGAGACGCTACACCATACAGCGAAGAAAAGCCACGTTTTGCCAAGTTCCATCCCCAGAGACAGTGAGACCTGCTGGCGTTCTGTTGTGACCGTGCGACAGTTCTCGTGAGAACCCATTGCATGGTAACAACGACGACGCTGACCACGGAGCCACGCGCCACCGACGTCCGAGCAGTCAACGCTCCGGGTCAGCAAACGGAAGCAGCCACGCGCAGCTGACGCACGATTAACGAAGCGAGGTCTTCCTGAAATCCCGCATTCTGCAAAATGCGCGTGATTTCTGAAAATTTCCGTACCCCCCGTGCCCTCCGGCGAGTGGTACGGAATAAAAAAAACGGCAGTCCTTCCAAAGACTCCGATCAGGAAGGTCCCGCCGCGTCCCCGACGTCGGGAAGTTAGACCGGAACTAAGCTGCGGCCCTTAAAGAATTCGCCAAGGAGTTTGGTGGGTCCTGGCTCTTCACGGCAACCCGAGAGTGGGGTAAATCGTTCGGTGAAAGGAAACCTTAACTACGGCAGTGAAAAAACTTATAAAACCGTTGTTATCAGTCGAAAAGAAACACCGCGTTCGCGAACTGGTGCGCGAACTGCTTAGAGACTGTAACCACAGTTATTAGTGAACCACCTGTTCGACAGCGCCCCGCGGGGACCATAAGTGGTAAGTCTAAGACATTATTTTATATTCTGCAAAATTGTATTCGATTGCGATCACCCATATTGTCTTTTACACCAATGCAAAACCAGGTTTTGGGGCAGCATCCGAACTGGGTGCAATAAATTATTATATGGTGGAACGGTTGTCTCCACCTTTCGTCTCGACACCCTTCTCTCCCTAAGTCTCGCCTTTCACGGAAAACGGACCCGTAGGGGACGAGCGGCGACTCGCGTCCTTCCGACGGCCCGCACGCTATTTCTAACTCCCTCTCTCTCTCTCTCTCTTATTTCTATTATTACAGGGCGCTTTCTGCGCTCTGTTGGTGGCAGCGACTCCGGGATTAACCTCCCTTGTCGGATTCGGCGCAAGCCGATCCATAACAAATTTTGGTGGCAACGGTGGGATACGCTTTATTATCCTAAAATACGGTTCTTACGAAGAGACCGGTGTCGAGAAATCCGTATTCCAAATTCCTATTTAAGATCTAGGATTAGGCCAGGCAGTCTTTTTCCTCGATCCTGTAAAAAGGGAAACCCTTAAAATTCATTGAATGAAATTTACGCTTCTCATGAATTAATGTATTAAACCACCTCATATTAAATTTTAACCTTATTCTTCTTTAACCGTTCGACGCCTCTGATCGACGAACGAAACTTTTCTAAACCAAATTCGACCCACGGGCGTTCTGTCGACCAAAATATATACCTATATCTTTCTCTTCCCCCTTTTCGAGTCACAATGCCGGACCCATCGACGTCAAATACTACCCTTGACCAGGCCGAAATGTCGGCTGCCCTTTCACAGTCGATGTCGGCAATCACGTCTATGATAGGGGGCCTTAGCATGTGTTACGTCTTAGTAACATAAATGTTGCCCTATTTTTGACCTTAGCAACGCGAATGAGTCTTGGGCAACGGGCTAATGATGTTTGACCAAATTTAAACGCTATAAAGGCAAAATATAGAAATTGTAATAACGTATTTATTGAATCGATAATTTGTTACATTTTTCCAATCTCTGTTCATAAATGATCCGCCGAGGATCGTTCTCGGAGATTCGAGATGGATGTAAGAATTTAATTACAAAATCTAATTTATGTAATTTATGTGGGGTTTCAACTGGTTTCTCCGAGAATGTGCGTTCCAAATATTCTTTGGTGTAATACCCGTGGGTGAGGTTACGCGAATACCCGTTGTACTCAGCGACTATCTTTCGCAATTGGTTCTTTCGTCCTCCTCCTCGATGCTTTCCCACTGAGAATAAAACAACTGAATCAGCTAGCGGTATCCCCAAGGTTTTTGCGGGCTATGAGGAATTGAAAGGTGAAGAATAAGGAGGTGAGTTCGAGGTGGACCTCGCAACTCAAAGGTTTATGTGTAAGGAGGGGGGGGGGGTGAAATTGAGCTCGAGGTGGGCCTCGCAGCTCAATAGGTTGTCAGGAGTATAGTTGAACTCGAGGTGGGCCTCGCAGTTCAAAGGGTTGTATATGAGGATGGTTGAGCTCGAGGTGGGCCTCGCAGCTCAAAGGGTTGTATGTGAGGATGGTTGAACTCGAGGTAGGCCTCGCAGTTCAAAGAGGTGTGTGTGAGGATGGTTGAACTCAAGGTGGGCCTCGCAGTTCACAGAGGTGTATGTGAGGATGGATGATTGAGCTCGAGGTGGACCTCGCAGCTCAATAGATGATTCAAGAGGAAAATATAACTCCGGAGAGTTTGTTAGAACTTATTTTTACTTCGTTGGTTTTGGACTTGAATCTGGTAGGGCAGTACAGATATTTTTCTCCTGACCAGTACTTTTAGTTAGAGTTTACAGATCTTTTGAATGTTGAGCCAGAACTGACTATTATGCCAAATTTCGGCCTTTTTATACTAGTCTAACAACTATCCTTGTCTATTGCGTAGGGGTTGGAGATGGTAGTTTCCATATCCCTAATTGGTTGGAAATGTTCTACCGTCTCCTACTCCTTGCATTTCTGATAGGGAGAAAATTCGGCCTTATCGGTTGTCCCCACTCTTGGGCCCGAGCGCCTCTCCCCACCACATCCACCCCTAAGTTAGGGTGTTCTCATGCGTTAGAGTACGGAGGGATGCTCGTCCTCAAGGCGCGGTGACGGTGCTGTTGCAGGGATGTAACACATGCAAACGCGATTGTCTGGGATCCCCGAATTCGATGGACGTAATGTACCCCTACGCGACTTCCTTCAAATACTGCAAAACTCAGCCTCCCAAATTTCGCGAGAATTAGAGCCGGAATTGGTCGTCGGGATTCTCAATCGGTTGCGAGGTAGCGCGCGATCGTATTTGGAAGTAAAAACGATCGCAACCGTCGACAACCTCATAAATGCGTTAAAACGAGGGTTGTCTCGCCCGCGCAAATATGCTGATTGCATGGCCGAGATAATTCGATTGCGCTTACAGCAAGGGGAAACCGTGCAGGGGTTATACAGGGTGTCCCATTTTAATCTTACACCTGATTTTTCTCGGAAAATACTGCTCCGATCAAAAATTGTGTATAATGAAACTTTTAGGGTTCGAAGGGGGACTTCAAAAAAAATTTTTTTTTGTATCATAATTCAAAATGGCGGCTGTAAGATGGCCGACATATTTTTTTTAAATAGAAACCGGCCATTTCTTTGTTACTAAAAAATTTGTCGGATCAAAACTAACAACTTTTATAGGAACATTTTTTTGATAAAGTCCATAATTTTTGGAGTAGAACACCATTTTTGACTATTTTAGCGTTATCCAGGATGTACCACGAGGAGGTAAAGTCTTTAACATCCCAAGTGTAAGTGTGTGTGTGTGTGTGTGTGTATGTGTGTGTTTGCGCGCGTGTGAGTGTGAGTGTGAGTGTGAGTGTGAGTGTCAGTGTGTGAAACACTCACAAGGATTAGGTCTCTGCGGCTCGTCACTTCCGCAGTATTTACCGACTCCAAAACCACCTCCTTATGAGTGTTCTCTGAACTCTTAAAGGTGTTCGAAGATTCCCCCATTCATGTTTAAGCATGCCCGAACTCTCCTCTCAAAACCATCGACTGTTCGCAAGAGAACAACTCTCGGGATTGCACGGCAGGCAGCTCAAATGATATGGGGTACCATGAAAATTTTCTCTGGAATGTGTCGCTGTTGAAATTTTTCTGTTAACTGGATACGGCAGGACAATACGAATTTTCATGGTACCCCATATCATTTGAGCGTTTCAAGTTCGCTTCGCTTCTGATCGAAATAAGAAAACGAAATCTCACGTTGAACGCCTACAATAGACGCGGATTTGTTAACCGTTTACTGACGGCAATTCAACAATGGCTGATTTCAGTCCCAACGAAATCGTTGATATGCTCCTTATTTTAGGGAGATGCCGGGGCAATTATTTACGAGCAGAAAATGTGTATCGACGCGAATATCCTGATCGTCGTCATCCATCGCGGCAGACAATCCGAACCCTCGAGAGGAGAGCGAGGGCAGGCCGAATAACCCGCCACCGCCAACGTCGCCAAAACGTGAACAATGATTTTGGTGGCCCGCATGAGGCTCGAAACATGGCTATTTTAGCGATGATAGCAATCGATCCTCATTTGAGTGTTCGAGTGATCTCGGAGCGACTGGGGTTTCCCGGATCCACAGTGCACCGAGTACTGAGAGGTGCAAGGCTCCACCCGTACAGGATACAATTCCACCAAGATACGCCTAATCCTGATCCGTTGCGAAGGATGGAGTTTTGTCGGTGGGCATTGAGACGAATCGAGCAATTCCCAGATTTTTTTAGGTTTGTTATGTTCAGTGATGAATCCACATTCAACAACCGAGGTCAGGTAAATCGATGGAACTTTCGGTATTGGACTGATCAGAATCCACGATGGGTGCGACAGATCGATCACCAGCATCGGTGGAGTTTGAATGTTTGGTGTGGAATCATTAACGGGCAATTAATAGGTCCTCACTTCTTCGAGGGAACTGTGACGGGAGCCCGTTATTTTGACTTTCTGCAAAATGAATTGCCGCTTTTGATGGAAGACATTGATTTGGTTACACGTCAACAGATGTGGTTTCAGCAAGACGGTGCACCCGCTCACTGGGCTCGTGTTGTTCGAAATCACCTGGACGCAACATTCGGTCAAAGGTGGATCGGACGAGATGGACCTGTCCATTGGCCTCCAAGATCACCTGATCTTACCTCTCCCGACTTTTTCTTGTGGGGTTATCTTAAAGACGCTGTCTACCGTCAAGCTCCAACCACACAAGAGGATATGAGGGTGCGGATAAGAGCTGCCTGCCGTGCAATCCCGAGAGTTGTTCTCTTGCGAACAGTCGATGGTTTTGAGAGGAGAGTTCGGGCATGCTTAAACATGAATGGGGGAATCTTCGAACACCTTTAAGAGTTCAGAGAACACTCATAAGGAGGTGGTTTTGAAGTCGAAAAATACTGCGGATGTGACGAGCCGCAGAGACCTAATCCTTGTGAGTGTTTCTCACACTCACACTCACACTCACACTCACACTCACACTTACACTCACACTCACACTCACACTCACAAGGAGGGTTTGGAGTCGGTAAATACTGCGGAAGTGACGAGTCGCAGAGACCTAATCCTTGTGAGTGTTTCACACACTCACTCACACTCACACGCGCGCAAACACACACATACACACACACACACACACACACTTACACTTGGGATGTTAAAGACTTTACCGCCTCGTGGTACATCCTGGATAACGCTAAAATAGTCAAAAATGGTGTTCTACTCCAAAAATTATGGACTTTATCAAAAAAATGTTCCTATAAAAGTTGTTAGTTTTGATCCGACAAATTTTTTAGTAACAAAGAAATGGCCTGTTTCTATTTAAAAAAAACATGTCGGCCATCTTACAGCCGCCATTTTGAATTATGATACAAAAAAAAATTTTTTTTTGAACGTCCCACTTCGAACCCTAAAAGTTTTATTATACACAATTTTTGATCGGAGCAGTATTTTCCGAGAAAAATCAGGTGTAAGATTAAAATGGGACACCCTGTATATATGATTTCTGATCTGAATATATTCAGATATACATATATATACAGAAATATGTATGTATCTATAAATACATATACTATACATACATACACTATACATATATAGTCTGTATAATGGGATAATTTCTTTCTTTGAAGAATTATATTATTTTGTGAATATTTTTTATAAGCTGAAATGCTTTCTAATATGTGAAAAAAATGTACGAATGCTGACGAGATTCAGATGAGCGAACGGCAATCGGAATTTTTCGATCATGTCTCAACTCGGCTTGTTGCATTCGCCAAACATCTCTCTTACGCCGAAAATGCGATATCGGTGACTGACGACTCTGGTCAGCGAGAGTCGCAAATATAAGTGTAACGGTCCCACATTCCTTTCTCACCACTCTCATCTATCCCTAATCTCTTTTCCCGCTAACCCCTAACTTGCTGACTCCACAGTCTCACGGTCCCTTATCACCTATCCCCTCCACTTCAAAACTCTTTCTCTCAACCCTTTCATCATCACCTTCCTCTTAACCAAATCAGTTCTCTTCCGACTTCCTCAGCATCAAAACCTCTTTCTATCTTCAATAAAATATAAACCTTCATCGCAAAGACAAGTCATATCATTATTCCAATCACCGCCGGACATCCCGTCACATGGTGTCAGAAGTCGGATTCGATCGACGCGAATCGAAAAAAAAAAAAACAAAAAAAATTTTTTTTTAATAAAAACGAATTACACAAACGACACAACGAAGACATCAAAAAATAAATTAACACAAAGTGAAAAAGAAAAAGAGAGAAATACATCAGAGACAAATCATACACAACACTATACTCTATACAACGCACACGGAACCGAAGCAGCAAAGAAAAAGAAAGGACACACATACGCCAACGATCACCGAGCCACCCGTATCGCTACACACAGAACGGAACAACGAAGACGCACGCACACAACGACCACTAACATCTCAGCCGCTACGCGTGAGCCACCGTCCCAGCGCATAAAGGATCAGCTGATGCTTACGCTCACCATCGCTCTGCTGGCACTGTAAGTACACTCCACTCAACAATCTTTTGCATGTTAACTTTGAGAATCGCAATTTCGTCTACGGTGGAAGTGATTATCACACACACATTAACAATTGCACACAGAACGTAACATTTTTTTTTCTTCTTTCCATCCCCCATTTAAAAAGAAAAAAAAAAAAAAAAAAAAAAAAAAAAAAAATTAGAGAAACAATTAAATTCACTTTCCGGACTTAATTTGTAAAAATAAAACCCTTCAAATATGATTTGGGCAAAACTATTATCAATAATAATAATAATAAAACTGAACTAAAATAAATTAACGAAAATAATGATAAACGAACAAATACACATTTATCGCAAATTTACACAATTCTCTAAAAACATGTTTCTATGTCATTTTATCGCGCTGTAATATCGGATCCACCGACCAGACCACCCCGTAGAACAAATAGACGACCCCTATATTTCCGCCAAAACACTGAACACCAAATTTCAATGGCCGAAAATAACAACACATTCACATTCAGAGACGCGTTCAAAGTCGTCCCTATATACGACGGAAAAAACATTAAAATAGAAGACTACGCCAAAATACTTAAACGCGTCAACGAATGCCTTTCAGATGGCGAACGAACAAAATTATTAAAAATGATCCCACTGAAACTGAACGGTATCGCACATTCAGTCATCGACGCAAACCCTCCAAATTCCCTCGAATCACTTTTAAAAACATTAAAAAAAGCATTTAGCAAAAATAAAGATTTAGCCGACTTAGAAAATGAAATAGAATCAACCCCACAAAATTACGACGAAACAGTCATGGAATACGCAGCGAGAACGCGCGATATCCTAAATAACATAATAGACAAACTATCAGATGTATACAATACAGCCGCACAGAGAACATTTCTAGACGCACGAATCGACGAAGTAACAGCTAGGGCAAAAAGAGCTTACGTCAGAGGACTAATACCCGCAATAGGTTCCCATTTGATTCTCCATAATGCAGAGACATTCGATAACATTATAGATCGAGCTCAAACAATAGAATACGAAATCGAGAAACAAAAGCGAATGCGCGGAATACTCGATATCAGAAACACCGCAAAAGTCCATTTTACAGAATACAAAAACCCAGGAAAATTTTGCGAACTTCACCAATCACACTCACATGACACAAAAGACTGCTTCACAATAAAACACATGCGCGAAGGTAAAAACTCTTGGCGCTCACAAGAAACATCCAACAGATACCGAAATAATTCACGAGACAGATACACTCAAAACAAAACCAGAAATTCTAGAAGCCAATACAGAAACAACTCAAACGACAGATACAGAGATTATAGGAATCATTCGAGAAAACGTTCTAACGACAGATATTCAAACAACAGATATTCAAACGACAGACACTCGAACGACGGATATCGAAATTATTCAAACGACAGATACAGAGATAACTCTAACGACCGATACAGAAATCGTTCTAACGACAGATATTCAAACAACAGATATTCAAACGACAGATACTCGAACGACGGATATCGAAATTATTCAAACGACAGATAAAGAGATAACTCGAACGATAGACACAGAAGTTATTCAAACAACAGATATAGAGACCACTCGAACAACAGATACAGAAATCACTCAAACGATAGATACCGAAATAACTCCCGAAACAATTCACGCGAAAGACACCAAAACGAACATCGAGAACGACCTAACACGGACTCAAATAACGAGCAACGAAACTCTCAAAATAATTCACTCGGTAGAAATACCCCGACAAAATCAAGAACAAACAGCACAGAACACATTGATACACTTTTCGAGAAAGTCGACTTAAAAAACTAAGACAACGTCTCGCGGAAAAGTGCGACACGAGACTCATTACCAGAGCACTAAAGACATTCAATCGCGAACAACTAAAAGAAATTGGAATTAAATTCAGAGAAGCAACGCTCAAATTGGGAATCTCGAAGAATCATAAATCTCCCTCAATTGCACCTGACTCACCTGATTTTATGCACAGAGAAACGAAATTATTAATTGATACAGGTTCACAAATAAACTTGATAAAACGAAGCGCACTCAATCACGCAACTGAAATCGACACACGGGAATTTTACGAACTGACAGGTATAACTGACGGTAAAACATACACTCGAGGCAAATGCTCAATCCAAATTAAATCAGCAAAAGCAGAATTTCATGTTGTCACCGACGCATTTCCAATCCAGGAAAACGCGATACTTGGCGACGCATTTTTCAAACAGATCCCAGCCGACATACTATATACACAAAGATGCATAACCTTCCATGGTCATACTATACCATTTTTTGAACGGGAATATATCACAATCCCCCCGAAATCAAAAACAATAATGCATATCAGAATTAAAAATAACGAGATCTCAGAAGGATACGTCCCACCATATAAAACCAAAGAAGACATACGTTACGGCGGCGCATTAGTAAAAAACAACAACGGAATTGCATACTTACAAGTAATCAACCGTCAACCAAAATCAATAGAATTGGAAATTCCTACTGTAGAATTGCAACCGATCGAGATAATTTCAGAAACACCATTCAAACTCGAAACCGATCTTTACAAAAATTCGCAAAACAATAACGCATCAATTTATACAGCAAACGTATCCGAAAATAACGAAGAACGACTACAACGTCTCAAATCATTACTCCATTTAGATCACCTGAATAACGAAGAAAAAGAACACATTTTACAACTAGTCTCTGAATATCCAAAACTCTTCTTACTACCAAACGACGAACTTGGTCACACGACAATAACACAACACAAAATTCCCACGACAGACAACAAACCTATTAACACAAAGCAGTACCGATTCCCACCCGTACACAAAAAAGAAATTCAGACGCAGGTCAATAATTTACTGGAGAAAAACATCATCCAACCTTCCCTCTCCCCCTATAACTCACCAGTTTGGGTCGTACCAAAAAAGGCAGACTCACAGGGCAAAAAGAGATGGCGAATGGTTATCGACTTTCGTAAATTGAACGCGGAAACAATATCCGACGCGTACCCATTACCGAGTATCATAGATATTCTGGACCAATTGGGAAAAGCCCGATATTTCTCCATTTTTGACTTAGCATCTGGCTTCCATCAAATCGAAATGGACCCTGAACACAAACAAAAAACCGCATTTTCAACGGCAAACGGACATTTCGAGTTCAACCGTATGCCATTTGGGTTGAAAAATGCTCCTGCAACATTCCAACGATTGATGGATGTCGTATTATCAGGACTTCAGGGTAACGACCTGTTCGTATACCTGGATGACATCGTCATTTATGGTAATACTCTGCAGGAACATGCGACAAAATTTCGGCGGTTAGCGAAACGCTTAACCGAAGCAGGCCTAACTTTGCAAACCGACAAATGTCAATTCTTGCGAACAGAGGTTACATATTTGGGACATACAATCACGGAAGAAGGCGTAAAACCCAATAATACAATAGTAAAATCCATAACAGAATTCACAACACCAACTAGCAAAAAGGGAATCAAACAATTTACAGCACTCGCAGGTTATTACAGACGATTCATAAAAAATTTTGCAAAAATCGCATCTCCACTAACAAAACAACTGAAAAAAGAAGTAACATTTCAATGGACAGACGAGTGCCAAACAGCATTCGAACTACTCAAAAACAAAATTATAAAACGTCCAATTTTGCGTTATCCCGATTTCGATAAACCATTCACGCTTACTACAGACGCATCAGACTACGCAATAGGCGCAGTCTTAAGTCAGAAACATCATAAATTCGATCACCCCGTAGCATTTTACTCAAAAACACTCTCGAAGCCACAACAAGCGTACGATACAATGAGAAAGGAACTTCTAGCCGTAGTTTACGCAGTAGAACATTTCCGCCCGTATTTATACGGCAGACAATTTACATTGATCACCGATAATAGAGCTTTGACATATCTAAACACCAAATCCGACTTGCCACAGCAGCTTCAGCGCTGGCAAATAACCCTCAACGATTACGATTTCAAAATACAACATCAACCGGGAAAATCAAACCACGTCGCAGACGCACTATCTAGAAACCCCATTGCTGTCATGCCTATCAGACAGAGAGACAGTTCGTCAAAGGAAGAACACGTCCCAAAAAGATCAAAACATTCACACCAACCAAATACACGACAACGCTCTGACTCAGACGAAGAATCAGGCAACCCAACACCCAAAAAGAAACAACAAAACGAACAAGAAACAGAAGGTGAAAACGAACACCGAAACAGCACACAACCTAAATCAGATCCAAAAATCGACGATGAATCCCCACAAACAGAAGAGGAAACAAATATAGAAGAAAATAGCGAAGACGTCATCACAGAGACAGAAGCAACGGAGGAGGAACTCACAAAAAATATAACGACCAGGAAACGTACAAGGAATAATACGGCAAAGGAATTCAATACGACAAACAAGCGCAAACGACCAAGGACACGAAATGAAACTACAACGGAAAAATACACACCAACAAAAAACCAAAAGGAAGAAAACGAAGAAAACAAAGGCAAAGAAAAAGTCGACGAATTAAACGAAAGGAATCAACGATTTGCAGATATTAATCCCAATAAAAATGGAGAAAATAAAGACGAAAGCGCAAATAAGCACAGAGGCCAACGAGCCCAGCAAACAGACGCAAATCAAACATATCCACAAAAACGGGAAATGCAACGCAAATCGGGAAACCAAATAGATGAACAGGCAACGCTCAAGGACTATGACAAGGATCAACAGGACTCAGAATCAGCGACGCACATCGGAGAAGCGACCGCTGACAAGGAAACGGATACATCAGTCACGGAACCAAATTTCCGATCACCAACAAATCCAACAGAAACACAAGATGTTCAACGAAATGCACAACCGCAAGTGCAGCCGAACTTCAGATCACCATCACTACTACGAACGTCCACAAAGAAGTCAAAAATTACCACCAACATAGGCCCATACTCACCGGAAATGACGCCCGAATACTTTGATTCACTAGCAAAGTCACCAGAAAATAACAACGACAACGCAAACTTCTCTTCTGAAAGAAACATCGGAAAAAACATCAACCTTCCAGTAGAAGTACCACAGTTGCACAACACACAAGCAACCATCGAGCCAACATTTCGATCTCCACCCGGAAATGTTGAACGAATCACCAGACAAACTACTCCACAGCGAAAATCAACGAACAATCCATCAAACCCATCAGCAGGCAAGAACACCTCAAGTGAAAACAATATAACAGAAGCAAATAGTGATACACCATTCGTACCATCGCAGTACTATAGGAAAAGAATGACACACAAAGAATCTCGCCCCGCAACAAGAACCGCAGAAATAACGGAAGATATAACAAACGAAAACAAAGTTATCATCACACAAAAGAACATCCTAGCACAAAAAGATAATATTGCATACTTCCTATCAACTGACTGTGCAATAAACACCATGATTCCAGAAATTTTACAAGAAAAAGGCAGAATCAACCAACAATCACTTCTGGACTGTAATCCCAAAGTTGGTGACATTCTAATTACTCGCCGAGGAATCACCTGCTATTTCGCAATAATCTGCAAACGAAAAACAACAGATTCACTAACCATCATGGAAGTACGAAACTGCTTAGAAACACTATTCGAGGTATTCAATAAATTACAGCTAAAAACTTGCACAATCTCCAAGGACCCCAAAATGCTAAATCCATTCATTTGGACAGACATCATTGCCATGGTTTATTATCAGTACCACCACAGCGGAACAGGAAAAACATCATCCAGGAATTTCATAATTCAGCGATTGGTGGACATAATGGAATATCAAAAACATATAACCGTATCCTATCACAATATTACTGGAAAGGCCTAAAGAACGACATTCGAGAATTCATCAAACATTGCTTCGATTGCCAAAAGAACAAACTGGTACGAGTGAAAGATAAAGCACCCATGATCATCACCGACTCTCCAGCAGAACCATTCGACAAAGTCGCAATCGATATCGTAGGACCCTTACCAAAAACCACACAAGGACACGAATATATTCTGACCATCTTGGACCTTTTCAGCAAATTCGCCATAGCAATTCCTTTAAAACAGCAAACTTCAACGGATATCGCCAAAGCACTTACCACAGCTCTTATAACAACATTCGGTGCTCCTCGAGCAATACTATCCGATCAAGGAAGAAATTTTATGTCTGACACACTCAAACAATTCGCTGAACTCTTTCAAATTCAACAGTACAAAACATCAGCATACCATCCTCAGTCAAATGGCGCAATAGAACGTTACCATCACAGCCTTGCCGAATTCCTAAAACATTTCATCGACGACAACCACGATTGGGATGAACTCCTTACACTTGCAACATTCTCCCATAACACAAGTATACACGAAAGCAGCGGATTCACACCATACGAACTCGTGTTCGGAAGAACTGCCCGTACACCTTCTGAATTTCCACCTCCAGAAACAACAATAACATACGACGACTACATGACAAACCTCACGAACAATCTAAAAAAGACACAACAAGCAGCATGGGAAAACAAATCAAATTTAAAGAACGAACAAAACGATATTACGATAAAAGAGTCACAGAACCAAAATTCGAAAAAGGACAACTAGTATTCCTCATAAAGGAACCAAGAAAAGGGAAACTCGACTCCCATTACGTAGGACCATTTAAAATCTTAGAAGTATTAGATAGACATAATGTTAAGTTAGAAATTAAGAACGGCAAAACAAAAGTAGTACACATAGACAAAATAAAAATGGCACATGTTACAGATGCCACGCACACGCCTCAAGTGTCAATCCCTTAATAAAAAGTACACAACTCGCACAAAAGCCAGGACTAATTCACGTTTTGTCTTCATCAAACCGGCTTTTAGTTACACAGCAACCTTAGAAAACTGTGAAAAGTACTTTAATCTAGAAACTTTAGCAAACTTTAAAATTACGATGTCGTACTACGTGTGCGACCAGGTTAACCCAGTCCAACAGATAGACGAAAACACGCAATGTGAAACACAAATTTTATGAAACTCGCAATTCAAAAATTTAGAAATATGCGATATTCGATTAAAAATACTCCGCCATGCCATTGGTCCAGGATCCCAGATACAAACACATATCTCTTTGCAGCAGCAAAATTAGAAAACCTCTACGTCAATTGCGATAACCATCAGTCATCCATTTATACAATAGAAAACACTGCCACCTTAAATATTAGCCCGCCATGCCAAGTGAAAACCCGTACGACTCAACTAACACCTTCCATCGACATAACATCCACAACCCAAACAAATTTCTCCCCTACCCTAGTACTCAACCTGACAAAATAATATACAATTCATTCCAGAACGAGAAACCCTTAATAAATACCACAGAAATCATCCTAGACACAGAGAAATCCATATGCTCTCTAGAATTAAACGTAATAAACAACGACAATAACAATAATCACTCATACACCAAAACAATCTAACGATGCACGCCACTACATATAACTTCTTCTTCTTTACAATAAAATGTCTAATTATACCTTAAACTTCATTCACTCAACCCACGAACCCAAAACACCCACAAAACCAACCAACACATCCCAAGTAACATACCTCTTCTACTAATCAACAAGCTAATAAAAGATTTAGAATGTTACAGCAGCTCCAGCAGGATAAAAAAAATAATAAAAGAAAACCAGGACTAGACACAAAATATAACTTGGACCAAAACATGAACATATAACCAGGACAAATAATATATATATATAATCAGGACCAAATACAAAATATAACTTGGACCAAACACAAACATATAATTCGGACCAAATAACCAAGAAAAAATAAATAAAAGGAAAACAGGAAACAACCACCAATTTATACACACTTAAACATACAATACAACCACACAACCTTACCCACCTCACCATGACACACCACCACCCACTAACACCAAGAGTAACCCGTCTTTATAAATTACAGGACAAGCAACAACCTCTACAAGCCACTACGAAAACCAGCAAGAACCACCAATAGGAAGCAGGAAAAGAAACACACACACATACACACAAATACCACAAACCAGTCAAAACACTTTTTATATAGAATCACACACAAACTAATTTTTTTGTTTATTGTAAACAAATTTTTTTTTTGTTATATAGAATCACATGACCAACAAATTTTGTAAATCAGATGCAGGAGCATCCGCTCTTTTTGTGAGAAGGGGAGTGTAACGGTCCCACATTCCTTTCTCACCACTCTCATCTATCCCTAATCTCTTTTCCCGCTAACCCCTAACTTGCTGACTCCACAGTCTCACGGTCCCTTATCACCTATCCCCTCCACTTCAAAACTCTTTCTCTCAACCCTTTCATCATCACCTTCCTCTTAACCAAATCAGTTCTCCTCCGACTTCCTCAGCATCAAAACCTCTTTGTATCTTCAATAAAATATAAACCTTCATCGCAAAGACAAGTCATATCATTATTCCAATCACCGCCGGACATCCCGTCACATAAGCGTCAACAAACAAATCTACGTGATGCCGAGTGTAACGGTTCCACATTCCTTTCTCACCACTCTCATCTATCCCTAATCTCTTTTCCCGCTAATCCCTAACTTGCTGACTCCACAGTCTCACGGTCCCTTATCACTTATCCCCTCCACTTCAAAACTCTTTCTCTCAACCCTTTCATCATTACCTTCCTCTTAACTAAGTCAGTTCTCCTCCGTCTTCCAAACCCGCAAAACCTCTCTGCTACTTCTAAATAAACCTCACTATTCATCAAATATCATTTATTCATCTTTACCGCTAACCATCCCGTCACATGGTGTCAGAAGTCACATTCGACCAACGCGAATGATCAAAAAAAAATTTTTTTTAATAACAAAATGAATTACACAAACGACACAGCCAAAAAAAATAACGTAATACAAAGTGAAAAAAAAGGAGAAACGCATCAGAGACAAATCACACATAACACAGCCTACACTACACAACGCACACGGAAACGAAGCAGCAAAAGAAGAAGAAAGGAACAACGACCACCGAGAGGCACGCATATCACACACACACAACGAAGCAACGACAGACCGACACACACACGACACGACCACAGCCATACCAACATCTCAGCCCACGGTCTTACATACAGGTCTGGAAACTCTAATGCTGGGAGCCACGATCATGTGTGTCGCTTAGTGAGGACAAATTTCGCTTCTAGCCGCCACTAGTTGTCGCTGTGGTTCCGGGACCCAGATAAACATAACCTCAATACGCTCAATACGGTGAGCAATGGAGTGAACGGTTAAGACGTGCATCGTTGAGTCGTTGACAATTATTAAATTATTTTCTGCGTTTCATACATTTTTGACAATTTGAAAGCATATTTTTTCAAAATGGGGAAGTTGTGCGTCATACGGAATTGTAAATCCGGCAGCAGAACAGAAGCGAAGTGCTCGATGTTTTTCGTCCCAGAAGACACAGTGATGTGGAAAAAGTGGGAAGAGGCCATTCCAGATAATTAAAGAATAAATAACAGGAATAGAGAAAATAAAATTCAATTAAAAACGGGAAAAATGTAAAATGTATACGAGGATTGATTTGTATTAATATATATCTTTATTTAACTGGAATGCTTGCAAGGAAATAAAAATCAATGTAATATGTTGTAAAGAATCTTTGAATGTTTGTGTATATTAATACTCACCTGCCTGTCAACAACTGGATTACCTGTAAACAAACCGAACGTGACATTAGGATGAAAAAAACGAGAAAAAGGTTCTATCGTATTTATACTTACCTGGATTTGAACAATTGGAATACTTACAAAATTAACATAAAACATTACCGGATACAAATATCAAAAGGTTCATTTATATATTCATGCTTACCTGGATTGAAACAGGTGGCTTACCTGCAAATAACAGAAAATAAACGCGATAATATGAAGAAAGAACAAGTTTCTTTGCATTTATTTATTTATTTTACCATGATGTTTACGTGACATTTCTGTTCATTTATTTATATTATACTTACCCTGATGGAATACCTGAAAACAAACAAAAATCATTACATCAACGTGATAAGATGAATAATATAATAAACATTTTTTTCATGGTTACTTACCTTGATACGTTTAATTAGTTTCAGGAATAGAAGCTGGTTAATAAGATATATGCTACCGTTGACAACCGATTCACAATGAAAAAAAAACACATTAATTAAGGGGCAACAACAAAATTTGAAAGAATTCATTTTGTTTACCTTGGTATGAAAAAAATGCACGTAAAAAAATGAAAAATATCAGGGAATTTTTTGTATTTCTACTTTTATTAAATTGCATAAGAAAAAAAGGAGACAAATGGCTTTCAACTAACAACCACAAGAATATGAGGGGAGCACAGAACCACTCCGCTAAAGTTTACATGGAATGTGATAGCTTTAGAATCATACATGCTTATCACGCTCGCTTGGATTTGGAAAGTTTACGGTTCGATTACGATTAATAAGATCATATTTTTTTCGATCCTATTAATCGAAATTGACGGGACTAACGCCTTTTCCTGATTCTTTTAAAAGTGTTTCAAACTTATAATAAATATCCGCGTAACGAACATGAAGGTGGAACAGAGGCAGAGCGATAAAAGCATGGCCGACTAGTGCTGTCTCCATCTGAACCCCCCCGGCCCCGTCGCGGCGGGTTTTCTGATCGCAACGAACCTAGCGGCGACTAGTGAACTAAAAACGGCTTCAATAAGCGACCTACCCCTTCCACCGGAGTTTCCAGACCTGTATGTAAGACCGTGTCTCAGCCGCTACGCGTGAGTCACCACCACAGCGCACCAAGGCAATAGGCGAACAGCTGATGTACACGCTCACCATTCTTCTGGCATTGTAAGTACACTCCACTCAAAAAATTCTTTTGCATGCCACTTTAAAAATCGCATATTCGTTCACGGTGGAAAGTAATTAACATTACATTACAAATCCATACATACAATAATCATACACTAAAATTTGAATGTCAAACACAAAATAATTTTTCTCTAAATACAAGTTTCAAATAATTTCCTAAAAATATAATTTCCCTTTGAAATATAATTTTCTAAAACGCAAATTTCAAAAAAAAAAAAAAAAAAAAATATTAGCGAAACAATTAAATTCACTTTCCGGACGTCATTTCTCAAAATAAAACCAAAATATGATTTTGGCAAAACTATTATCAATAATAATAATAAAACTAAAATAAAATAAATTAACAAAAATAATGATAACGATAATAATAACAATAAAAAAAAATTTGTTTTCTTGTTTGGGAATTCAATCACTGACGAACAAATACACGTTTATCGCAAATTTACACAATTCTTTAAAAACATGTTTCTATGTCATTTTATCGCGCTGTAATATCGGATCCACCGACCAGACCACCCCGTAGAACAAATATACGACCCCTATATTTCCGCCAAAACACTGAACACCAAATTACAATGGCCGAAAATAACAACACATTCACATTTAGAGACGCGTTCATAGTCGTCCCTATATACGACGGAAAAAACATTAAAATAGAAGACTATGCTAAAATACTTAAACGAGTCAACGAATGCCTTTCAGATGGCGAACGAACAAAATTATTAAAAATGATCCCGCTCAAACTAAACGGTATCGCACATTCAGTCATCGACGCAAACCCTCCAAATTCCCTCGAATCACTTTTAAAAACATTAAAAAAAGCATTTAGCAAAAATAAAGATTTAGCCGACTTAGAAAATGAAATAGAATCATGTCCACAAAATTACGACGAAACAGTCATGGAATACGCAGCGAGAACGCGCGATATCCTAAATAACATAATAGACAAACTATCAGATGTATACAATACAGCCGCACAGAGAACATTTCTAGACACACGAATCGACGAAGTAACAGCTAGGGCAAAAAGAGCTTACGTCAGAGGACTAATACCCGCAATAGGTTCCCATTTGATTCTCCATAATGCAGAGACATTCGATAACATTATAGATCGAGCTCAAACAATAGAATACAAATTCGAGAAACAAAAGCGAATGCGCGGAATACTCGATATCAGAAACACGGCAAAAGTCCATTTTATAGAATACAAAAACCCAGGAAAATTTTGCGAACTTCACCAATCACACACACATGACACAAAAGACTGCTTCACAATAAAACACATGCACGAAGGTAAAAACTCTTGGCGCTCACAAGAAACATCCGACAGATACCGAAATAATTCACGAGACAGATACACTCAAAACAAAACCAGAAATTCTAGAAGCCAATACAGAAACGACTCAAACGACAGATACAGAGATTATAGAAATCATTCGAGAAACCGATCAAACGACAGATACTCAAACGACAGACACAGAAACTATTCGAACAACAGATACAGAAATCGTTCAAACGATTCAAGCAACAGATATTCAAACGACAGGCACAGAGATAACTCTAACGTCGAATACAGAAATCGTTCTAACGACAGATATTCAAACAACAGATATTCAAATGATAGATACTCGAACGACGGATACCGAAATTATTCAAACGACAGATACAGAGATAACTCGAACGATAGACACAGAAGTTATTCAAACAACAGATATAGAGACCACTCGAACAACAGATACAGAAATCACTCAAACGATAGATACCGAAATAACTCCCGAAACAATTCACGCGAAAGACACCAAAACGAACATCGAGAACGACCTAACACGGACTCAAATAACGAGCAACGAAACTCTCAAAATAATTCACTCGGTAGAAATACCCCGACAAAATCAAGAACAAACAGCACAGAACACATTGATACACTTTTCGAGAAAGTCGACTTAAAAAACTAAGACAACGTCTCGCGGAAAAGTGCGACACGAGACTCATTACCAGAGCACTAAAGACATTCAATCGCGAACAACTAAAAGAAATTGGAATTAAATTCAGAGAAGCAACGCTCAAATTGGGAATCTCGAAGAATCATAAATCTCCCTCAATTGCACCTGACTCACCTGATTTTATGCACAGAGAAACGAAATTATTAATAGATACAGGTTCACAAATAAACTTGATAAAACGAAGCGCACTCAATCACGCAACTGAAATCGACACACGGGAATTTTACGAACTGACAGGTATAACTGACGGTAAAACATACACTCGAGGCAAATGCTCAATCCAAATTAAATCAGCAAAAGCAGAATTTCATGTTGTCACCGACGCATTTCCAATCCAGGAAAACGCGATACTTGGCGACGCATTTTTCAAACAGATGCCAGCCGATATAATATATACACAAAGATGCATAACCTTCCATGGTCATACTATACCATTTTTTGAAAGGGAATATATCACAATCCCCCCGAAATCAAAAACAATAATGCATATTAGAATTAAAAATAACGAGGTCTCAGAAGGATACGTCCCACCATATAAAACCAAAGAAGACATACGTTACGGCGGCGCATTAGTAAAAAACAACAACGGAATTGCATACTTACAAGTAATCAACCGTCAACCAAAATCAATAGAATTGGAAATTCCTACTGTAGAATTGCAACCGATCGAGATCATTTCAGAAACACCATTCAAACTCGAAACCGATCTTTACAAAAATTCGCAAAACAATAACGCATCAATTTATACAGCAAACGTATCCGAAAATAACGAAGAACGACTACAACGTCTCAAATCATTACTCCATTTAGATCACCTGAATAACGAAGAAAAAGAACACATTTTACAACTAGTCTCTGAATATCCAAAACTCTTCTTACTACCAAACGACGAACTTGGTCACACGACAATAACACAACACAAAATTCCCACGACAGACAACAAACCTATTAACACAAAGCAGTACCGATTCCCACCCGTACACAAAAAAGAAATTCAGACGCAGGTCAATAATTTACTGGAGAAAAAAATCATTCAACCTTCCCTCACCCCCTACAACTCGCCAGTTTGGGTCGTACCAAAAAAGGCAGACTCACAGGGCAAAAAGAGATGGCGAATGGTTGTCGACTTTCGTAAATTGAACGCGGAAACAATATCTGACGCGTACCCATTACCGAGTATCATAGATATTCTGGACCAATTGGGAAAAGCCCGATATTTCTCCATTTTTTACTTAGCATCTGGCTTCCATCAAATCGAAATGGACCCTGAACACAAACACAAAACTGCATTTTCAACGGCAAACAGACATTTCGAGTTCAACCATATGCCATTTGGGTTGAAAAATGCACCCGCAACATTCCAACGATTGATGGATGTCGTATTATCAGGACTTCAGGGTAACGACCTGTTCGTATACCTGGATGACACCGTTATTTATGCTAATACTCTGCAGGAACATGCGACAAAATTTTGGCGGTTAGCGAAACGCTTAACCGAAGCAGGCCTAACTTTGCAAACCGACAAATGTCAATTCTTGCGAACAGAGGTTACATATTTGGGACGTACAATCACGGAAGAAGGCGTAAAACCCAATAATACAATAGTAAAATCCATAACAGAATTCACAACACCAACTAACAAAAAGGGAATCAAACAATTTACAGCACTCGCAGGTTATTACAGACGATTCATAAAAAAATTTGCAAAAATTGCATCTTCACTAACAAAACAATTAAAAAAAGAAGTAACATTTCAATGGACAGACGAGTGCTAAAAAGCATTCGAACTACTCAAAAACAAAATTATAGAACGTCCAATTTTGCGTTATCCCGATTTCGATAAACCATTCACGCTCACCACAGACGCATCAGACTACGCAATAGGCGCAGTCTTAAGTCAGAAACATAATAAATTCGATCACCCCGTAGCATTTTACTCGAAAACACTCTCGAAGCCACATCAAGCGTACGATACAATGAGAAAAGAACTTCTAGCCGTTGTTTACGCAGTAGAACATTTTCGCCCGTATTTATACGGGAGACAATTTACACTGATCACCGATAATAGAGCTTTGACATATCTAAACACCAAATCCGACTTGCCACAGCAGCTTCAGCGCTGGCAAATAACCCTCAACGATTACGATTTCAAAATACAACATCAACCGGGAAAATCGAACCACGTCGCAGACGCACTATCTAGAAACTCCATTGCTGCCACGCCTATCCGACAGAGAGACAGTTCGTCAAAGGAAGAACACGTCCCAAAAAGACCAAAACATTCACACCAACCAAATACACGACAACGCTCTGACTCAGACGAAGAATCAGGCAACCCAACACCCAAAAAGAAACAACAAAACGAACAAAAAACAGAAAGTGGAAACGAACACGGAAACAAAACACAACCTAAATTAGATCCAAAAATCGACGATGAATCCCCACAAACAGAAAAGGAAACAAATATAGAAGGAAAAAGCGAAGACGTCATCACAGAGACAGAAGCAACGGAGGAGGAACTCACAAAAAATATAACGACCAGGAAACGTACAAGGAATAATACGGCAAAGGAATCCAATATGACAAACAAGCGCAAACGACCAAGGACACGAGATGAAACTACAACGGAAAAATACACACCAACAAAAAACCAAAAGGAAGAAAACGAAGAAAACAAAGGCAAAGAAAAAGTCGACGAATTAAACGAAAGGAATCAACGATTTGCAGATATTAATCCCAATAAAAATGAAGAAAATAAAGACGAAAGCGCAAATAAGCACAGAGGCCAACGAGCCCAGCAAACAGACGCAAATCAAACATATCCACAAAAACGGGAAATACAACGCAAATCGGGAAACCAAATAGATGAACAGGCAACGCTCAAGGACTATGGCAAGGATCAACAGGACTCAGAATCAGCGACGCACATCGGAGAAGCGACCGCTGACAAGGAAACGGATACATCAGTCAGCGAACCAAATTTCCGATCACCAACAAATCCAACAGAAACACAAGATGTTCAACGAAATGCACAACCGCAAGTGCAGCCGAACTTCAGATCACCATCACCACTACGAACGTCCACAAAGAAGTCAAAAGGTACCACCAATATAGGCCCATATTCACCGGAAATGGCACCCGAATATTTCGATTCGTTAACAAAATTACCTGAAAATAACAACGACGAAGCAAACTTATCTTCTGAAAGAAACATCGGAAAAAACATCAACCTTCCAGTAGAAGTACCACAGTTGCACAACACACAAGCAACAACCGAGCCAACATTTCGATCTCCACCTGGAAATGTTGAACGAATTACCAGACAAGCCACTCCACAGCGAGAATCAATAAACAATCCATCAAACCCACCATTAAGCGAAAACCCTTCAAGTGAAGACAATATAACGGAAGCAGATAATGACACACCGTTCGCACCATCGCAGTACCACAGAAAAAAGATGACACATAAGGAATCTCGCCCCGCAACAAGGAGCGCAGAAATGACGGAAGATATGACAAACGTAAACAAAGTCATCACCACACAAAAGAATATCCTACCACAAAAAGATAATATTGCTTACTTCCTATCAACAGACTGTGCAATAAACACCATGATTCCAGAAATTTTACAAGAAAAAGGCAGAATCAACCAACAATGACTTCTGGTCTGTAATCCCAAAGTTGGTGACATTCTAATTACTCGCCGAGGAATCACCTGCTATTTCGCAATAATCTGCAAACGAAAAACAACAGATTCATTAACCATCATGGAAGTACGAAACTGCTTAGAAACACTATTTGAGGTATTCAATAAATTACAGCTAAAAACTTGCACAATCTCCAAGGACCCAAAAATCCTAAATCCGTTCATTTGGACATACATTAAATCATTCGTACGAGCAAAGTCAGCAAACTCCCAGACAACCATCACACTTTGCCATGGTTTATTATCAGTACCACCACAGCGAAAAAGGAAAAACATCATCCAGGAGTTTCATAATTCAACGATTGGCGGACATAATGGAATATCAAAAACATATAATCGCATCCTATCACAATATTACTGGAAAGGTCTAAAGAACGACATTCGAGAATTCATCAAACATTGCTTCGATTGCCAAAAGAACAAACTGGTACGAGTGAAAGATAAAGCACCCATGATCATCACCGACTCTCCAGCAGAACCATTCGACAAAGTCGCAATCGATATCGTAGGACCCTTACCAAAAACCACACAAGGACACGAATATATTCTGACCATCTTGGACCTTTTCAGCAAATTCGCCATAGCAATTCCTTTAAAACGGCAAACTTCAACGGATATCGCCAAAGCAATTACCACAACTCTTATAACAACATTTGGTGCTCCTCGAGCAATACTATCCGATCAAGGAGGAAATTTTATGTCTGACACATTCAAACAATTCGCTGAACTCTTTCAAATTCGACAGTACAAAACATCAGCATACCATCCTCAGTCAAATGGCGCAATAGAACGTTACCATCACAGCCTTGCCGAATTCCTAAAACATTTCATCGACGACAACCGCAATTGGGATGAACTCCTTACACTTGCAACATTCTCCCATAACACAAGTATACATGAAAGCAGCGGATTCACACCATACGAACTTGTCTTCGGAAGAACTGCCCGTACACCTTCCGAATTTCCACCTCCAGAAACAACAATAACATACGACGATTACACGACAGACCTCACGAACAACCTGAAAAAGATACGACAAGCAGCATGGGAAAAACAAATCAAATTTAAAGAACGAACAAAACGATATTACGATAAAAGAGTCACAGAACCAAAATTCGAAAAAGGACAACTAGTATTCCTCATAAAGGAACCAAGAAAAGGGAAACTCGACTCCCATTACGTAGGACCATTTAAAATCTTAGAAGTATTAGATAGACATAATGTTAAGTTAGAAATTAAGAACGGCAAAACAAAAGTAGTACACATAGACAAAATAAAAATGGCACATGTTACAGATGCCACGCACACGCCTCAAGCGGCAACCCCTTAATAAAAATTACACAACTCGCACAAAATCCTGGACTATACTCTAAAGACCACGGCATACTACGCTCATATCACACAACATGGACCCTCGTCACCGGCGTCAACACAAATGGACTCACAACACGACGGGAGCAACTTTCCCGCACCTTATTCGCAATTCAAAGATATTGCGACATGATCACCCCACACTGCTTAATCAGTGCCCAACTACAGATAATAGAATCTCGATTGAAAACAATCCACAAAACAGAAACAATTCTACAAGAACTCATAGCATATACGAGAAACGATAGCAATAATCATAGGAAAAAAAGAGGACTTCTAAATTTTGCAGGAAAAATACAGAAAACACTATATGGAACCTTAGACTCAGAAGATGGCGAAAGAATCTACAATGAGCTTAATATGCTGGCAAACAATCCACTAGAATTAGCAGAAATTGTTAAAAATCAAACACATATCCTGAAATCAAAATTTGATCTCGACCAAAAACACATAAAAAACATCGCAAAAATGGTAGCAAACAACATGGAACAAATCAACCATGTAATAATAAAATTAAAAAACGAAACAGATCTTCTTAAATATAATCAAGTAGCCATAAAATATGTCACCCAAACAGACGAAGATCTAACAGAATTAGAACTCGATACAGATACACTTATGAATGCAATTCTTTTTGCAAGAACCGGTCAGATTCACTTTCAAATACTTACCACGAGACAAATTTTATCAAGCGCACAAACAATACAAAAATCAATATCAAACCGAATTCCCTGTACCATTAGACATTAATTACATGTCAAACCTCATTGCTATGTCGGATCTCACAATATTTTACGCAGAAGGAAGACTAATTTATATATGCAAAGTTCCACTGTTAGACTTAACGCAGTATAAACTATACCACCACTTTTCAACCCCCATTCGCCAATCAACATTAACCAATAATTCACATTTTGCCTTCATCAAACCGGCTTTTAGTTACACAGCAATCTCAGAAAACTATGAAAAATACTTTAATCTAGAAACTTTAGCAAATTGTAAAATCACGATGTCGTACTATGTGTGCGAACAGGTCAACCCAGTCCAACAGATAGATGAAAACAGTCAATGCGAAACTCAACTATTATCAAACCCACAATTCAGAAATTTAGAAATGTGCGACATTCGGCTGAAAATACTTCATCAGACCTATTGGGCCAGAATCCCAGATACAAACGCATGGCTTTTCGCAGCACCAAAACCAGAAAATCTCTACGTCAATTGCGATAACCATCAGTCATCTATTTATACAATAGAAAATACCGGCATCTTAAACATCACTCCGCCATGCCAAGCTAAAACCCGTACAACTCAATTAATACCTTCCATTGACATAACATCCATAACCCAAACAAATTTCTCCCCTACTCTAGTTCTCAACATGACAAAAATAATAGAATAGTCCATTCAGAACGACGAACACCTACTAGTAGTAAATCGGCCACTATGGCCACCCCCACTCCTATCCCCACTCCTACCCCCACTCCTTTTCCCCCACTCCGCGGCCGCCGAGTCCGTGGCTCGGTCGGTCGTGGGTGCGGGGCAAGAGGTGCGCAGGGGAGGAGAGGGGGGGTGGGGCGAGTCGCCATAGGGCACACTACTTTATATATATATATATTTTTTTATTTTTTTATATAAATTTTTTCGGAGCATGTCGGTATGGTGGAGCGCTACTTACATTTCAACCATTTTTTCTCGGAGCGTGTCGGTATGGTGGAGCGCTGCTTACATTTCCGCCATTTTTTTATTTTTCAGAGCGTGTCGGTATGGTGACACGCTGCTTTTATTTTCGCTATTTTTTCTTTTATAATTAAAAAAATCCGATGCAAGCGCGGGACTCGAACTCGAGACCCTCGGATTGCCAGCCTGAGCCGCTGTCTCTTCGCCAAGGATCGTTATGGTATTAAGCATATGTGGAAGACTCTTGTAGCGAGCGCGAGTGTGCACACCTTATTCTCTCTCTCTCTCTCTCTCTCTCTCTAGGGTGCGCACTATGGCTACCCCCACTTCTATCCCCACTCCTTTTCCCCCACTCCGCGGCCTCAGAGTCCGTGGCTCGGTCGGTCGTGGGTGCGGGGGTGAAGAGGCGCGCGGGGAGGAGGGGGGATGGGTCGAGTCGCTATAGTGCGCACACCTTTATATATATATATATATATATATATATATAATTTTTCTGAGCGTGTCGGTATAGCGGAGCGCTGTTTTTATTTTTGACATTTTTATTTTTCCGGAGCGTGTCGGTATAGTGACACGCTGCTTTTATTTCCGCCATTTTTCCTTATATATATATATATATGTGTGTTTATAAATGTGAATTTTATAATTAAAAAAAATTCGATGCCGGCGGTGAGACTCGAACCGTCGACCCTCGGACTACCAGTCTGAGTCGTTGCCTCTGCACCAAAGATCGCTATGCATTTAAATGTACGTGGAAGACTCTTGTAGTGATTTTACCGTGTGTGAGCACTACGGCGACACCTACTCCTTGGCCCATTCCAGCCCCCACTCTGCGGGCCATGCTACGCGAAGAATTACTGAATTCTAACGACCGTTGGGTTTGGGTTTGGGTCTCTCTCTGACTCTCTCTTATCAGGCACTGGTTTAACTATGGAGAACTGACATAAACACAACAACATAAAACCATGGCGGTTGTTTACGCAGAAGATGTATCGTGACGAGGAATACACACCTGGGGCCGTCACGTACTTACGACACAGCGTTTTACAAGGAATCGTTTACTAAAAGTCTCGCATAGGAGAGAGAGAGAGAGAGAGAGAGAGAGAGAGAGAGAGAGAGAGAGAGAGACGGCTCTGGATGAGAAGTCGCACGCTGTCTGTCTCTTACAGCAGCTGTGTGCGCGAGAGAGAAAGAACTATAGATGTGTCTATAGGAAGACAGTGACCATCCTACAGGCGGTGTCTTTTATTTTCTTTACACCAAATAAATATCAGTTTTCGTATATATACATTTGGTTATTAGCTCATAACTTTTCAATAGGGATCCAAACTGAAGCGAAATTTTTTCGTTTTTGAATGTACTTTTAAAAAATAGAGAAAAATTATTTGAGGTTTTTGAATGTAATTTTTAAGCTTAAATTAAAAAATTTTAATTTTTCTAGCGAGGGTATATTTTTTATTTTTAAAAATGAACGTATACCGCATGCCGTATATCGTAACATATTTGAAATTAATTTAATAATTTATAATTACTAGTATATCTGCATTATTATGTGTAAAAGCAATAACGTTTGTGCGCGATACGATACCTCCTAATTATATTAACAAATTAACTACCTGTAAACCTGCAAATACACCGATTATTTTATGTGCGAAAGAGAGCGCAATAGTGTTTTGTATAGATAAGAGAGAGAGAGAGAGAGAGAGAGAGAGAAAGAGAGAAAGCATACAGAGCGTTGTACGAATAGATGCGCGCAGGGGAGAGCTCGATGCATGGTAGTGCTATGTGCAAGAGAGAGAGAGAGAGAGAGCCGCCGGTTGCGCATAAGAGCGAAAGAGACAGAGGGGCGAGCTCGCGAAGATGCCGTAGCATCCACGAGCTGTAGCGTACCTCCCCCCGTACCGTTCACCACCACCTCGCCTATACTATGGATGAGAAGTCGCGCGCTCTCTGTTTCTTACAGCAGCTGTGTGTGTGCGAGAGAGAAAGAACTATAAATGTCTCTATAGGAAGACAGAGACCGTGCTACAGCCTGCTTCTCTTATTATATATATTCACTACATTACACGCCAAAGAGGATAGCTGTCAGAATTTTTATTTTCTCGATTTTTGAAATACGGCAAATTTTTAAATTTTTTGATTATCCTTTAAAAATATATCGTCTTTAAAAAACCGCTCTTTCTGACTATTTATTCATAACTTCTTTAATAGTAGTTCAAATTAAATCTTTATGGAAAATTTTCGTTTTTGAATGTGGTCTTAAAAAATATAGAAAAACCATTTGAGATGTTTTTATATGTGCTTGTTACGTTCAAATTTTTAATCTTATATGTATAAAGACGTCCAGTCTACGCTAACGCCTCGTGAAACTGACACCCCTTGCATATTTTAAACAAGACGTGCCTTGTTGATTCGATCAAAAATGCCTGCAAATCAAACACGAGCGCGAGATCGTCTTTTATACACTTAAGCTGATGCAAAAGTTACAGTCTTAATCGAACAGCGTAACAGTGCATTATATTTTATTGTGAGTGATGGCAGATCGCGCCCTTCGTAAATGTATTCGCGATTTTTTGCGTTTTGTACAACTGCACAGTGTACAGATACGGCGTCGTTGCGACAGTCAGTGGTGTTACGAATTAAAACATTTATCGGGTGATAAACTCATCAATCGATTGAAGTATCTTATATGGTGGGCGCCTTTGCGCAACATAGTGGCGGCATATAACAGAGGTATATTGCGGGGTCAGAGGGTGTTAACGTGTGTGTATGAGGAGTTACAGAGAAGAGGCCTTCAAGGATCTCAGAGTGTTCGTGGTATTGCTGATGAAATCAGAAGTAAGTACTTTTTTACAAACTGTAAAAAATAATGAAAACGACATAATATGGCGAAAATGATATAATAGGTTATCGGCAACTTTGGGACGCATCGAGTGATGAAGAAGCTGCTCTTGTAGACGCTGTCTGCACTGTAGAAAATTTGGAGAATCATATCGTGAAACGTAAGTATTTAGATTAACTTATCTAAAATTTATAAATATTCATTCTTCGAACTACTACGTAACTGCACGGAAAGAATCTTTAAGTAATTTTTACTATGAAATTATAGTAGCCGAGTGACAAATGTGCAATTCTTCAAGTTTTAGGAAATAAATTATACATTTAACGGAAATGAATAAAAAATTTACTGTTCCATGACAGAAATTAAAAATATTTTCAAGAATTTTTACTGAAGTTAACAGTAAATTTTTAATGTAACGTACAAATTTTCATAATAAAAATTAATAAGAAATTCTTTTCGTGTAACAAAACCATTGATTTTTCAATATTGCGGGCTTAACTTTATTCTTATTCTCTTCTTTAGAAACACTGGTACAAACCTATGGAGAACAGCAAAGTGAGCCGATTGCAGGTCCTTCAGGACTATGCCAAAGATCAAAAAGCATCGGAAGATCTGAAATAATCGATACGGGTAGCAGCGACGAAGAAGAAGAAGAAGATACTTTCGCTAATATTCCTGACGATCGTAACGCCCCCGTTTTATCATCGCAAGAAGAAGGAGAAGAGGGTACTTACGCTGATATTTCTGACGATCGCAATGCCGTCGTTTTATCAGCGCAAGGAGATGAAGAAGAAGCGGTGGAAGAAGTGGTAGAAGATAATAGGGTTGTTCACCAGTATGAGAATCAGATATGGGAATACCCGATAGAGGGCAATATGATGAACAACGATGAAGAACCAATACCGTTAATTGATGATTGGTTTCAACATCTCTTGGATGACACCGACTCTGGTAAGCATAGCCTACTTTTATATCTAAAAAAGTAAAGCGCTTATTCTAGTGAGCAAATAAACGCAATGGCTAATCTATCGTAGGTTATTCAACACAGGGATTATTGTTTGATGAATAGCCGAATTCTATTATATAAAAGGTACCAATAATACTGATAATAGGCTTGAAAAATGTATGTATACGTTAACAATGTAAAGATAATCACCCGTATTTATTTTCAGAGACGCAGCTTGGCGCTGGGAAGAGGCGTACATACACTGGTACAGAGTCGTTCAGGGATGTTCAACCACCCGGAAACCGCTTCGAGATCATCAGGGATTTCACACGCTATTTTAAACGTTTCAAACTTCAAGGACGCGAAACTACTCTGCGTATCAGACCACCTCACGTAGGTTCGTCTGTAATAGATTGGCTCGGTGGTGCATTCCGTGATCTTCTGACACACATCACCAGCACCTGTGCCGGTAGTGACTATGTAGGAATGTCATTTACAGCAGATAGTTTAGCACACGGACCAGTATGGTTGTCCTTCCGACCTGCCAGAGACTATACGTTTGAAGATGTCTGGCAATTGATAACTAGCGTTGCTCAGAGTGCAGCATCTTTGAATATCGGTGATGTGTGCATTATAAAAACCTGTATAGTGAGAGGCGTCGAGGGTCGTGGTAGAAAAGGTCTGACCCACGAGGCTGTTACGAAAAAATCGATATTGACAATCCGTAATTTTGATAATTTATGCTTACCACGCTCACTGGTAGCAGCACGCGCATATGCCGAGAGGGGTGAAATACGCTCGGGAGACTTACATACTAAATGGCAACGTATTAGGCGGATTAACGGTTCGTTGCAAAAAAACGAAGCTATTAATCTTACGAGAGCTGCTAATATCACTGTGCCTACAAACGGCTGCGGTGTATATGAGATCGCCCAATATCAAGATTATTGAATGCGCGATGGTATTGCTATTGTTGTATACGAGTTTCTAACTCTGGGACGTCGTCAAAAACCTTTATTCGATGGTAGAAAACGAATTTTGGCTTCTGTAGGCACGATAAAATACACGTTATATATATTATATTACGAACGCACGCATCATTTTCAACCTATTTTGAATCTTCGAGGCGCTGTAGGCGGTAGAGCTTTTTGCTCGACTTGCAATGTAAGTAGTCGTCGAGATGATCACAGATGTTCAAAAAAGAAATGCCCCCGGTGTTTTACGCTACCGCCCTGTAATCCTAATACAGATGATGCAATTAAATGTGCTGACTGTAATCGTATTTTTTTCGGAGATCAGTGTTTGCAAAAACACAAGACTGTCGCTGTAGTCAGGAACCGTCGAAGAGCGAGTGTGTGCGAAACTGTGAAACGCTGTCGTTGGTGTTTCGAAACGATAAGACCTTTAGAACGGAAGAAACATATATGCGGTGTGAAATACTGCAAGACGTGTAAACACAACGAACCGAATAATCATATGTGTTTCATGAAAAGTCTTCGTACATATAAAGACACGCGTAAAGCAGTTTTCATTTTCTATGACTTTGAAACACAGCAGTGCACACCTTTGAAGGGTGACACCTCTACTTTTGCTCATGAACCAAACCTTTGCGTAGCTCAACGACTCTGTACGTTTTGTTGTACTGATGATACCATAACAGAGCCGTGCGAATATTGCGGCGTGCACGAGTTTGTTTTCAAGCATAGTCCCGTAGCTCAGCTTGTAGAATTAGCTATGACGAGTATGAAGGGGTTTTCTCGTACAATTTGTATTGCTCATAACGCAGGGGGTTTTGATGCGCAGTTTATTCTGCGGTATTTAATCGAAGAAAAAAAGACACAGCTACCATCGCTAATCATGAACGGTACAAAAATAATTACGATGCGACTTGAAAATCTTGTGTTTCTCGATAGCCTACACTACTTTCATATATCTTTAAGCGCTCTACGAAAAGCCTTTGGTCTCGCGAATACTGTCACAAAAGGCACTTTTCCTCATTTATTCAATAGACCTGAAAACCAAAATTATGAAGGTCCTCTACCAAGCCTGGAATATTATTCACCTGATACAATGCGTGCTGGCGAACGCGAACAATTTCTTGCGTGGTACCGGGCATTGAAAGATCGTAATTATCTGTTCAATTTTCAGAAAGAAATTGTTGATTATTGCACGACAGATGTTACGATATTAAGGCGTGCGTGTATGGCTTTTCGGAATATGTTTATTGCCAGCGGCAATGTCTGTCCGTTCGAAGAGTGTACAACAATAGCGTCAGCTTGTTTTCGCGTTTTTCGTAAAAACTTTTTGAAAGATAACACGATAGGTATTATTCCAACGAACGGCTACAGATGGGCTCATAACCAATCTAAAAAAGCAGTTTCATGGCTCGTGTGGATGGAGCACTCTCTAGGGCAACGAATTCTTCATGCAGGCCGGGGACGCGAATTTCAAATATTGCAAAATTTACTAGTAGACGGTTACTACAAAACAGACGATACCTCTCATGTATTACAATTTCACGGGTGTTATTGGCACGGTTGTCCGCGATGTTACCCTTTAAACAGGGATCGGCGACAGAGTGATGGTACATCGATGGACGAACGTCTCGAAAAAACTATAACTATATCGAATACGATTCGAGAGGGAGGTCATGTATTAACAGAGATTTGGGAGTGCGAGTACGATCGCCTGTTAGAAACTGATGCAGAAATGCGTGTACTCATAAAGGACCATCCTTTAGTTGGTATAGAGCCTCTTAACCCACGCGATGCTTTCTTTGGGGGGCGTACAGAAAACATGGTTACGCTTTACGACGCCCAGAATTCGGAGCAAATACGTTATGTGGATGTCTGTTCTTTATATCCTTACATCTGTAAATTTGGTAAATACCCGATAGGACACCCCCGCGTATATACGGGCTCTGAATGTATGGAGCTGACAGGTCCAAATAATAACGATCTTTCACGCGTAGAGGGTCTTGTTAAATGCTGCGTATTACCACCTACGAATCTTTATCACCCCGTATTACCGGTGCGTATGCATCACCGCTTATTGTTTCCTCTATGCCGTAGCTGTTCCGAAAGTATGAACCCGGAAACATGTACGCATGAAGATCCTTCTGACCGTATGTTCGATGGTACATGGGTGGTCGATGAGCTACGCAAAGCTATCTCATGCGGTTATATAGTTATCAAAGTATACGAAATTTGGCAGTATGAGATCACACAGTTCAATCGTGATACTCAAGAGGGGGGTCTCTTTGCTGCATATATAAATACCTTTCTGAAAATCAAACAGGAGGCGAGCGGTTGGCCCGAAAGTTGTTTGGAAGATGAAACGGCGCAAGAGCAATACATAACAGCTTTTGAGAGCTCTGAAGGTGTTAAGCTAGACCGCTGCAATATTAGAAAAAATCCCGGTTTACGTTCTGTAGCTAAACTATGCCTTAATTCTTTTTGGGGTAAATTCGGTCAGCGTGAGAACTTGCCGCAAACGACAATAATTTCGTCTCGTGAAAAGCTCATGGAATTATTGACCAGTCCTGAATATGAAATCACAGGTATTCTACCTGTTAATAACGAGATACTATATATTAATTACACGAAGATCGACACTGCTGTAATACCTTCTGATATAGCAAACGTTGTGATAGCAGCATATACAACAGCACAAGCGCGTTTGAAATTATATAGTTATCTCGAGCGCTTGGGTCCTCGTGCGCTATACTGTGATACAGACTCTGTAATATATGTATCGAAGAAGAATGACACCTGTGAATATGAGCCTCCGACCGGTCAACTTTTAGGGGATCTTACCGATGAGTTGTGCTCTTATGGTGAGGGTAGTTATATAAAAAGTTTTGTTTCAGGCGGTCCGAAATTTTATTCATTTATTTTGCAGTGCCCCGATGGTTCCGAAAACGAGGTGTGCAAGGTAAAGGGTATAACACTCAATTTTACCAACAACTCATTAATCAATTATAATTCTCTGCGCTCGTTTGTAACCGGTGAAAGAGAGGTACCTGTTGTATTACGCTACGACGCTATTAGACGGACAGCATACCACCAGGTCGTTACGCGTCCTGAAACAAAAACCTGTATGCCATCGAGCGTGAAACGAAGGCGCCATGGCGAGTATGGTTCGCTCCTTTACGGTTACAGATCTTAGTTTATGAAAAATTATATTATAAATTTTTTGTAAATGCTGTAAATACTGTTAAACACTGTAAACCTTTATATTGTTACTGTAAAATAAAACTTTATACATATACCGAATATCTGAATACTTTATATATATATATATACTGTTGTATAGAAAATACACTCATTCGTAGAGATGGATACGCGGTGGAAGCATCCCTGGACCTCGATGATATGTGGCCCCACGGGCTGTGGTAAAACGTACTTTGTAAAAAAGTTTTTGAAGTTTGTATCGCGAATGAACAGTGAGCCATTCGAGAGAATTATTTTCTATTATTCCGAGTGGCAACCAGCATACACAGAGTATGGTGCATCAATAGAATTTCATGAAGGCTTGCCTCAGAGTGCCGATTACGCGAACGATCCTCGTGCAAAACTCATAATAATCGACGATTTGATGCGCGAGGCGTCGAACAACAGCGTTGTAGATCTTTTCACCAAAGGTAGTCATCATAAAAACCTGAGTGTTATTTTTATTACCCAAAACTTGTTCCATCAAGGACACGGTCAGCGCGATATTTCATTGAATGCCAATTATATCGTAATTTTCAAAAATCCTCGTGATCGTGCTCAAATCCAACATCTCGCGCGCCAGGTATATCCGGAAAACCCGCGATTTCTACAAGAGGCCTATCACGATGCAACATCCAAACCGCATGGTTATTTGTTACTCGATTTGAAACAATCAACGCCTGATAACTGTAGATACCGTACTTGTATTTTCCCCGATGACACCCATCATTTTGTGTACATACCACGGAAAAAGTTAAAAAGCAATTCCGACACATGCGAATTACCAGTTCAGCGCATGTAATGGCGCCTAAAGCATCGTCGTGTCACGAAAAATGTATAGCTATATTGAGTGTATTTCAACAACCCAACACAGTGCGTAATACATCTGACACGCACAAAAAACTAATAAGTGCTAGTCACTCCGTTTGTCAGTGTGTGTGGTACATTCTTAGGGGGACCACAGCCCCAAAGACATGTCATGCAAAGGGTTTAAAAAGGAGTGATACATCAGGACGGTCGGCAGTTCATCAGACGTAATGGCGCAGGGTGGTTCACCGCTCTGCAAAAAACACGTTGCGATATTGCGTGCTCTTCAACACCTGAATAAGGAGCAGCGCAAGGCTGTTTTACGCAAAGCGGATCCGAGCATTATCCGCTGTATTTGTGAGTGTGCGTTGAACGTTCTCTGCGGTAATGTACCACTGAAGCCCGACCAGAGAAAAAAATTACGCCGACACGCACCGGTTCTCCGGCGTTTAGCCTCAAAAAAAGGCTGTTGGAAGAGTAAAAAACGGTTTGTTGTTCAAAGCGGTGGATTTCTACCTCTCTTATTAGCACCAATACTAGGTACTGTTCTATCAAGTTTGATCGGCGGTCGTGGATAATGGATCACGCAAGAAAAATGGTACTCGTGCCGGAGGAGCATCTAACGCGCCTGAACACACAAAGTCATACGCAGCCTGTTTTTAACGCGGATGCGCCTCAAGCACAGCCAGTGCGGGGTATTGACACTACGCTGGCTCGATTAGACGCGGAAATGAATGAAATTTTGCATTCCTGCACATACAAGGATGAGCGAGAAAAGTGGGCGGCGTACTTGACTGTACTACAGCGTTATCTCCACTTCATCGATGATGAGAGAGCTCAGCAGTACCGAGGCCTTATGAAGAATAAACACGCTGTAGAGTCTGACTATGATAGAAAAAGAGAAGAAGACGAAACCGGTGACGGTATGAGTGATGCCGTTGTAATTGAGAGTGTACCAGCTAAATTTCGCGTGAAAGCGAAACTACTGCTTCGCCGTTTGCGTACTGCTCCACGATCTAATTTTTCTTGGGATTCTGACGGTGTCGTGTTGGTCAGCGGGAAACCGATAAAGGATTCAAATATTGTTGATCTCGTGAACGATGCTATGAGGGCTAGGAAAATACCTAATCCGGCTGGACGCGGTGCCTTTGCCAAAGTTCTCCGAACGATCAAGGCCCCTCGAGAATTTATTGGTAATGAGGAGTTGTGAGCGGAGTCTAGAGTTAATACACCACGGCGTCATTCGCAGTCTGGTGATAGTAGTACGAGCAGCGAGGGATCACCCGATACGGACCAGTTAGCGTTTTTCAGCGGTCCTGAGAGCAGATCACCAGCATGGCAAACACAGGGAGATAAGCAGAGAGGTGGTGGCTATCATAATAAGAAAAGACGTGTAACTTGGGCTAACCTGAAATTATAATCATGAAAATCTTAGAAAACGCGTACTTTAACCCCGTCCATGAAGCATCGTTTTCAGGTGCTACCAAATTGTTACGCCTGGCACGTCAGAAAAAAATTTCCCGTGTAAAGGCGTTACAGTGGCTTGAAGCACAGGATACGTATACAAAACACAGGCCCGTGCGCCGTCATTATCCACATCGTTTTTATAATGTCCGAAACATTGATGACTTCTGGGAGACTGATCTCGTGGATCTTCGCTCGATTAAAGATTATAATGATGGTTATGTTTATCTCCTGGTCGTTATAGACGTTCTTAGTAAATTTGCATGGGTTCAGCCTTTACGTGACAAGTCTGCTGCATCTGTGGCTAACGCGTTGGATCTCATTTTATCTAAAAAAAATAGTAACGGTCGACTACCCGTTTACCTACAGACGGACAGAGGTAAAGAATTTACCGGTACTGCATTCCAGGCTCTCTTAAAGAAAAAGAACATACAGTTCCGTGTTGCGAGAAACCCTGATATAAAAGCGGCTATTGTCGAGAGATTCAATAGAACACTGAAAGAAGGAATGTGGCGATATTTTACGTATTCTAGAAAAAAACTTTACCTAGACGTTCTGCAGAACATCGTTTCGGCGTACAATCACACCACGCATAGCGGTATAAAAATGGCTCCTGTCACGGTGACACACGCTACAGCGGCTAAGGCCCGGAATAACCTAATACAGCGGTACAGAAGAACCGAAAACTGCTCTCCTAAATACAGTGTGGGCGACATCGTGCGCATCAGTAGCGCGAAGGCAGCCTTCGCAAAAGGTTACGAGGGTAGTTGGAGCAACGAGTTATTTAAGATCATACGTGTATCGCACAGCATTTGTCCGGTGACATACACCCTGCGTGATCTCCACAACGAGGATATCGACGGCATATTTTATGAGCCTGAGTTATCCAGAGTGCATACGAAGGCGTCTAAGCAACACTCGGCAAAATGAAGGAGGAATTTTACATGGTTTTACCCAGTAATAGTAGTATGAATTATTATCCTGATAATGTGACCACAAGGTATACCACGCATTTACCCCAATGTATGTCTCTTCACGGTAGCTGGGCTGTTTCTCTAGCTGAAATACACATACCCACGACAATTTTGCATGTGCCACCCGAGGGCGAGCGGAACTTTATGAATGTCATAACAAACACAGTAGCACCCGGTAGTATGACAACCGCCGACTTTAAGGAAGACCGTGTCTGTGTACCTCCAGGTGTATACCTCAGCATAGACATATTACTCGAGACTATTAACGAGATATCGTGTGTTGCGGGTCATTTGAAATTTAAGCATGGCCGTAACGGATATGTGACGGTCACACGTATCTGTGGATCGTGTAAGAACGTGGAACACTCGTTCTACTTCTCCGACGTATTGAACAAGATTTTAGGATTCACCGAGGCCAAGGACGTGGTAGTTCAGAGTGAGTACACTGCTCAGAGACCTGCCAATCTAGCCCATGGGACCCCAAATATGATGTACGTTTATACGGATATCTGCGAGTCCTATATCACCGGAGATGTGCATACGCCGCTGCTACGTGTCGTGCCAATCGTTGCCGCTGATAATCGTAATTATGGATCGGTGAAGATAAGAAACTTCTCACCACCACGCTATATTTCCCTATTACGCACTAGTTTTCAAACAATAACGATTGATACAAGGGATGAGTTTGGTAAGCCTATACCATTCGAGTACGGGACGTTGACGGTGACGCTACAGTTCAAACGTACAGATTAACCTGAACTAATCTAAAATGGCTTACTATGACGAATACTTTGATATGCAAACGGGCGGTGGTCGAACCGGTTATGGTGGTATCAGTCATGTGTATATAGGCTCACCAAATCACAGGGGTCACGGTATTGGGAGCTTCCTCGGAGGTCTCTTCCGACGAATAATACCTCTCTTGAAACATGGCGCTCGGGCTGTTGGTAAAGAGGCTCTTCGCTCGGGTATCAACGTGGCCACCGATATCATGGATTCTGGTATTCACCCGCGAGAAGCATTCAAAACACGCCTGCGCGAATCAGGGGAGAATCTGAAGCGCAAGGCTGAAGAAAAAATTAGCACGCTCATGAAGGGTTCGGGGTATAAAACCGGTAAAATTAATAAACTGCTCCATTCTCTTGCCGGGAGCGCATCACGACGTACCGGTGTGAAAAAACGAAAGAAGGCTGTGAGGTCGCGAAAACGTTCGGGCTCTGTGAAAAAGAAACAGGGCAAGAAGACGAAGAGTGTGAAAAGAAGAAGAGCAACAAAACAGACAGCTAAGAATCGTTACAAGAAATCAAGAACAGTGGCGGATATTTTTGCCTAACACAATCTTGGAAAAATGGCCTTCTTACACGCGCACTCGTGTGAGTGCCTTAAGTCGGAGCTTGAGCTATTCACACTACCGCCGACCCAGACAACAATTGAGGGAGCACATATAGTGTGTTACAAGCCAATCTCATCACTGACGGATGATTCACCGATAGAGTTTGTCATACCTGGTCAGGGAGATGAGTACATTGATCTTGCACACACCATGCTGAGTATGCGTGTTAAGATAGAGAGTCCAGACACGAAGGATGCTACGGCTCCTAAAGTAGCCCCAGTCAATAATCTACTGCACTCAATGTTCAATCAGATCGATGTATTTTTAAATCAGAAACTTGTGTCACCTCCTAATAACGTTTATCCCTATAGGGCATACATTGAAACCCTCTTGAATTACGGGCCTGGTGCTAAGGCCTCGCATCTCACGAGTACTTTGTGGTATAATGACTCGGCTGGTAAAATGGATGATACAGAAGATAATAATGTCGGGTTTGCAAACCGTCGGACCATATTAGGTAAGAATAAAACGACCGATCTCATCGGCCATTTGCACTGCGATATCTTCAATCAAGAGAGGTTTTTGCTAAACGGTGTTGAGATGCGTCTGCGTCTCGTACGGACCAATAACGCTTTTTGTCTTATGAGCTCTTCGAAAGATTATACCATACGTATTACGGAAGCGTCGCTACTTGTACGACGTGTTAAGATAGCACCGGGTATACTTTTAGCCCATGCAAGAGCTCTGTCTAAATCTACAGCGAAATACCCTTTGACACGAGTCGAGGTTAAAGCGATATCATTGCACGCCGGGGTGCATGGTGATACTCTTGATAATGTCATACTTGGCCAGCTGCCTAAACGTATAATTGTCGGTTTTGTCGATAATAAGGCCTTTAATGGTGATTGTAAAATGAATCCCTTCAATTTTCAGAATTACAATATTAATTTTTTTTCTTTGTATGCCGATGGTTTGCAAATACCGTCAAAACCTCTACAACCAGACTTCGCAGATGGAGATATGTACGTGGATGCGTACCACACACTATTTTCTGGTACAGGTATCCATTTTCTCAACGAGGGCAATTCTATTACACGTACAAATTATCCGCAGGGTAATTGTCTCTTTGCATTTGATCTTACGCCTGATCTCTCGGCCAATTGTAGCACCCATTGGAATCTTGTGAGACACGGTAGTGTGAGGATAGAAGTACGTTTCGCAACAGCCCTAACGTCAACGATTAATTGTATTGTGTATGCTGAATATGATAATGTATTGGAGATCGACTCTTCCAGACAAGTAATTGTGGATTTTAGTGGCTAGATCGTAAGGTTTATAGAGGGGGAGTGTCATATATCCACAGAGAGCGCAATATTTGTCGTCAGTCTGTATTGAAAACTCGACGTGTTACGACGATTGAGAAGCACCATGAATATCGTCATTGATATACAAGGCCTGAAGGATAAATATAATCATTTTATACCTAAAGAAGTTGCCGTGGTCTCTATAAAGACATCGTACCTAGCCCATTGGATTATATCACCACCCTACGCTTACAACGTTCTACCGCCTAGCGTAAAACGTCAAAACACCTGGTTACAAACCAATCATCATGGTATAGAGTGGTCCGAGGGCGAAACGCATTTACGCACAGTCGAGGCTTCGCTGAAGAAAATTGCAGTGCAGTGTGATCGCCTGTTTACACGAGGAGCTGATAAAGCGGCATATCTGACACAGCTAACGGATTGCTACGTTATAAATCTAGAAGAAGATGAAGACGACGATTCCTCGTTCCGTAATCTTCCCGAGAGCAACACCCGCTGTATATATCATGGTTTACTGCGTAAAAACTGCTCGTTCACGTGTGCCCTCAACAATGCAGTGAGAATCAAAAAGTGGCTTTCTCATAGCGATCGCTCCAGCTCCTTGTGGGAATACAGAACAACGACAAGCTGGAACATCGGCCTACTAGCTGTGGAGCGCCGCGAAGAGGGGAAAACAACCGATATAAAGGCGCTCTAGTGTGTCTATAAGCGCTGTCTATTATGAACACCGAACAGCTTCTGCAGGCCCTACGCGGTATAAAGAGCCGTACTGTAGGCGTATACCCGGCAGATCGCATCCCTAAGGTGTGGGTGAAACCAGCAGCGCTTGTGGTCAATACCGATGGCCACGAGCAGCCCGGGGCCCACTGGGTCGCCATGTCCGTCGATCGAGATGGACGCGGATGGTACTTCGACAGCTACGGACTGCCACCAATCATCCCTCAGCATCTCCAGCGTCTCCGGCAGAACTGCAAATTCTTTAGCTACAACGCTATACAGCTACAGGGTCCTGAATCACAGACTTGTGGACATTATTGTGTTATGTTTCTGCATTTCATGTCTACAGGTCTTGGTATTAATATGTTTAGGAGTGCGTTTTCAACCGATTTAACACGAAACGATAAAATAGTGTATGACTATTACAAGGAGTATATGAATAAGTGTAATAAATCCAAATCCTTGAATAATGTGTTAAAGAGGGGAGCCGCTGTGGGTGGGGGGTACCATTATAATGACCTCATTACTTTATGTATGAAAACTTTTGGGTGTGTACAAGGATGTTGTACGCGCAGCCGCTAATTCTACGATAATTTTATGATAAAAAATAAAGTATATTTTTCAAAATCGTGTTTTTACTTAGGCACGTGCCATCTTCACATGATCATCTCCTATTTCCCCGCCATCGCTATGTCGTATTAATTTCAGCGCACGTGCAAAAGTGCTGACCTAATCTTTCGGAGAATTCAGAGGTGTCATGGCCAAGCGACTTGCTGGCTTTTACCACCACCACTGCCAAAGTGACTTACTGACTTTTTACAAAATAAGCAAATATTGCACCAATTAAATCCAGTCTACACTTCTCCGTATACGGAGTAGGGGAATGTCTCTGTTTGGTATGAGGTCCGAAGAATCTACGATCTGTGATAGGCACCCATTGTCCTCGAGTCTTCAAAGAAGTAAGCAGCACCGAATAAAAATCCGCTTAGACGCTTTCCTGCAAGATATTGCTACGGTTAAAGGAAAAATACACGCAATATCGGAGTTTCGTAGTTTAACGCTAAAACTGAAAAAACTCAAGTTGCATAATGGATTTCACGCTAATCAATCAAGTGGGTCGGCTGGAGACGCTTCTCCCCGTCAAAAGATTATCGGAGTTGGAACTCCAAAAAGACTATAATATCACTGATATCAAAACAGTCCAAACCAAATGGGGTGCGCGAATCGTCGTGGATGTGAATGGTGAATTTACGTGTTATCTACCTACGAGATTCGTCAAGGCTTTCGAGGAGGCGGCCGAACTGTTTCAACAAATGAGCGAAGCTGCCAATAATAAAAACCTGATCATGCAATACCACGGCACGAAGTTCAATAAGCTGGAGTTCAAACCTGCTAAGGAATCATCATAACCAGGTACGTACTAAAAACCTATATAAAGCATTTATGGAACTAATTGTATATACGATCCTCTCTCATACCGTGTGTCTATCTCTGTCTTTCATAGTTAAAGCATCGTCTGATCAGAGAGAGAGAGAGAGAGAGAGAGAGAGAGAGCTGTGACGAGTATAGGGCCAAAGAAGAAGAAGCTAATATCCGCCACTCACCGTACTACTTTTTTTATAAAATATGCATTACCACCGAATATTTACTGTAAAATATATTTATAATTATAAAATTATCAAATGTAATAAAAAAAGAAAAATCTATATTGTTGGTTTTGAATATTTATTGTAAACTTGTGGAAGTACGAGAGAGAGAGAGAGAGAGAGAGAGAGAGAGAGAGAGAGAGAGAGAGAGAGAATAAGGTGTGCACACGCGCGTTCGCTACAAGAGTCTTCCACATATGCTTAATATCATAACGATCCTTGACGCAGAGACAGCGGCTCACGCTGGCAATCCGACGGTCTCGAGTTCGAGACCCGCGCTTGCTCGGATTTTTTTATTATAAAAGAAAAAAATGGCGAAAATAAAAGCAGCGTGTCACCATACCGACACGCTTTGAAAAATAAAAAATGGCGGTAATGTAAGCAGCGCTCCACCATACCGACACGCTCCGAGAAAAAAAAAGGTTGAAATGTGAGTAGCGCACCACCATACCGACACGCTCCGAAAAAAATATAAAAAAATTAAAAATATATATATATATATATATATAAAGTAGTGTGCCCTATGGCAACTCGCCCCATCCCCTCTCCTCCCCCCGCGCACCTCTTCCCCGCCGCACCCACGACCGACCGAGCCACGGACTCGGCGGCCACGGAGTGGGGGAAAAGGAGTGGGGGTAGGAGTGGGGATAGGAGTGGGGGTGGCCATAGTGGCCGATATACTACTCCTACTAAACATCACCGCAATCCTCCTAGAAACAGAAAAATTCATATACTCCCTAGAATCAGACTCAATAAATAACGATTTAGCAAAAAATGAGATAGCATTAAAAACAGTCATGGCCAAAGCCAAAGAAATCACCAAATTACAATACATGAACAATCAACTAAAATCAGTAGAATCAATATTCAAATATTCAGGAATATCCATCATATCAGTTCTTACAATAACAGGAATTTGCTGGAAATTTTCTTTATTTGGGAAAATCTCGGGAATACTCAAAGTAATTTCCTGCGTAGGAAACCAAAGGAAAACACGAAGAAACGCAAATTATATCGAGCCAACAACGAATAACGAAAGTAATAACCACCCTACTCCAAGAAATCGCAACGAAAACATAACAATTATAGCAACCACACCTCTAGAAATGAAAGGCACATAAGTCCAGACCACATCATATTATAATCAAGATACACGACTATGAATTCTACCTGGACGAGCCTCATGCGTACTAATCGCTCACATACCTAACAGCATGCGTATATCTGCACCCGCACCAATTACCGACAACGGTATTTCCCATTACCTCTAGCAACTAAAACTACTGCCAACCCCAGCAAACATATGAAGGAATGCCTAAAGAACCTGGCAAGAGTAGCAGCAAAAACCAAAAAATAACATATGCACTGCCCTCTCTGCCACGGCTGTTTCCCCCCCAAACGCTTAATTGCACACGTATTAGTTTGCTCCGCATACGTATTAAAACAAGAAAAGAACAAATACCAATCAACAACAACAATAACAACAACAACAACTGCAACACATACACACGAATCGAAATCTACACCAATTACGCACGCAAACAGGAAGCTGAACACAACCAACACCAACAAAAACGATCAGACAACGTCACGAAAACGAAAAAGTACAGACGACCCGACATTACCCAAACTGGACGGAACAATCGATCCCCCACCCGCGAAAAAACCAAAACATGAACCAATAACATGGGACCTACACAACACGGACAATGACGACTCTGACGATAGCTCAACAACCACCGATACTTCGACAGCTTCGACACTAAAACTGACGAACGTGACATACATGACTACAGAAGAACTAAAACGGGCACATGACATAATAGGCAACGAACTATTTAAAAGATCGAACCGCCAATAAACAAAAGCAACCAAACAACATACATACACTTAACCACACATATTTAATCACCCATATACTTAACCACATATACTTAATCACACATATTCCTAACCATATATACTTAACCATATATACCTAACCACACATACTTATTTTTGTTAAATCACACATACTTAACCATATACACCTAATCAGATATACATACGTATTTTTAATCACATTTTTATTTTAATTTTATAACCAATAGACTATATCCATATTGGTTAATTACATTAATATACACCCATCGTTTATCATTATTATTATTATTATTTTTATATATAAATATATATATATACTTAATCATACATATAAACCTATAATTCCTCTATCTAATCTTTCTTTCTACAATAAAACTTTTAATTATATCTAAAACGTATCCACTCAACCCATAAACAAACACCCATATAAACCGACCAACCCATCCCAGATAACATACCTCTCCTACTAAACAACAAACTAATAAAGTAATTAGAATGTTACAGCAGCTTCAACAGGATAAGGAATAACATGAATAACCAGAATTAAATGCAAAAGATAACTTGGACCAAACAGGAATATATAATAAGGACAATTAATTTACACATAACCAAAACCAAATACAAAATATAACTTGGACCAAACACAAATATATAATTCGGACCAAATAACCAAGAAGATAAAACAAAAGGAAAACAGGAAACAACCACCAATTTATACACACTTATACATACAATACAACCACACAACCTTACCCACCTCACCATAACACACCACCACCCACTAACACCAAGAGTAACCCATCTTTATAAATTACAGGACAAGCAACAACCTCTACAAGCCACTACGAAAACCAGCAAGAACCACCAATAGGAAGCAGGAAAAGAAACACACACATACACACAAACACCACAAACCAGTCAAAACACTTTTTTATACAGAATCACACACAAACTAAATTTTTTTTTTATTGTAAACAAATTTTTTTTTTATATAGAATCATATGACCAACAATTTTGTAAATCAGATGCAGGAGCATCCGCTCTTTTTGTAAGAAGGGGAGTGTAACGGTCCCACATTCCTTTCTCACCACTCTCATCTATCCCTAATCTCTTTTCCCGCTAATCCCTAACTTGCTGACTCCACAGTCTCACGGTCCCTTATCACCTATCCCCTCCACTTCAAAACTCTTTCTCTCATCCCTTTCATCATTACCTTCCTCTTAACTAAGTCAGTTCTCCTCCGTCTTCCAAACCCGCAAAACCTCTCTGCTACTTCTAAATAAACCTCACTATTCATCAAGTATCATTTATTCATCTTTACCGCTAACCATCCCGTCACAATAGTAACATTATTTCTTCTTCCTTCTTTAAGGGACATAGTATCATGGAAATATTCTTTTCCTTTTTCAAGCGACATAGTATCATTGTAGGTTTCTTCCTCCTCTTTGAGGGATTTAGTAACATTGAAACATCTTTTTCCTTCTCCAAGGGACATAGTATCATTGTAATCTTCTTCCTCCTCTTCGAGGGACTTAGTAACATTGAACCAATCTTTTTCTTCTCCAAGGGACATAGTAACATTATTTCTTTCTCCTCCTTTAATGGACATAGTATCATTGACATCTTCCTTTCCTTTTCCAAGGGATATAGTATCATCGTATTTTTCTCTTTTCCTTCGAGGGATTTCGTAACATCAAAATATTCTTTTCCTTCTTGAAATTTGTGTATGTTTAGTACAAAGACGGCGACTTCTACGTCTTCTTCCGTCGTGTTAAATAGGTATAGGTATGCCTTACCATTGTCGTTAGAGACCAAAGCGTCACCCAGGTAGATTCCTGGTGAGACTTGTTGGCGGGGTACATATCCCTCTTTTACCTCCATATTACCGACGCGAACGTAAAAACTTCCCTTAGTACGGGCTGGTATTACAATGGTTTCGACCTTCATGATTGGGATTTCATTTCTTTCCCATTTTAGACATTTTTCCGAATATGAAACATCGGCATGGTGGGTACGAAAGAAATCTGTTCCGATTAACCCGTCATCTTCGATCGGGAAATCGTCTGCAACTAGGTGGAAAGTGACTTTTGTGTTGAGTGTTTGGATTTGAGTTTTTCCCAATGTATCAACATAGTCTTTCGTTATTCCACTAATTCTTACGACCTCACTTTTATCAATATATACGTCTGGTGCGACTTGATCGCTTTTAATCAGGTTTAATGCAGATCCGGCATCTATCATTAATAACGCTGGCTTAACAAAGTCTTTGGATTTTACTTCAATAACCGGTACATTACTTTCACGATTTAATAGAGCGGTTGCAATTCTCTTCGGGCGATTATTCTCCTCATCAGGTTGTGGATATCGTATGGAGCGAGGTTGTGCATTTTCGTGGGTAACATCTTTTTGCGTTTTATTTTGCTCATAGATGGGAGGTTGCGACTGCTTGGGTTGACTGTTGTTGTATTCTCTTTTGCAGTAATTTTCTATCGTATGTCCTGTACTTTTGCAATACCGACAAGACATTAATCCTCCTTGGTTTGGAGTACCGGACATGATTTCGCGATTCTGGTTCCTCCCTTGGTCGTTGGTTCGCATTCCCGTACGTATGTTACTCGGTCCTGCGATTCTAGGAGAGTTGGGTTGCGATCTCGACGACTGAGTATTTAAATTTCGAAGTAATTCGTAACATCGATCAGCTGTATGACCGTTCTTTTGGCAGTATTGGCAGACTATGCTGCTGGGCTGAATATGGTGAATCCTACCTGTCGTGTATCTATTATTTCCCGTGTGGCTATTGTTTCTATCTGAGCGGGTAGTTCGTTAGGTGTTCCTCGCTCGAAGTTGTCGTTCTATTTCGATAGCGTATTTCATTGTTTCTTCGAACGTTTCGTCTAATTTTATTTTATTCCCGATTTCTGGTTTTAGCCCACGAATGAAACAATCGACAAGGTTTTTATCCAGTATTGTCCTTTCTTCGATATTTAACTCAGCTCCCCCTTGGTTCGATAAATGTAGTTCATGGGTTTTATTGCCAAGGTCTTTGGCACGATACGCGTATGCTAACGCGCCTTTATTATCGCCCTGAAAGAGTCGTCCAAGCTCTCCTTGGAGCTGGTAAATTGATTTTGCAGGAGCGTAGAGCGTTTTTAAGAATTTGGTAAATTCCGCTACTGTTGGGAGCCTGACACCGCGTACCGCACGTCGTGCTTCAGCTCTCAATTTATTCCGTAAGATTAACGCAAGGCCTTGTTGACCTTCGATAGGAAGCATTTGTTGGGCTTCCTCACAGCCCTCCAAAAAATGCGATAATGGGATATTATATCCATCAAAAATCGGAACCGCCTCGATAGCGTATTTGATAGAGACGGTTGGTACTTGGGGGTTCGCCATTTCTATCCCGAAATTATCTATCGAGTCGATTATTTGATCGACCTCGTTTCTTAAATCTTTAGTAAGTGGCGGTGGGTACTGAGCAGCATTGCTTGCTTCTCCTATATCTCCCGTATTAGGATCGGTATTGTTTATTGAGGTGGTTGCGGATCTTGATCCAGAGCTACCTGTCGCTGGAGTATTATCCTTCGAATCTGTCTTAGATGGCGTTCTGCCTAGACCCATTCTCCATTCTTACAGTAAGGGCGTCTTAAAATCCCACTTCTGACACAAAATTGTTTATTTGTGTTACGATCCGCTGAACTCTCCCGAGTATGGGGATGCGTAGCACGGTTGGATTTCTCTTTTCGAGGCAGGGCAATTAAGTCCTTTCCTCAGGGACGGAAATATCGCCTTTACTTTACCGCAAGATTCTTTTGGAAGAGTTTTCAACTAGGATGGCACCGTCGGTTTCGACAGTCCGATGGTCAGTTTTGACTACGCGAAAGATTGTACGATAGATCGACTCACTCTTTCGTTGGTCGTGTGATACCGAAGACTCGTGGATGCTCGGTGTACTGCAGCGGTGACTCTGGCGACTCGGTGAAGAGGGAAGAGAATATGCTGGACACTCGAAGTTTATCTCAAAGTATTTTATTGGAAACCCTACTTTACTGACTCTAAGATATATTACAGTATACGACTTGTAGGTCTGGGTGAGCTTACAACTTGATACTCAAACGGACGACGAGCGAGAATGCTCCGCAGATTCTGTTGCGCAAGGTAGTTGCGTTGCTGGTCCCCGTTGAAATTGTAACTGGCTCCTTAAGAGGCAGTGTAACAGCCGACGGGCGCTTCGAAAACGGCATCCCTATTTGTACGAGCACTGAGCAAATGATCGGGTTAAAATTTGGCCAGTACATAGATAATTATGGCACACGGTACATGAGAGTCGCGTTTTTTCGAAATTTTGAAAAAAATTTTGCAGATTCGACTTATCATTGGAGAAATGAGACAATTCTTCATAGTACACCGATTCGATCGAAATTTCCCGACTCTCACTCACTAAAGCATCAACAAACGCACATTTTGAGCTTTGTTTCATTAAATTTGATGCAAAATTGGCTTCAAAAATAGGGATGCCGTTTCGTGAAAGAAAAAAGCGAGATTTTTATCGGCATAGCGAGAAAATAGTGTGACGAAGTTCCGCGCGAAGCGCTGACGCAACATTCTCACGAGGTCGGTAAGTGCTGTGGCCCGCGCGACGGAAGGGGCAGCCGCGAGAGAGCAAGGCATAGCCGCGCCTCGTGTACCCGTTGGACTTTGCCCTGCACGGAGACCTAATGCGTCGCGCGTTAGGCGTGAGGCATAGGCACGAGCCGTGCCTATGCCTTCGACTCTCGTAGCTACCCCTCTTGGCCCCCTCCGCCGCCGCCGGTCACATGAAATGAGTACAGTGCGAAGCATAGGTAAGGCCTTCGCTGCGCACTGTAGAGCGTTCGCTCCATGCTCGCCGAGACCGAAAAACTCGGCGGCAACTCGAAAACGAAATCCTTAATTACTCCGGCACTAATCATCCGATCGCATTGAAATTTGGAGATGAGCTAGAGAATGATGGCACACGGTACCTGAGACTCGTTTTTTTTTAATGGCGAAAGCGGAACCGCTTTTTTTTTATAAAAACGATAAAATTTTCATAGTAGCACAATGTTTCTCGTCGCGTTGATATTACAATTTCGTGCTCCACGGAAATATGCACATTTTGGATTTTGTTTTATATCATTTGATAAAAAAATGACCGAAATATGGCAATTGGAGTTTTTATGCAACGCGGATCTAGCATCGGCAAGTTCGCCGGCCCGCGCGGCGGGAGGGGTAGCCACGAGAGTCGAACGCATAGGCAGTCCTCGTATACACGATGGCCTCTGCACGGAAACCTAACGCGTCGCACGTATATATATAGATCAGTCATCTCTGAGAAATCAGTCGAATTTGGCATATCCTTAGTTTCTGACGAGATAACATATCGTGTCAAATATATTTTTTTAATTACAAAATTTTTCGAGTGATGAATATTGGAACATTTTCCGAATTTTTAATCAATAAGTAATTACATACCTTCTTTCCTTTAATTTTTTTTAATTAAAGTTGTGGCAAAAGGACTATATTTTATCATAAAAATATTTACCACAAAAAAAATTATTTGGTACTATTTATTTAACAAATGATTTTTCAATCATTTTTTTAACTGTCAGGGATACGATGAACAAATTAAAAAATAAAACCTGTGTGTGTGTTCTTCACACACGTAAGAAATGAGTACTTCTGGTACCCAGCCTTTCGCGTGAATCAAAAATTAAAAATATAATCATTGAAATAATCGTTAAGATAATTAAAAACAATGATTTTAAAAAATTGAAAAAACTGTGTTGTGGGGCCTGATGAGGCTAACTCAGAGACCTGCGGAGCTTATTGAAGGCGCTCGGATAGCCCACAGAGTCTTTTAGAGACCCCGCGGAGACCACACAAGAACATCAAAAATAATTATCATGGACATAATTACAATTTCAAAGAATTATTAAAATAACAATTTAAACAATTATCGAAATAATAATTTATTTTATCCGAAGGACTGCGCAGGGCTTCTACAACCCTGCGCAGCACTTTCGAAGGACTGCGCAGGGCTGTAGAAGGCCTGCGGGAGCTGTAGGAAGCCTTCTAAAGCTCTGCGCAGTCCTTCGAAAGCGCTGCGCAGGGTTGTAGAAGGCCTGCGGAGGCTGTAGGAGGCCTTGTTAAGCCCAGCGCAGTCCTTCGAAAGTGCTGCGCAGAGTTGCAGAAGGTCTGCGGAGGCTGTAGGAGGCGTTCTAAAGCCCAGCGCAGTCCTTTGAAAGTGCTGGGCAGAGTTGCAGAAGGTCTGCGGAGGCTGTAGGAGGCCTTCTAAAGCCCTGCGCAGTCCTTCGAAAGTGCTGCGGGTCCTCCTACAGCCTCCGCAGTCCTTCTACAACCCTGCGCAGCGCTATCGAAGGACTGCGCTGGGCTTTAGAAGGCCACCTATAGCCTCCGCAGCACTTTCGAAGGACTGCGCAGGGCTTTAGAAGGCCTCCTACAGCCTCCGCAGGCCTTCTGCAACTCTGCGCAGCACTTTCGAAGGATTGCGCTGGGCTTTAGAAGGCCTCCTACAGCCTCCGCAGGCCTGCTACAACCCTGCGCAGTGCTTTCGAGGGACTGCGCTGGGCTTTAGAAGGCGTCCTACAGCTCCTGCAGGCCTTCTACAACCCTGCGCAGTCCTTCGAAAGCGCTGCGGGGCCTTCGGATATACTAGATTATTATTTGGATGATTGTTTTAAATTGTTATTTTAATGAATCTTTGTAATTGTAATTATTTTCATGAAAATTATTTTTGCTGTTCTTATATAGGTCTCCGCAGGGTTTCTGAAAGACTCTGTATTAGCGGAGTTAGCCTCATCAGGCTCCGCAACACAGTTTTTTCAATTTTTTTAAATGATTGTTTTTAATGATCTTAACGATTATTTTAATGATTATATTTTTAATTTTTCATTCCGGCGAAAGGCCGGATACCAGAAGTATTCACTTCTTGCATGTGTGAAGAACACACACACAGGTGTTTTTTTAAATTGTTCATCGTATCCCTAACAGTTTAAAAAATTATTGACAAATCATTTGTTAAATAAATAGTACCAAATTGTTTTTTTAATGTTGTAAATATTTTTATGATAAAATATAGTCCTTTTGTCACAACATTAATTAAAAAAAAAATTAAAGGAAAGAAGGTATGTAATTACTTATTGATTAAAAAGTCGGAAAATATTCCAATATTCATAAAACGAAAAATTTTGCAATTCAAAAAAATATTTGACGCGATATGTAATCTCGTCAGGAACTAACGATATGCAAAATCTGACTGATTTTTCAGAGTCGACTGAGCTATATATATACGCGCGACGCTTTAGGTTTCCGTGCAGAGGCCAACGTGTACACGAGCACTGTGCCTATGCCTTCGACTCTCGTGGCTACCCCTCCTGCCGCGCGGGCCGCCGAACTTGTCGATGCTAGACCCGCGTTGCATAAAAACTCAAATTGCTATATTTCGGTCATTTTTTTATCAAATGATATAAAACAAAATCCAAAATGTGCATATTTCCATGGAGCACGAAATTGTAATATCAACGCGACGAGAAACATCGTGCTACTATGAAAATTTTATCGTTTTTATTTAAAAAAAGGGGTTCCGCTTTTGATATTAAAAAAAGACGAGTCTCAGGTACCCCGTGCCATTATGCTTTAGCTCACCTCCAAATTTCAATCCGATCGGATGATTAGAGCCGGCGTAAACTCGGATGGCGTTTTTGAACGTCCACCGAGTTTTTCGGTCTCGGCGAGCATGGAGCGAACGCTGTACAGTGCGCAGCGAGAGCCTTACCTACGATTCGCACTGTAATCTTTTCAAATGAACGGCGGCGGTTGAGAGGGCTAAGGCGTTATAAGCTCGTCCGGTCATCAGTGGAATCGGTGGTTCGATTCATCACCTACGTCAATTTTTTTTTTCGTGTTAACAATTTCATACATTTTTGCTACGAAAATGGCAAAATACCGGCTGATAAAACTATAATATTTACCGATTACTCTCGAACTAACACGACCAACAATAAGACCCACATCATTCACGTCGATGATACAATTTATAATAAATTCAAACAATACTATCTTCCATTTTTTAACCATTATATGCATTATAAAAAATTAAGAACAATGCTCTTTATTCCTGTTTTGAGAAAATTAAATTCCATTTATATATGCATAACGTCCGGTGCGATGAGTACCCGTGGCTGCCACACCGAGTACCGATTCTTCACGCGAAGAGAAATTAAACAATTATTTTCTCCATAACGAAACAAAACACATCGATGAACATTTTTTGTAGCATATTGGAGGATTCAAAGTTTTTGAAGAATTTTTTTTAATTCCTTCATCGTGTCCCTGACAGTAAAAAAAAATTATTGAAAAATAATTTGTTAAATAAATAGTAGCAAACAATTTCGTTTGATGTTGTAAATAATTTTATTATAAAACATAGACGCGATATAAAAATTGTATCGATGCTAGAAAAAGCGACGATAAGAGCGATACCATTGTTAGACCGATTGCCGTGTAGAGTCAAATTCAGGCATAATATGTTTTATCTTTCTCGCCCTAAGAAGCTGCATATAGCTCGATCGGGTAAGCCATTTACTTGCGGTGACAGTACGTATATAGATATACGTGCGTCGCATTGGGGCTATGTACGGAGCAGAGTCGAACGTGTGCATGAGGCGTCTCTGTGTTCGACTTTACTATGAGAGACGTATCCACGACGCGATGTAACACGTCGAGAACAAGGGACTTTAAAAATGTAAACATTGGACGCTCTCGACTGTCGCCCGATATATATATATAGATCGTCGCAGCGCCCGAGAGCCGCGTGACGTATAAGGTTAGTCGCTCAGCTCGCCGGGCACGCGAATGTTTAATCCGGTAGTCGCGATATGTGTTAATTTTTATTCGCTGCGAGTTTTAACGGGTTTTCTTTTGTTTATTGTGTCGCGATTGTGTGTTTAATGAAACAGGAGATATCAGTGCGAGTGCTAATGATCTTATGTGTGTGAGAGTGACGAACAGAGAGGATTTGTATGGCAAATAGCCGGAACATATCCAAGAAACTTACGCGGAAACGAACGTATTTTATTCTGTAAGTCTACAATTCTTTCTCGTTATTCTCGTTATTATATTTCTCTATTATTCTCGTATTTTCTTATTCACCTTTTTGCCTTCAGAACTATAGACAGAAAAACAGAGATCTTTTTCCCCGAACATTTTTCTTCCTTTCTTGTCATTGATTTTCACTGATCGATTTTCTTCAAATTTTGTTTGTACAAGACTATTATTCATTTTACAATCTTTAAGTCTGGTCCGATAATGGGCAAACAATGACATTCATTTCCTTATAATTTTCACTTTTCACGTTTTTAGTTGTCTCTATTGAGAATGAATAATAATTTGTTCAGGCTCAACAGCTACGTTTATCGTTTTCTTTAAATAAAATTGATATTTTTTAACGGCAACTGGTAATTTTTATTCGAAGGTAACACAATATATCATTAATCTATTACATTGTATATTGTACATTCATGATACTTTATTGTGATATCTTCAATTAAAAATTGTCGTTCGTCGTTCATAAAATTATTAAGATGGATGTATTGTTATTACAGTACACATTAATATATTTATACATCAATTATATACGGGCCATTCCGCGTGAATCGGATCGGTCACCTCTCGCAAATTAGTCAAATTTTGCTCATTGTTAATTCCTGATAAGATAACGTATCGTGTCAAGTATTTTTTTTAATTACAAAATTTTTCGTGTTATGAATAATGGAAAATTTTCCGACTTATTAATTAATAAGTAATTGCATAACTTTTTTGATTTAAGTGGAATAACATTTTTTTTTTAATCCAAGTTCTCATAAATGGACAATATTTTATGATAAAAATATTTACAACTTAAGAAAAAATTATTTCATACTATTTATTTAACAAATTATTTTTCAATAATTTCTTGAACTGTCAGGGATACGATGAAAAAATAAAAAATAAAATTTCAGAAACTTTGAACCCTCCAATATGCTACCAAAATTTTTCATCGATGTGTTTTGTTTCGTTGTGGAATAAATAATTGTTCAATTTCTGTACGCGTGAAGAATCGGTACTCGGTGTGGCAGCCACGGGTATTACTTACTTCTCGCATCGCACGTTACGTATGGAATTTTATTTTCTCAAAAAAGGAATAAATAGCATCGTTCTTCATTTTTGATAATGCTTATAATGGTTAAAAATCGTTGATAGTATAGGTGAATTTTTTAACCATTGTATGGATTATAAAAAGTTAAGAAAGATGCTATTTATTGACTTTTTGAGAAAATTAAATTGGATATATATGCGCGTAACGTGCGATGTGATGAAGTAATACCCGAGGCTGCCACGCCGAGTACCGATTGTTCACGGGGACAGAAATTGAACAATTATTTTCTCCATAACGAAACAAAACACATCGATGAAAAATTTTAGTAGCATATTGGAGGGTTCAAAGTTTCTGAAGAAATTTTTTTAAATTTTTTCATCGTATCCATGACAGTTAAAAAAATTATCGACAAATAGTTTGTCAAATAAATAGTACCAAATAATTTCTTTTTATGTTGTAATTATTTTTATCATAAAATATAGTACTTTTGTCACAACTTTAATTTAAAAAAAAATGAAAGGAAAGAAGTTATGTAATTACTTATTGATTAAAAAGTCGGAAAATATACCAATATTCATGACGCGAAAAATTTTGCAATTAAAAAAAAATATTTGACACGATATGTTATCTCGCCAGGCACTAATAATATGAAATTCTTATACATATTTCTTCAGAGACATTGGGTGTACGTTACCCATATATATATATATATATATATATATATATGCCCGGCCGGAGTTTTGAGATCGGGTCTCGGCACTGCCTTTGTCAAGACTTTGACTCTCTGCGGGGAGCGGTGGAGGGGAAACACGAGGTTCCGTCGAGCGTGCGCTCGGCACGAGGCCCGGGTCGTACGCACGACCCGAAATATATGGCATCTTGCCATATATTCATTTTTAATAATGTTTTATTTTTAGAATTACGATAAGTTTAATTAATAAGTACGTTAATTTATAAACACCGCTCTGCTAAAGAGCGAGTGTTAGCGATGTCTGTCGCTATTCTCCTCCGTCTGCTAACACGGGCGGAGAGAGTATCAGTTCATAAGAACTATTAGTCATATACATAATATGATTGCAAGAATTTAATTCTTGAATAATAAATATTTTTTTTCAGGTGAACATCTTCTATTTTACCTTTAAGAATTATTAATTAACAAACATGTTAATTAATACGTACCTTGCTAAAGAGCGAGGGTACAGCGACACTTGTCGCTGTTCTGCTCCGTCCGCTACAATGGACGGGGAGAATTATAGTTTATCAGAATTATTAATTAACAGAAATGTTAATTAATAACTACCTTGCTAAAGAGCGAGGTCACAGTGACGTATGTCGCTGTTCTCCTCCGTCCGCTAAAACGAACGGAGAGAGTATCAGTTTACAAGAACTGATTGTCATATTATAATATGATTGCGAGAAATACATTTTTCTATAATACATATGTATTTCTTTACAGATGACTGGGGGTATATTACCCAGACGCATATATATATATATGTATATATATATAGCCGGAGCATTGTGCTCGGCTCTCGGCACCGCTTGTGTTTACTCTTTGCTTCTCTCTACAGAGAGCGGCAGAGGGCGAATACGAGTAGCCGCATATCGTGCGCGCGTCACGAGGCCCGGATCATCCACGGGACCCGAGGGACATGGCAACTTGCCATAAACTAATTTTTACAAACATTTTATTTTCAGAAAATATTTGTATAATTATTATAAGATTAATTATAAGATATATTAGTTAATAAACTCGCTCTGTCAAAGAGCGAGGTGCCAGCGACGCCTGTCGCTGTGAGTCTGTCCGCACAATGGACAGAGATATTTTTAATTACTAAAAATAACGAATTAACAAATATGTTAATTAATCAACTCGCTCTGCTAAAGAGCGAGATACCAGCGACGTCTGTCGCTGTCCTCCTCCGTCCGCTAAAACGGACGGAGAGAGTATCAGTTTATAAGAACTGATTATCATATAATATGATTGCATGAAATATATTTTTGCATAATATACTATATTTCTTTTCAGATGACTGGGTGTATATTACCCAGAAGCATATATATATGCATAGCCGAAGCTTTGCGATCGGCTCTTGGGACTGCTTGTGTTCACTTGCTGCCTCTCTCTGCGGTGAGGGGCGGAGGGGGAACACGAGGTTCGGCCGAGCGTGCGCGCGGCACGAGGCCCGGGTCGTCCGCACGACCCGAAATATATGGCATCTTGCCATATATTTATTTTTAATAATGTTTTATTTTTAGAATTACAATAAGTTTAATTAATAAGTACGTTAATTTATAAACACCGCTCTGCTAAAGAGCGAGTGTTAGCGATGTCTGTCGCTGTTCTCCTCCGTCCGCTAACACGGGCGGGGAGAGTATCAGTTCATAAGAACTGTTAGTCATATACATAATATGATTGCAAGAATTCAATTCTTGAATAATAAATATTTTTTTTGCAGATGAAAACATTTTAGTTGACCTCTAAGAATTATTAATTAACAAACATGTTAATTAATATGTACCTTGCTAAAGAGCGAGGGTACAGCGACACTTGTCGCTGTTCTCCTCCGTCCGCTACAATGGACGGGGAGAATTATAGTTTATAAGAATTATTAATTAACAGAAATGTTAATAATAACTACCTTGCTAAAGAGCGAGGTCACAGCGACGTATGTCGCTGTTCTCCTCCGTCCGCTAAAACGAACGGAGAGAGTATCAGTTTACAAGAACTGATTGTCATATTATAATATGATTGCGAGAAAAACATTTTTCTATAATACATATGTATTTCTTTACAGATGACTGGGGGTATATTACCCAGACGCATATATATATATATATGTATATATATATATATAGCCGGAGCATTGTGCTCGGTTCTCGGCACCGCTTGTGTTTACTCTTTGCTTCTCTCTACAGAGAGCGACAGAGGGCGAATACGAGTAGCCGCATATCGTGCGCGCGTCACGAGGCCCGGATCATCCACGGGACTCGAGGGATATGGCAACTTGCCATAAACTAATTTTTACAAACATTTTATTTTCAGAAAATATTTGTATAATTATTATAAGATTAATTATAAGATATATTAGTTAATAAACTCGCTCTGTCAAAGAGCGAGGTGCCAGCGACGCCTGTCGCTGTGAGTCTGTCCACACAACGGACAGAGATAATTTTAATTACTAAAAATAACGAATTAACAAATATGTTAATTACTAAACTCGCTCTGCCAAAGAGCGAGATGCGACGTCGTTTGTCGTATATTGTCTCCGTTCGCGAAAATGAACGGAGATAATTTTAATTGTTAATAAATGTTAATTAACAAATATGTTAATTACTAAACTCGCTCTGCCAAAGAGCGAGATGCCACGACGTTTGTCGTATATTATCTCCGTTCGCGAAAATGAACGGAGATAATTTTAATTGTTAATAAATGTTAATTAACAAATATGTTAATTAATAAACTCGCTCTGCCAAAGAGCGAGATGCCACGACGTTTGTCGTGTATTATCTCCGTTCGCGAAAATGAACGGAGATAATTTTAATTGTTAATAATTGTTAATTAACAAATATGTTAATTAATAAACTCGCTCTGCCAAAGAGCGAGATGCCACGACGTTTGTCGTAGATTATCTCCGTTCGCGAAAATGAACGGAGATCGTTTTAATTGTTAATAAATATTAATTAACAAATATGGAGATAATATTAATTGTTAATTAACAAATATGTTAATTAATAAACTCGCTCTGCAAAAGAGCGAGATGCCAACGACTTTTGTCGTTGCATACTCAGAATTATTATAATTCTGTTGCTCGTATTGTAGCAAAACCAAACTTGAATGTTTGGCATGCTCGGCTGTATACTGTAGCGAGAAATAAATGCTCGCAGTGCACGTACCCTCGTGCACGTCACATATACATGGCCGAGCGTTAGTATAAGATTTTCGAGAGGGGCGGGTCACGGCTGGCCCTGCTACGACGTCTCGGCCTTCGGCCCGCGTCGATGTGCCGGCGCTTCGTAGCAGACGCGCGCCGTGACATCTAGCGGTAGTCCGCAGCGGCTCGTAGTGAAATCCTGCGAGCTCTGCACTACCGCGGAGAGAGCGAAGCCGTCGAAATTTTCCTGCGTGTTACACTGCCTCTTAACGGAAGGATGTCCTTTTTATACTAATTTTTTGTGGTTGCTTAGGGCTAACCAAATCCTCTGATTGGTTAGTTACAATTTTATTCGTTCCCTGATTGGTCATAACAATTTAGTGACCTAGTTAACAAGTAGGGGATTCGCGGAAAGAGCGCTTAGGCTCGCTTAGGTTGGACAGTACGTGAATTATTGTTTCGTCTTAGAAGGGGTGAATTATACAGATATGGGGTATGCTCATCGCACCCTCTGAGTCACAGTTCGTGTGTCAACGGAAGTGACTTCTCAACGAAGTGTCAAGGGCTAATGAATTCATTTGAGCGTGGTGACTCCGACACCTTCTCTCGTGTCATGTTGGTAAAAAAAGAAACCAATATCAAATGATCTTATCTATCTCAAACGGGTGCGTACGCCAGGTGCTCAGTCATAGGCGAATTTCGTATTGTGCGGTTTCCTAGCGTAGTTCAAGTGCGCTGGGTGACGGTACTAGCAGGTGGTAAGTGCAGTCCTTAGCTTACGCGATGTATTAGAATTGTAACGATCCTCGGAGTGAGTTTCGTATCGGGCGGTTTTTCCAAAGTTGTTGGAGCAGACGAGCGCTTTAGATTATACGATACTTCATACTCGTTAGGTGACGGTTCTCGAATCGTAACAATATCCCATAGTTTCGTTCGGCGCGAAAAAGCGCTATCAGCGCTCGAACTTTCGCAAGGGAGAAGCGGGATATGCGCGAACTACGTACACAGCCCCGCTCTCCTATACCAATTGGTATTATCGGCCTTCCCCATGTTATTTGCGGACAAATGCCATTTATGTAATATTGCACGTCTAGAAACGTGCGTCATTGTGTCGCATTTTTTATCGTCTAGTGCGCAAAGACCTCAGTTTTTTTATTCCAACCATTAATAAGTCAGTAAATGCAAATCTGCAGTCAAAATTACCACGTGGTAACGAAATCTGTTAATTTTTGAGCGATTTTCGAAATTCTGCGACCTTTCCGCTACGTAGGACTATCAACTGTGTAACATACTCAAATTTCAGCTCATTCCGTTCATTAGTTTAGGAATAGCATTTGTCCGCAAAATGCATGGGCTGCAGGGACGGTAAAGAAGAGCTATCACATCACCTTAATAGTCTTTTTTTACAAAATCGAAATTACTTTCTCCCAATCTGAACTGAAGTTGTCTAGTAACTTTTTACTGGTGAACTTTGGACACTTCCAGTCGTTATATGTTTTGACTTTTGGGATATTGTGCCTTTGCTATCGTTCGATCGTTGATTGATACTAATGTATGCCAAGTTTCATCGTTTGACCGTTTCTTGGAAAAACGCAATTTATTTTCTGAAAGAGTGACCTGTAGTTAGCTATTAACTTTTTATTCCTACACTTTGGACAATTGCGGTTTTTGTATGTTTGAACTTCTTCAACATTTTTGTTTTGCTATCGTTTGATTGTCGTTTGATACTATTATGTATGCCAAATTTCATCGTTTGATCGTTGATAGTTCCTCAGGAAAACGAGATTCAAAATCGAGCGTGAAGATTCTGAATGCAGCCGAGATTTATCCTGCGGATAACTTTCCAGATTTTACAGCTATGGCAAACTGTGGATCGCAGGTTTGTTTTTTAATTTTTTACCTATTGTGTTCTCTATGTAGATATGTCTTTCATAATTGAGCTTAGTAAAAATTAATGTTATGTTTTTTTCCACAGGTTGTCACGAATCTGCGGTAATATTTGGTGTACTTCGAGTGATGAAAAAATAAATTGTTTAATGTACTTCAGTTTTCGATTTACTTTCCCTCAAAATGTAGTATTAAATCGGTTGTTTTCTTTAATAAAGAAGTCTTTTATAAAGTGTATGTAATGGGTTTATTTTATTTGTATAATTATTTTGAAAATCATAACATTTATGTGGGGCCGCAGACCAGCGCATGCGCCGAGGAGAATCAAGACCGCGTATAGGGACCGCAAGACGAGCGCGGGAGGAGAGAGCAGGGACGAGCATCGATAGACATCGAGAGAGAGAGAGAGTCGAAATCGATCCGCGAGAGTAGGAGGATAATCGATCGCACCTTTGTATTCAGCTTATATACACATTAAATCTTTCATTAAATATGTGCGAAGCTATTTCCTTTCACAATCCCACATTTATGTTCCTGAATTATCCCAAAAGACTTGTTTTATCAATGTGTTGCTGCTGACCACACAACCCGGAAGGCACTAGCATATTTAATTAATCAATGTAGGGTTTCAATAAATTCATTTCTTTTTACTTTATCAAATGTTTTTGAATTACTAAAAAACTTCGAATGCTTCCAAATCCATCGAACATGCGGAGAACTGTAAAGTGTGCGTTGTATTTAAACAGCTGACTAGTAGCAGCCTCGAAGAAGTAGCAGGCTACCTTTACTCTCGATTTTGAATCCCGTTTTTCTGACGAACTATCAGCGATCAAACGATGAAATTTGGAATAATTAGTATCAAACGATGATCAAACGTTAGCGAAAAGAAAACGTTGAAAAAGTTCATAAATACAAAAATGGCAATTGTCCAAAATGCACAGTGGGACAGAATCCCGAAAAGCTGGCCAAGACCTCACAAACAAAGGTTTTATTTCGGTTTTTTGTTGTTGCGGGATGTGGAGTAGGGGTATCGAGGGACCCTAAACAACCGGCCCCTAGGCCCAGATATATTTCTTGTTCTTGCAGGATCAGTTCGAATGTGACCGTTACACGAGTCTCATCGCACTACTGAATTTGACGCGTATCATACGCGACAGAAAAACCACAATATATTCGTGAAAAATAGTGCAATTGGAAAAGTGTAATATGGATTCTCTTCATGAAGGTATTTAGAATGAAACGCAATTTACATAATTGCAAAATTGTTATTATGAAAAACGCTATTCGTTTTGAATTGAGGGTGTCTTTTTGCGAAAACGCAAACGAAAAGTAAACTTTCAAGCAGACATAACTTTATCGCTCACCCTCGCTCGTTCTTTGGAATATTTTTTATTGAATTGCTTATATCCTAACGAAAAAAAGCGTGGTCGACAAACTTGCGCATTTTTTCGCGAACGGATTTTTTTTCCGAAGCTGTGCAAATTTCGACGTGGTATTTTGGTATAAGGGGGTTTTCGGGGTCACTGATTTACATATTCTTTCTTACTTTCTTTCACTATTAGTTGTTTGCTAAGTATGAATAAATATATCTCTTCAATAAATTATCGTGTACATTGAATAAAACATGATATGTCACAATGTGATATGTCACAATGTAGTAGTGTCATAATATAGTGAGATATTTTGTTTTCGCTCGCTGTTGATTCTATTCACCGGCTAGATTCGGCTTCGAGGAATGTAATCCCATATTATACACTGATTTTAGGATCTGCAGACATTAGAGAAGCACAGCAATTGACAAGGAAAGAGATATTCCGCATAATTAAGAATTCTGTTGCTTCCCAAACTGTGGACGATGCAGCTTTCATACTTGAAACGCACGTCTCATGCTAATTGGGACATGCATTCTTTATGACTGAAGAAGTGAAAAAAATTTCTCATATATATTGTACAAAAATTACCGAAAAAGAAAAAAAACAAATGTCGCCTGAAGCTCTACAATTAACTATACCCGATGACACGGACACTGAAGACGACACTGATGTGTCCACTATACATACCGATAGTGAATCTAATCATAGTGAATGTGACTAGATTAGGCTAATGTAGATGTAGTGTAAAAATAAAAAAAGATATCTTCTTATCTAATTTTCATGTTCAATTCATTTGTATCTAGTTCCCCGCCGGGACTTTTCTGATTCTTATACATTACCGATGGAATTACGATTAAAACATCTTATTTATTTAAAAACAAACATCTTATTAGTAACTGTCACAATGCAAAACCCCCTGATACAAAATTTCACGAAAAATCAGAATTATATAATATACTCCGTCGCCATATTGGATCCGCCATGTTTTTTTGTTGCCAAAAATAATATTGGATTTGTTATCAGCGACCCCGAAAACCCCCGAGTACAAAATTTCACCGATAAATAAGAATTATATAATATACTTCGTCGCCATATTGGATCCGCCATTTTTTTGATGCAAAACTAATATTGGATTCGTTATCAGCAACCCCGGAAACCCCCGAGTACAAAATTTGAAAGCCGTTACACAACGTTTTGAGGTTTTGGCCAGCTTTTCGGGATTCTGTCCCACTGTGAAATGTAGGGATAAAAAGTTACTAGCTAACTTCAGGTCACACTCGCAGAAAATAAATTGCGTTTTTCCAATAAACTATCAACGATCAAACGATGAAACTTGGTATACATTAGTATCAAACGATAGCAAGAGAACAATATTCCAAAAGTCTAAAAATATAACGACTGGAAGTGTCCAGAGTTCACCAGTAAACAATTATTAAACAACTTCAGGTCAGATTGGGAGAAAGTATTTTCCATTTTGTAAAAAAGACTATTAACGATCAAATGATATCAAACGATGATCAGACGATTAGTAAAAAAAATAAACAGTTAAAGTTAGCCGGTCAACTTTATGGAGCCGTTGGTACCGTACTGTAATCACGTGCGATAGACTGGCGAGACATGTCAACCTTATTCAAGGTTTTCTAACGATCTTGAGCGATCAGTGGAATACTAGTAGTTGGGTGTTATATGCAGAATATCTTCGACAATTTTGTATTTTTCATATATTTCAGATTCAGGGTACGAGCAGTATAATAAACAATAACTAATAAACTAGAAATAATAGACGGAGAAACAATAATAAAACAATAGGAAATAAAAATCCCTTAAAAATTACCAGGGCGGGCGCCAATATTGCGGCATGTAAGCCGGCGCGTAGCCTGCCGGCATTGCCGTCCCGTACGGTGAACTGTATTGCCCATGTGCGGGCTGTGGTGGCACTGGCCACATGGGTGCCGGTGTCGGCGGAACGATCAGGCGCAGCGCCTCAATGACAGCATTTTTCACGCTCTAAAACAAACAAAAACATCAATTATTAGTGATTGAATTGTATATCAAAGTAAACTTTCCCTCGATTTAAAATAACTTACGTTGTTGCCATTAGAATTTTGGCCCCGTGCCCCTTGCCTTTGCCGATCGTACTCATCCGTGTCCTCGTCTTCGCCCGTTTCCTCGTCCTCGGCCTTGTCCTCGTCCTCGGCGTTCTCCTCTTCGTCCTTCTTGATTCGTTGTTTCGTCCGACGGTTGAAGGGTGCAGAGTTTGGTGATCTCAGCTTGCTGTCGATCAATGATACGTTGTAATTCTGCCGTTTTTGTTTTCAACTCCTTGATTCCCAGGAAGTGAGATTCACACGTCGGACAATCTTCCCGCTGTTGTTTTTGTAGCTGTTCGGCTGAAATAAAAGTGACAATATGAAAAAAATCGATTATACAATCGGCTAAAATGTTTAAAACAAAAGTTGTGAGGTTTGAAGAAGGTTAACTTTTATTTCAATTTTAAATGATTTTTATATAAAATTCAATAAACTAAGATACAAAAATTATCAACTTTTTATCAAAGCTTCTTTGATCAAAGAAATGTCAAACAATTTTTTTTTAATAACAAAACACATTTTTTATAAAAAAAAATCACTTTTTTTATCAAAAAATATAGAACACTTGTTATCAAAAAATATAAAACACTTTTTTTATTAAAAAATATCAAAGACTACATTTTTTTTGTCATAAAAATATAAAGTACCACTTTTTTTATCACAGGAATGTAAAATACAACCGAGCTTTTTATGACATGGCAGCAATAATTTTTTTCCAAAGTTCTCAAACCTTACAATTTTTGTCCGAAACTATTATCAAATAAATTATTTCCAATTTAATATTTAGACAGTAGTCTAAATTACGAAGAATAAAAAAATTAATGACGAAATTTTTGAACACTTACCATTTCCTTCCGGGAGCATGGTGTCCTGTTACTTCGATGTTTGGCGAATGACTGATGAGCGGTGCCACTGTTAGCTGCATGTCCCGCTCACGCGGTATTTCCCACACCGCGGGAAACCCCGCGCCGCGCGAACGGCCTGTGCCGACGCGACCTACGCAATTCGACGGATACTTACAATGTTTCAGATTTTGTATTACATTAGCAATAACGAAACAATTGTCGAACGCGAAATAAGTTTGCAAGAAATCACAATGTGGAACGAAAAAAAAGTATCTATAGCAATTATTTCGTTATTTAATCATTCGTGAATTCTTTATTGTAAATAAATTGTTTTTGACTCGCATTTTGACGATGCTTGTAAAGCATCATCATTTGTCCGACGAATGATAATATTCGAGTAAAGAATCGATCAAGAATTGAAATTACGCAGTTGCAAATGTCAAGCCGTATCATTATGTACATTATTTGACACATATGTGCATTTGGCTCAAGGGAGCCGTTTCGCGGATGCAACGAGTCAAGTCGCGACTCGATCAGAGTTTTGCGATTCTCGGTCGAACATATGAAACTTGAATTATAGGAGGCCACGGCATTCGGATCACGGATTTTCTTCGAACTGTTTACATTTTCAGTAGTCCATTAGGGCAACATAATGTGCACGCAGTAATGCGTACTTATTGTTAGGCGTTTTCGAAAACATCGCAATAGAAGTTTTACACGTCAAATATATACCGGTGCATTGCAAATATAATCATGAGATGGCGGCTATTAAGTGGGTAGGGTTGACTTTTTTCTGATATTTATCTTTTTTTTCAATACTGGTCATATTCTTTCACGTATATTACAATGCAAAGGTAATATAATGTAAAAATACGTGTGATTCCAAGCCTGGGTTGGAAGGGATTTCTCATTTTCAGAAAAAAATTATGTTTACTTCTTGACAATTATAAATATGTCACTTGTTGTAATAATTTGTTGTAAAAATTAGTAAACAGCCAAATAACAATGGCAATTCAATAAATTTTTTTATTATGTTACCTTGAATTGTACTATATACGAAAGAATATGACCAGTGTAGTAAAAAAATATGAATAAAAAATAATGATAAACGGAACTCGATCCAGCCATCCAGCAATCACGAAGCTTGAACGTAACCACTCGACCGCCGTCGTTTCATGTTTATAGTTGCAACGCACAGGTATATATTTGACCCATAAGATTTCTTATGCGATTTTCTCAAAAACGCCTAAGTAATACGTTTTACTACTTGAACATTATGTTGTCCTAATAGACGACTAAAAGTGTACAAAGTTTGAAGAAAATCCGTGATCCATCATAATCCCGTCTATTTCTCGGCGCAATACTTCCATTTGGCTCGAGATTATAGTTTCTTGCCGGGGCCTCACACTTTGGGCCATGCACTGCCATCTAGCGGTGACGCGTAGCGCGCAAATTCACTACTATGCCGACGTCGTCGGAGTTCGTCCGGGCCTTTCACATCACCTTAAGGTCTTCTTTACCGACCCTGCAGCCCATGCATTTTACATGCATGCCATTTCTAAACTAATGAACAGAATGAGCTGAAATTCAAGTATGATATACAGTTGATAGCCCTACGTAGGCTAAAGGTTGCAGAATTTCGAAAATTGATCAAAAATTGACAAATTTCGTTACCACGTGGTAATTTTGGCTGCAGAGCTGCATTTATTGGCTAACTAATGGTTCGAATAAAAAACTGTGGTCTTTAGCCACTAGTCGATGATGAAGTTGATATTACGGAGACCGATATCGAAGCACTCGAGGTACTTCGCCAAAACATAGATGCCAACGTTGCTATTACAAATGTAATGCCGAAATGGGCACCCGTCACTGACACGAGCATCGATTTGTTTCACCAATTAGTGCAAGAAAACACCTGTTTTTAATTCCATCCTGCTTCCTACACAGGGTATTATAACTTTATTCGTCCCTGCTAATCTAGACGTGATATGCAAATCATCGGTGGGAACAAATCCAGACACTGGTGTTGCATACTCTACGATGATTCGCAGGTGATGTTTTATGATAGCGTGTGCCCAAGTCAATATAATAGCATGCATATAGAAATTCAGAGATATATTTGCAGACGTTACCCTTTCGTCATGATCGATGATATCGTCATTGGCCCCGTTACAAAACAGCCAGATTCACTTAGTTGTGGTATTTACGCCGCAGCGTTTGCTACAACTATAGCTTTGGAAGATGATCCTGCACGCTATGAGTACTGCACGAATGCATCAACAATGAGGGTGCATATATACATTCCCATCGCAATCACTATAAGTTGGGATAATTTCAGTGAAGGAAGTGTGCTCGTGTGTTTATACGAGTGGGTAAATGAAGGAGGGATTTTTTTGGCAGTGCAATGTATAATTTTACTATTCACGAATACCGTAACGTTCTAGTCATGCTCTTCTAGTCACATCGAAAAGACGCCGACATGCTAGCGAAATACGAGTTGTGGAAATGTACTCACACGTCAGTATATGTACTTATACTCATTTGTCGCGGTCAAATGTCAAAAATTTCCGTGTGAAAAATGTGCCTTAGAGAATTCGATAATTTGAAAAATATGCGGTGAACATGCTACAATTCGGCAAATATTAATAACAAAAGTTAGAATGCCTTTGAAAAGCCTATGATTTATTTTTTGACTATTTAAACATTCTTCTTTTAACTTTGATACTAACGAATACCAAGTTTCTGTCGTTTGATCGGCGATAATTCCTTGTAAAACCGCAATTTACTTTCTGCCAGTGCGACCTGAAGTTAGTTTGTAACTATTTATTGGAACTTTTTATTTAAAATCTAGTTTTTTCTGTTGAAATATCAATGATCAAACGATGACATTTAGAAACGACGATCAAACGATAGCAAACAGAAAATGTTCCAAAAGTAAAAATATATAACTGGAAGTTCATCAGTACAAAGTTACTACACAACTTCAGGTCGGTCGGGGAAAAAGTTCTTCTCAATTTGTAAAAAAAACCGATTAAACGATGATTGTTTACTATAAAATGATATCAAACGACCATTAACCAATTGATAAACAAAGATCTAAAAAAAGTTGAAGTCGATCGGCCAACTTTATAATATATACGACGAGACATGTCAACATTAGTCAAAGTTTCCTAAGGATTTCGAGCGGTAAGTGGAATACTAGTGGTTGAGTATTATATGAAGAACGTATTTGACAATTTTATATTTTCCAGGTGTCATGTTTGAATATGAATACTGGGTGTTGAAGACCTTCCACACGAAAAAAGATAAGTAAGGCCCGTATTCAGAGTCGTATCTTGAGCATGAACGTCTTATTCTAATAAGCAGTGCTTAAGATGTTATATATTCACAGTCAACAATTAAGACGTTCTTAAGCATCTGAAAGATGCTTAAGAACGTCTTGATAAAGTAAAGGCTTAAATGATTTTCCCGTTATACGAACCAATAAAATTAGAGCTTGAAAACCAGGCTTAAACTTGGGACATCAAGAATTTAAACATATCTCGACGTATAACCTATGTGAGCGACGAAAGTCGGAGATAGCAGATGACATTTACGTGAAAGCAGAGAACATAGATGTATATGGAACAACAGGCCTTATGGGCGCATTTGGCTGGGGTGCGCTTAGTGCTCACCCCAGCCACCGTAGCGCTGCCCAATATCTGTGTGCACGCATACACTGATGCTGCGGTCGTAGCGCGCTCTTTCTCGCACCCAAGCGTTCAGCTATGCTTGGGGTACTGTTCAGTTTAGTGCTCACCCCAGCCACCGTGGCGCTGTCCAATATCTGTGTGCACGCATACACTGACGCTGGGGTCGTAGCGCGCGCTTTCTCGCACCCCAGCATTCAGCCATGCTTGGGGTACTGTTCCGCTTAGTGCTCACCCCAGCCACCATGGCGCTGTCCAATATCGGTGTGTACGCATACACTGATGCTGGGGTTATAGCGCGCGCTTTCTCGCACCCAAGCATACTGTTCCGCTCTCGCTCGCACCCACGAGCTGTGTACCCCGTGGTTGGGGTACTTGGGGTCTCGATTTAAGGCAACTACATTCCGGACCCCAAGCATGCACATTTTTCTTTTTATTTGTATTCATAACATACAATAAAGATGCTTCTTTCCTAGAAAGTTGTTACAGACTGTATTTCTCTTTCGATTTAAAAAAAAATCACTTTTACTAAAAGCAGCAGGCAATATTGGGAAAAAAGTTATTCAACTTCGATGAAATAAAATATTCATTTAAAAAAAAATCTCCCGCTCTAGGATTCGATCCATGAACCGCTAGCATGTAATGCCCCCTTCGCTTTCGAGCGAGCCGCCGATACAAGAGCGAGTGAGATGCACTTATCGGCAGGCACGCATAAGTGCAAGCGAGATAACATGGGAGTGGGGGTCAGCTGATGCGCCGAGTGTGTGTGGCACACTGATACATCGCCGCGCGCTCTACAGCCCATAAGTGGAACTACATTTTCCGTGCCAAAAATTAACACGGGTCCTGTTGTTCCATGTACATCTATGTTCTCTGGTGAAAGTGACATTCAATCGTCAAGTCAACTAGTTATGGCTTAAGACCGGATTGCGTCTTAAGCTACAAAATGGAATAAGAAGAAGAAGAAGAAGAAGGGACTTAAGTGACTATCATAGGAAATTTACGTCAAAGTGAGGTTAAATTGTCAAGTCAACATCGGAGGAAACTTAAGACTTTGCCGGCTTAAGACTTTGCCTTTGTATAAATAAATAAATAAATATAATAATGAAGGTAAATATAAATAAATAAATAAATATTAATTTAAATCACCTTTATAATATTTTATAGCTACTTTTGGCTGATACAATGTTCGTATAGCAACCCACTTTATTCAGAGTGGTCTTTGCACGGAGCGTGTTCTAATTTGAATGATTCGCATTTATATTATGTTTGATTATTAATCAAACATAATATAATTTATATATAACATAACATAATTTAAATCAAATCAAAATACATTTTCCTCGGCGTTTACCGGTAGTACCTAGTTCGAATATTTTGTTGGACTTCGCTTGAGATTACCATTTTGATCAAAGTTTTACAGTTTCAGATTAACAAGTTTGAAATTAAATAGAGAGAGAAAGAGATAGTCAAAGCAGAGACAGAAATTCGACCTTGCCAGATCTAATGTGGGAAAGTACTGCTCAAGTAATAAAAACAATAATTATTCAATTCTGCAATAAATTACAGGTAATTAATAAGTGTTATGTCTATAAAAAATGTATTTATCGAAAATAAGTTGCGACCTAAGTGTTTAATGTTTTGTAAACTTTTTCGTTAGTTTGTCGAGGAGTAAATGACTAGAGCGTAGCGATACGACTACCTTAAGTGCATAAAGTATGTTTTATATGTAAAATCTCTACTTTACAGGTGATATGTCAACAAAATTTAAATTTTATCGATTGCTTCGCGGGATACCCCGGCTTAATTCCCGACAACAGAGTGTTTCAACGGTCAGACATGCAAGCGATATGTAATACCGAACGGTATTTCCCCAACAATATCCACCTTCTTGGCGACGCTGCACGCGCAAATCAAAAACATTTGCTCGTGCCGTTCAAGAATAATGGCCGGTTGACCGAAAGACAGGAAAATTATAATACTCGATTATCATCGGCGCGAATGACCGTGGCACGAAGTATTGGCCTATTGAAAAGCCGTTTTCGTATTTTACTCGACAGACTTCCGGTTAAGCAAATGGATATTGTACCGAGCTACAGTATGGCATGTTGTGTTTTATATAATCTTTGCTTGTCAAACGGAGATCACATCGTAATTCCCTTACTTGTAAGGAATGATATTGAAAATATCAATGAAAATATAGAAATAAATATAAATGTACGCAATGAAGGAATAATCAAGCGTAATGTAATAAAAGACAATTTATCATAATTTTTCATTGTTCTTGTTTTTATGTTTCAATCATGACGTCGATGTATATGAACGAAAAAAAAACTAATGAATGGAAATATACAAAATTTATGAATGTAAATAATAAAATGAGAAACATGAATAACAATTAATCGCTATTTTGTTATTATTTGTCATGCATCATTGTACACGTCGTTGTAAAAAATAAATATTTGTAAACATAGTTTGGCAGTATACATCGCAGATCATTTACTTATTTTTTTATTTACACTGTATCCTTTGCACATAGGAAAAACAATATATAATTAAATATACTCAAAACTTTAATCTTCGAACATGAATAAAACGTAACGAAATAAACTCAAATTTATTATTCTAAAAACAAATAAAAAACGTAATTAATTAATATTGAATTAATTGATATGAGTACGTATAGGGGAATTGTGCTTAAGATGACATACTCAGGTAAGATGACACAGGGCTTCTATCTGTTAAACTATACGCACCACAAGTTCCTAGACGACGTTTACATGTCGACTCACAGATGGTGTCACCACTCAAAACTTCAGTGACCGCTCGCTTGCGTTGTTTGAACATGGTGTGCAATGTTTTGATTTCGTCACTCAAAAATATTTTTGTGTTGAAAGTATTTCTGGCGATAAATTTGTATCAGGTACGTTTTTTGTTGTATTGATTATTTTGTTATGAACTGTGATTAATATGGACTATGAATATCGGAGAATTATTTAAGCAACCTCAAAGTTTTAAGTCGCAAAAGGCGATAAATATTGTCTACCTCGTGGGGTAAGATGACATATCAACCGCCGACTTAAGATGACATAGAATGTCATCTTACCCACAAGTTCTCGACGTGTGAGAATACTTAAAAATGATGTTTTATTTACGTTTAGACTCAGATGCTAGACCTGCGAAAGATTTTCCTCAAAACGCTATTGATAATGATGATTCCGATGCGGGATGCCTTTATTGCAACGAATTATATAGCAAATCGAAGCCAGGAGATATTGGGTATGTTGCTAGTTGTGTAAGCAATGGTGCCACACTCTATGTGGTGGCGTTGCAGCAAGATCCAAAATGTTCAAGTGTGAATTGTGCACCGATAATTAGGTATGTCAACTTAGACTGATGTGTGTCAACTTACCCACTTGTGTACCCTCAGATTTATTTTTTATCTCCTTTCAATAATCAAATATTTGCCTCCAAACAAAAAGTATGTCATCTTGAGCACAATTCCCCTATATGTCTATGTATACACATATATCACAGATAAATCATTATAATTCATAAAATCGTCGTCACATTTTCGTCATAAATAAATATATAAATAAATGTAAATGAATAAATCATATAAAATTGCGAGCGACGAAAGTCGCAGATAGCATAGATAACAAGGGAAGAACAAAACAGGGTAGTTATAAGAACGAAGTTAGTAATGACAGGGACAAGAAAAGTTATCGAGAAAATATTTGAGAGAGACGTGAGCGAGAACTGAAAACGATAGGACGTACGGGAGAAAAAGAATATTAACGTGGGGGTACGTTTACTTAGATAAAAAGCTTTCTCATTTCTCGCATCGCCATTACGCTGCCCCGATAACGGTTGGCAAAGAGAAAAGAAGTATAACATTTGTGTTCCTTCGACCCGGAATATTAAAAATTTTTAGACATGGATTCAGACGACGACCTTCAAAACTTATCGGATATTGACGACTTAGACGATAATTTAAATGTAGAAGCCGTTCAAAGACGATACATTCGCGATGGAATGAATCCTTTTGAATATTATAACAACTTCGAATTCAAAAGACGGTATCGTTTTGATAAACATTCGGTGCGTTTTGGCATACTGCCAAAAATTGAGGAAGGCCTTGCGCGACACAACAATCGTGGATTACCGATTCCTCCGGTGATGCAGCTTTTACTTTGCCTACGGTACTATGCAACAGCTAGTTTTCAGGTATTTATAATTTATAATTTTCTATTACTGATCAATAAATATATTAAATATAAATATATATAAGACGTATTCAACGTGAAATCGGCCACTTTCGATCACGACCAATTTGAATTTTGCTGAAAATGTTGGATGTTATACTACCCGACTAAAAGCATTTTGTGGATTTTTTCAAATTTTTATACCCAATCGAAAAAAAGTTATGAATTTTGAAAAAGAAACGTTTTTTTTTGTTTTCGGACATTTTCAAACGGTCATAACTATTTCAAAAATTGGTTAATCGAGACGTTTTTTTTTAATTTTTGTTTTTAAACGCGTTTTTCAGAAAAAAAAAATAATAATAATATTCAAGTCATATTCTATAAAAATTTTCATTTTTTTAGAGAGAAATCTCAATATCTCAAGAACCCTATTTTTTATTTTTTATTTTGCATTTTGTGTTGAGACTTTGATTTATTCTGAGTTTAATGCCGTAAGATTTATAGTGGGTGGATTTTGTTTCTAATTTTTTTTTCGATTGAAAACAAAAAATTTCGTTTTTTCGTAATCTAACATTGTTTTGTCGATAAAATAAATTTCAGTTCACATATCTTAGTTAACATATTACATACAATTTTTTATTTATTATAATAATATAATATATTAATTTAAATTTATTAAGATTTGTTAAGATTTTGAATGAATATCGTAGATATGGGAACTGAAATTAATTTTATCGACAAAACAATGTTAGATTACGAAAAATAAAATTATATTAATAAATATAATAATAAAGGTAAATATAAATAAATAAATAAATAAATAAGTATTAATTAAAAACAACGCCTTTATCATGTTTTATAGCTACTTTTGGCTGATACAATGACTGTATCGCAACCCACCGTATCAAGAGTGGTCTTCCGGGTTAGCGTTCTTCTGGCGAGGTTGCTGCGGACGTACATTAAAATTCCTAATGACCAGGAAGCCCGTACTGAAAATCGAAGACTCTTCAGGGATCTGGGCAGAGGAAATGGAGCTATCGGGTTACCAGGTATCGATGGTGCCATTGACTGCACACACATCCGACTGGTTTCAACAACATTTCAAAACGTCGATGAAGTGCATAGAAATAGAAAAGGACATTTCTCGCTAAATGTCCAGGTAAGTTTTCCAACGTTTATACATTTCATTTCTGTTACATATATAGAAAATAACGTCAATTGTTTTCAGGCTGTTGTTGGCCCGAGAACTGAATTTCTTGATATTGTTCCTGAATGGCCTGGGAGTACTCACGACAGCCGAATTTTTTTAAATTCGCGACTGTATATGAAATACAGAGAGAGACGCTTGCTTGGAATGATCATTGGAGACCGAGGATATCCATGTCTCAATTTCCTGATGACTCCTTTCGCGAACCCTCAAACGGAGGAGGCAATAAGGTAAACATTTTCAATATTTAATTACTGGGTATTAACTTAATTGGAAATGAAAGAATTAGTTCGAATTGTTATTAACAATAAAGTTTTTTCAATCATTTCAATAAAAAACTATAAATTGTGTTTACAGGTATAATGAAATACATATCCGAACAAGAATAGTGGTAGAAAGATGCTTCGGCATCTGGAAGAAGCGGTTCCCATGCTTGTCGAAGGGACTAACAACCAAACTCCTCGGTTCCACGACAACTGCCATTGCTTGCGCGGTGCTACATAACATGTCACTATTATTTAATGACGCATTGCCTGAAGTCGACGAAATATTAGAAGATGATAATTTTCCTGTCGAACCTGCACAGAATCTCGAAGATGTGGATGGTTTTGCAACTCGAGAAGCACTAATCGCGCGCCTCTTTAATTAGTTCAAAGTTTAATTAGTTCAAATTAAAGGAACTAAATATGTAAATAATAAAATTAAAACGTTATTATTCAAAAATATAAGTATTTTATCTCAAGTTGAAGAACATTTGTTAAATATTAAAGTTAAGAATATAAGATTATCACAAATTGGAGACTTTGGATATGTATTTTTAATATTCTCGCATTTTGTCATAAGTATACATGTTAAAACAAAGATAAACAGAAAACATAACTAAAACAGATATAAACTTTTTTTGATAAATAATTTAACCAACAAAAATTAAAACTATTCAGTCATCTTCTTCAGTATTCGGTCTCTTTGAAAAAGGAACAAAAAAATTCTTTCAAATGCTGCATTTGAAATGCAGTATTTGAAAGTGCTTGAATGATATTTAGCTACTTATCAATATATTTTTCTTTCAAATACTGCATTTCAAGTGCATGCTTTTCTTTTTCATTTTGTATTTTTATATCCAATAACACAGACTCCTGTTGCAATAATTTGAGCCTCTCCTGATGATAAAGTATTTCCAATTTCTGTTTGTCGGTATCGTGATTGTTTTTATCGCTCTTAATTCATTTTCGTGGATCAATGTGCAACGGATCCGTTCAATTTTTAATAGATTCTCCTCGTCATTTTCTTGGTTTGCCACCGCACTAATCCTTCCTCTTTTGTTCGAAGTAGATGCTAAAAAAAAGATCGATATTAACTTTTTTTCACATGGAGCCGGTCAAATAATTTTATACTAATTTATTACTTTGATTATCATACCCGTAATTTGTCTCGGACGTTTTTGTCGAGACACGTGCGGAGTGTCAGCTACTTCTGAACAAACAGAAGACACACTGTCGGAGATGGCTGTCAACGGCTCCTGTTTCTTGATGTTCCCTTCTTGGCTTCCTTGGATGTCTGCTTCTTTTTCCGCAATCAAATCTTCGATGGTGCACTCATCGTCCAGTACTGCAAATTCTCTTTCTGTAAATTTTATAATTCGCGATCAGTTCAATGCTTGAAATTTAATGTTGAATAAATTATAAATAATCAAAACCTTTGAAAGAATCCTCAGATACATTTGATGAAAAAATCGTTGGCGCGTTTATCAATAAATGCGGAGTTAACATCGCCACGTCAGGATCTATTTCTATTTCTGGCATTTCGGGCCCACCGCCTGTTGCCATTCTCGATTGTTTTTGTTTTGTCAAATTATTTCGTTGTATGCTTTTCATGTTTGCCCACATTTTTTTAAGCTGTTTCACTGTTCTCTGTAATGATAATATATTTTCTTGTTAATTACAAATAATGTTAAACAGTTTTGCACAGATAAATTAATTTATATTTATTTATTTTTTAATAGTGTGTTACGTCCCAACATAGGTAATACGCACCTCCGGTCGATAAGTTAGAACATTACCTTATTCACCTTCAAAGCAATGTAGCCTACCGGTAAAATTCAAATGTTATGTACAACTTTTTTTTCTTATTATCATCTTATTATTGCATTTATAAATTATACCTAAGAAACAACCAACATTTTCACTCCAGATACGAAATTACGATTTCCCAGAACACTTTATAAATTATTTCTTAAACATTCAGAGCGCCAAAAATCAATCTATTTACATAAACAGTCGCGCAATGCAACAAGAAACGTTCCTTATCCTCATAAACACTCTCCCAGCGAATAATCATCTCTCTTATATACAACCAGCGATAATAAAAGTCTTAGCAATAATAAAATTGTTTAATCTTAAGCGCAAGGCGGACCACGCTTCAATTTATAAATATCCAGATCAACGAACTTTTCGGTACTCTCTTTATTCACATTACATTCCAACAGACGCCTTGTCCGATACCGTCGCTCGAAACCCTAGTTATAAACAAGCTCTGTAATCATTCTACGAATTATAATTTGAAACTCTACTTCCTTTCTCACGAGCGTCACCCACGAGGCGATGATCTCACGCCATCCCGGCGTCTGCGATATAACCCCGCCATAGAACCGAGCGAGTCTCGCTAATGAATTAGACCAATCAAACTTATCGAATTTTTGTAACTCCGCCCGAACCAAAGCGAAATCGTCAACCTTCTTCGAGAAGAGAATCAGAATCTATCCAACTTCGAAACAGTAAATATCTAAGGGAGTCAAACTCCAGTCTCTGTACGAATTATTAAGTACAAGTTTTGTGTTGTAACTTCAAACTTTTATAAATTCAAAGTCGAATAAAGTAACAGTTGTTTGTTAAGTGTACGTGAGCTGTTGGTGTTGCAAATTAATAATTTCCCAAGAAATTCATTCTTCATGGATCAACACCGAGAACTTTGGGAAACGTCATCTAAAAAGAACGTCTTCGAAGAGGAATAAACCTCGACGATTTAATCCTAAATCGTTGAGTTGGTATATTGAGCACAAGTAAGTCCCAGGCGGGGAGCTCACGTCAAGCCGAATAGCGCAAGCCAATTCACATATCGCGCGCACATCGAATTATCGACGGAGCTACACTCTCTTCCCCACCTTGGGACGTAACAAGTGGATCATTTATTTTTATTTGATTATTCATTGAGATATTTATATTTACCTCTGCAGAAATTATCGATGACGAATTATATTCTTCATGAACCCGGTTCCACGCATCCTCTTTACTTTTCAGTGTCGAAGCGTCACTTTTCTTTAATTCTATTACATGAGAGAACTTTTTTAAAAGATTTATGAAAAGTCGTTTTTCATTATCAGAAAAATGTTTTTTCGACATTTTTATTGAAATTATAATATAATTTTTAATCGGAGAGAGAACGAGAAAGCTTGTTTTGTAAAGTTTTCTATTCCCCTACACCGGCCTCTCGTGTACCCCCACGTTAATTTTCTTTTTCTCCCGTACGTCCACTCGTCTTCAGTTCTCGCTCACGACTCCCTCAATTATTTTCTCGATAACTTTTCTTGTCCCTGTCATTAATAACTTTGTTTCTATAACTACCCTGTCTTGTTCTTCTCTTGTTATCTATGCTATCTGCGACTTTCGACGCTCGCAATTTTATATGATTTATTCATTTATATTTATTTATATATTTATTTATGGCGAAATTATGACGACAATTTTATGAATTATAATGATTTATCTGTGATATATATGTATACATAGACATATATACGTACTCATATCAATTAATTCAATATTAATTAATTACGTTTTTTATTTGTTTTTAGCATAATAAATTTGAGTTTATTTCGTTACGTTTTATTCATGTTCGAAGATTAAAGTTTTGAGTATATTTAATTATATATTGTTTTTCCTATGTGCAAAGGATACAGTGTAAATAAAAAAATAAGTAAATGATCTGCGATGTATACTGCCAAACTATGTTTACAAATATTTATTTTTTACAACGACGTGTACAATATATGACAAATAATAACAAAATAGCGATTAATTGTTATTCATGATTCTCATTTTATTATTTACATTCATAAATTTTGTATATTTCCATTCATTATTTTTTTTTCGTTCATATACATCGACGTCATGATTGAAACATAAAAACAAGAACAATGAAAAATTATGACAAATTGTCTTTTATTACATTACGCTTGATTATTCCTTCATTGCGTACATTTATATTCATTTCTATATTTTCATTGATATTTTCAATATCATTCCTTACAAGTAAGGGAATTACGATGTGATCTCCGTTTTACAACCAAAAATTATATAAAACACAACATGCCATACTGTAGCTCGGTACAATATCCATTTGCTTAAGATAGTCCTATCGTTACATCGTTTCCGTTAGATTTCACTGAAAATTTGCAGAAGCGTTCTTTGATGTCATATGTGCATGCGTGTAAAATTTCAGGGGCCTTTATCGACTCAAAAATCAAGATATTTATTCTTGAAAATCGTCATTTTTCGTAACCTCCCATAAGAGCCCGTGGTAAATATCGCAATATTATACAACGAGTATCTCAATTTTTTGGGCGGTGAAGCCTGTTGAAATTTTACACACATTTTTATACGACATCAAAGAAGCTTCAAGTAGTTTTTTATAACAATCTTATGGAAAAAAAATCATGATTTCGTTTATTATATAACAAGTAAACTTTACGTAGGATCGGTTTGAATTTTGAGTATGCTGTACTTTAGTCGATTTGCAACAACTTTTCTAAATGGATTTAAACGCTCTGTCCACTTGGTATTTGAGAAAAAACGTGAATAAAATTGTACTTCCCCCACCCACGATAGGACTACCTTAACCGGAAGTCTGTCGAGTAAAATACGAAAACGGCTTTTCAATAGGCCAATACTTCGTGCCACGGTCATTCGCGCCGATGATAATCGAGTATTATAATTTTCCTGTCTTTCGGTCAACCGGCCATTATTCTTGAACGACACGAGCAAATGTTTTTGATTTGCGCGTGCAGCGTCGCCAAGAAGGTGGATATTGTTGGGGAAATACCGTTCGGTATTACATATCGCTTGCATGTCTGACCGTTGAAACACTCTGTTGTCGGGAATTAAGCCGGGGTATCCCGCGAAGCAATCGATAAAATTTAAATTTTGTTGACATATCACCTGTAAAGTAGAGATTTTACATATAAAACATACTTTATGCACTTAAGAGGCAGTGATACCCAGCGGAAAATTCAGACGGCTTCGCTTTTGTCGCGGTAGTGCAGAGCTCGCAACATTTGGCTAAGAGCCACTGCTGACTACCGCTAGATGGCATGGCGCGCGTATGCTACGGAGGCCCGGTACGATGAGACAAGCCAAGCGCCGAGGCCTCGTAGCGATATGCGACCCCCCCCCCCCCCAGCCCACCAGCCGCTTGGCCGTGGAGAGAAATAGATGAAATAAAAACAACAGAGTCGCGCAAACAAATCTTACAGCTTCAGCCATATCTTATCCATATAATATGTATGTATGTATATATATATATATATATGCATATTTCTGATAGGGTATATGCATAGTCGGATATTTGTAACGATATTTGCAATTCTATCCAATATGCGTAAAAAAATGTACAGAACCCTGCCCCGAGCTTCAGATGTTCGACCGAGAATCGAAAATTCTCGATCGTGTTTCGACTCGGCTCGTTACATTTGCTTTACATGTGTAAAGCATCGTCGATCAAGCATGGTCAACGTCAGGCGAGAAAGTGAGATCTCGGCGACGGATGACACTCGGCAATCAGACACAAGCGTATATGCGACAAACAATCTACAAAATGGCGAATTTGACAACTAAAATCGCGACCGAGAATCGAAAATTCTCGGTCCAGTTTCGACTCGACTATTCTTTTCGTCGAACGATGCTTGTAAAGCATCGTCGATCAAGCATGGTCAACATCAGGCGAGAAAGTGAGATCTCGGCGACGCACGACACTCGGCAACGAGAAACAAGCGTATATGCGACAAAAGTAGTATGGTGCGCACTATGGCCACCCCCACTCCTATCCCCACTCTCATCCCCACTCCTTTCCCTCACTCCTCGGCCACCGAGTGTCGGTCGGTCGTGGGCGCGGGGGGTAGAGTTGCGGGGGGAGGAGAGGGGGGATAGAGTGTGTGGCCATAGGACGCTTTTTTACCCCCACTCCACGGCCGCCGAGTGTACTTGGCTCGGCGGGCCTTGGGTGCGGGGAGGGGATGGATAGTGTCGGAATAGTGGAGCTCTTGTTCGTTTTTAATTTTTGGCGTTTCATTAGAGGGGGGAGGGAGTGTCGGTATAGTGGAGAGCTTGTTCTTTTTTTTTATTTTTGGAGTTTTATTAGCGGGGAGGGAATGTGTCGGTATGGTGGAGCGCTGTTTTTTATTTAAATCTTTTTTAAAGAATTAAAAAAAATTCGATGCAGACACCGAGATTCGAACTGCCGACCCTCGGATTACCAGTCTGAATAGCTACCGCTACACCAAGACCCGTTATGACATTAAGTTTATGCGGAAGGCTTTTATAACGACGGGTCTGGAGCGCGTGACCATAGTGTACACGGATTTAAACTTCATTGTTCTTTTTTTATTTTTATAATTTTATATTTTTTATCTTTAGATTTTTATTTCTCTCTCTCCCTCTCATCGTCTTTGACTTTAGAATATTACTTAGCTCGAAAATGTGTATGTGTGTGTGTGTGGAGTTTCAGAGCACGTATTTTCTTTTTTCTGTCTTTTCACGTACTGTACAATAAATACTCGAAGAGGGATGATATATATTGTGACCTTTTTTTTTTATTAATTATTCGTTATATATATATATATATATATATATATATATATATATATATATATATATATATATATATACAATAAATATCCAATAAAGAGGTAATATATATTAGATTGTCAATTGTTAGCATCTTTTTCTTTTCTTCTTCTTCGTCTTCTTCTTCAATGGTTCGGCTATGGAAGACAGAGATAAATATATAGCGTGAGAGAGGCTCGTATATGTGTATCGTAACATAGACACTTTATACATGATTTATAGTACATACCTGTTTATAATTGTTCCTCAGCAGCTTTGAACTCGAGCTTGTTGAACTTCGTGCCGTAGTACTGCATAATTAGATTTTTGTTACTAGCGGCGCTGCTCATTTGTTGAAATAGTTCGTCCGCTTCTTCGAAAGCCTTGACGAATCTCGTTGGTAGATAACACGAAAATTCACAATTTACGTCCACAACAACTCGCGCGCCCCATTTCGTTTGGGCGATTTTGATACCGGTAATATTATAGGCTTTTTCGAGCGCCAACTCGGACAATCTTTTGACGGGAAGAAATGTCTCCAAACGACCCACTTGGTTGATTCGTGTGAAATCCATTGTCCAACTTAAGCTTCCTCAGTTTTATTGTTAAAGCACGAAACTCTGATATCGCGTGTATTTTTGCTTTAATTGTTGTAATATCTCGCAAAAAGACGTCTAAACGTACTTTCAATTGACGGTGCTTACTTCTTTGAAGATTCGAGGACAATGTCTGTCTATCAAGGAGTGGAGGTACATCAGACCCTCTATCAAGCAGCCCCATTCCCCTACTCTGCATACAGAGAGACGCAGACTGAATTTAATTGGTGCAATATTTGCTTATTTGCAAAAACAGTAAACCATCTTGGCGGCGGCGGCAGTGGTGGTGGTGGTAAAATTAGTTTACCGTATCACCAGGTGTCGCTTACAGACATCAGCATTTTATGAAATCTGTGATACACGAGGATCGAATTCGTGACGGCGCGTGCCGTTGCGCGAATGACCATTTCAAGGATTTCTGAGAAACAGCTCATCACTAAAATATGTGGATTATAATTATTGTCGTGTGAAGTTCAAGAATATTGAGACAAAGAACACACACGTTTGAAAAATATACTTTATTTTTAACCCACGGTTATGGTACAGTTAGCGGGTGCGAGAACAGCAACCTTGTACACAAGGTAGAGTTTTAACACTAAATGTATTGAGATTATTACAATGGTAACCACCGCCCACACAGGCACCCTTGTTGAGTGCATTATTCATGGGTTTAGATTTATTACACTTATTCATATACTCATTGTAGTAGTCATACACTATTTTATCGTTCCGTGTTAAATCGGTTGAAAATGCACTCCTAAACATATTAATACCAAGGCCTGAAGACAAGAAATGAAGAAACATAACACAATAATGTCCACAAGTCTGTGATTCAGGACCCTGAAGCTGTATAGTGTTGTAGCTAAAGAATCTGCTGTTCTGCCGGAGACGTTGGAGATGCTGCGGGATGATTGGTGGTAGGCCGTAGCTGTCGAAGTACCATCCTCGTCCATCTCGATCGACGTACATTGCGACCCAGTGGGCTCCGGGCTGCTTGTGGCCATCGGTATTGGCGACAATCGCTGCTGGTTTCGCCCACACCTTAGGGATGCGGTCTGCCGGGTATACGCCTACAGTGCGGCTCTTTATACCGCGTAGGGCCTGCATAAGCTGCTCGGTGTTCATAATAGACAACAATTATAGAGACACTAGAGCTGTTTAATATCCGCTGTCTTCCCCTCGTCGCGGCGCTCCACAGCTAGTAAGCTAATGTTCCAAGCTGTGGTGGTTCTGTACTCCCACAAGGAGCTGGAGCGGTCATTATGAGAAAGCCACTTTTTGATTCTTACAGCATTGTTGAGGGCACACGTGAACGAGCAGTTTTTACGCAGTAAATCGTGATACACACAACGAGTATTGCTCTCAGGAAGATTACGAAACGACGAATCGTCGTCTTCTTCTTCTTCTAGATTTATAACGTAGCAATCCGTTAGCTGCGTCAAATAAGCCGCTTTATCAGCTCCTCTTGTGAACAGCCGATCAGACCGCGCTGCAATTTTCTTCAATGAAGATTCGACTGCTCGTAACTGCGTCTCGCCCTCGGACCACTCGATACCATGATGATTGGTTTGTAACCAGGTGTTTTGACGTTTTACATTGGGTGGTAGAATATTATAAGCGTAGGGCGACGCTACAATCCAGTGGGCCATGTATGATGTCTTTACAGAGACCACGGCAACTTCTTTAGGTATAAAATGATTATATTTATCCTTCAAACCCTGTATATCAATGACGATATTCATGGTGCTTCTCGATCGTCGTAACACAGCAACTTTTGAATACAGACTAACGATAAATATTGCACGTTCTATGGATATATGACACTCCCCCCTCTACAAGTCTTGCGACCTAGCCGCTAAAATCCACAGTTACTTGTCTGGAGGAGTCGATCTCCAACACATTATCATATTCGGCATACACAAGGCAATTAACCGTTGATGTTAGGGCAGACGCGAAACGTACTTCTATTCTCACACTACCATGCCTCACAAGATTCCAATGAGTGCTGCTATTGGCCGAGAGATCGGGTGTAAGATCAAATGCAAAGAGACAATAGCCATGAGGGTAGGTTGTACGTGTGATACAATTACCCTCATTGAGAAAGTGTATGCCTGTACCGGAGAATAGTGTGTGGTATGCATCAACATACATACCAGCATCTGCGAAGTCTGGCTGAAGGGGCTATGACGGTATTTGCAATCCATCGGCGTATAAAGAAAAATAATTTATATTGTAATTTTGAAAATTGAAAGGATTCATTTTACGGTCACTGTTCGAGCGAGGATCTGGTGGGTAGGTGAAAAGAAGGCGTAATAATGTACACGCACACCGAACTTACGAGCGACAACTGTCGCGTGTCACAGTCTTATTTTATTCAATGAGAACGAGCTGAACTTTAGTTTGAGCTGGACAAAAACACAATTTAAGTAGAGCAGCACTTGAGAGGGTCAGGGGTCAGTTAACCCGAGTGAGATAATGAGAAGAACTTGAAAATTATGAGGAGGACAAAGAAAGTACTGATATGGATCACTGAGATCGTACGTGTTCACCGTAACGGTTTTCACAAGAAAAAGCCGAGCATCGTCTTCCGTTCAGGCACGAGGCCGGCCGGTGAGCGTCGTAGAGGGGGGAGCGTCGCTAGTATCGAGCGACACTCGCTCCTCTATCGACCACGAGATGGTCAATCGCGCGGCGAAATTCAAACCCTTCCGGCGTCGCCGGAACATCCTCCCCACCGTCAGCCGGTACGGCTGGCATGAGTAGTCTGATTCGCGTTCGGAGATGAGCTGTCCGGGTCTGGTCCTACGGGCAACGGGATGAGCTTGACGATCGGCCTGAGGAGCGTGGTGGTGACGGTCTTGATGGTGGCCACCTGAGAAAGTCCGTCCTTGCCTGGATGAAGCGCCGTCACCCGTGCGAGCGGCCACTTGGTCGGAGAGCTGCGTTCGTCGCCGAGCAGTACGATAGAGCCGAGCTGTATCTCACGGGTTGGACGCTGCCACTTGGAGGTGGCCTGGAGCTGCTGCAAATATCCTGTGGACCATCGGTGCCAGAACGCCTGGAGCTTCTGCTGTATCAACTGCCACCGAGCTGATCGTGACACGGATCGGTGTTCCGGCGATGGAGCAGGTATGGCCGTCAACGGCCCGCCGACGAGAAAGTGACCGGGAGTGAGCACGCCCAGGTCGTCAGGGTCGTCCGAGAGGGGCTCCAATGGCCGCGAGTTGAGTACCGCCTCCACCTGAGCGAGCAGTGTCGAGAGTTCCTCGAACGTGAGTAGGTCATCCCCGATGGTCCGAGCCAGATGGTGCTTGACCGAGCGGACAGCGGCTTCCCACTTCCCACCGAAGTGAGGGGCCCCGGGAGGATTAAAGGACCAACGTGTTCCGTCGTTGAGCAGAATCTTGGCGAGCTGTTGAGACTCGGCGGAGGCGGATGAGAAGAGCGTCTTCAAGAGCCGGTCAGCGCCTTGGAAGGTGGTACCACAGTCTGAGTAGAGGTTGCGGCATAACCCGCGGCGTGAGACGAACCTCTGATATGCGGCGATGAATGCCTCTGCCGAGTAGTCGGAGACCGCCTCGAGATGAACGGCTGATGTCACCATGCACACGAAGATGGCGAGCCAACCCTTGAGCGAGCGATGACCACGCCCTTTCCAGGCGCGCAGCGACACCGGACCGGCGTAGTCGACTCCGGTGTGCAAGAATGCTCTCGTGGGTGTGAGCCGAGACAAAGGAAGCTGACCCATGAGCTGCTGAGCGCGAATTCCCCGATGGCGAGCACATACGACACAGCGAAGGACCAAGGATCGCACCGGAGCACGTCCACCCAGAACCCAGTAGTCCTGGCGGAGCTTGGTGAGAGTGAGTTGGTTACCTCCGTGCAACGTTCTTAGATGAGCATCGAGGATGACGAGACGAGTTAGAGCCGACGAGCGAGGCAGAATGAGAGGATGCTTCTGGTCGAAGGCGATTGGAGCTCGAGATAAACGTCCACCCACTCGGAGCAGTGACTGTCGGTCCACGAAGGGTGTGAGACGGGCGAGCGGGTGCCCAGAGCGCACGGACTCCCCGCGAGCGAGCATTTCCAACTCCCGAGGAAAGTGGACTGCCTGAGTCGTTCTGCCCCAGAAGATCCTGGCCATCTCCAGGTCTCCTGGCGTCAATGGGTGAGCGAGAGATGACCCTGGGGTCCGCCGGAACCGAGCAACGGCGCGCTGACACACAGCGGTGATGCGGAGCAGTCGGCTGAGCGAGGAGTACCGGTCGACGAGGTCCCAACCTGACGGCTGCGAGATGCGGATGGCGAGGATTGAGCCGGGCTTTTCCTCGAGACGTGCAGACGGTGTTGGAGGAGGGTCGAGAGCAGGCCAGCATCCTGGCTCACGACTGAGCCACGAAGGCCCATGCCACCACAAGGGGTGGGAGGCGAGCTGCCTCACCGAGATCCCCCTAGATGCGCAGTCGGCTGGGTTCTCCAATCCCGGAATGAGCCGCCACGTAGCCGGAACCTCCTGGATGAGCTGAACCCGGTTACGGACGTACTCCTTCCATCGAGCGGGGGGCGAGTTGATCCAAGCCAGCGCGACTGCAGAGTCGGTCCACAAGAAGGTCTGTGCAGAGGCCAGTTGAAACTGCTTTCTCACGTACTGGACGAGCTTGGCCAGCAGGACGGCGGCGGAGAGCTCCAAGCGAGGAATCGTCAGCTTTTTCAATGGAGCAACGCGTGTCTTGGAGCACACGAGTGAGATGAGCGGGTCGGTGCCGGGAGTGATGACCTTGAAGTAGACTACGGCTGCCATGGCATCCTGAGAGGCGTCCGCGAAGCCGTGTACCTCAATCTCCGAGTGAGCGTGTAGTCCGAGCCAGCGAGGTAGAGAGATGGACGACAGGCGGAGCAGGTCTGAGCGGAAGTCAGACCAGCGCTGCGACACGAGTGGAGAGAGTACATCATCCCAGCCGAGCTTGCAGATCCACAATGCCTGCAACAGTATCTTGCCGCGAACGACGACCGGAGAGATGAGGCCGAGAGGGTCGTAAATCTGGGCCAGTTCGGAGAGAATGGTTCGCTTCGTGATAGGAGAGAGAAAAGTGGACTGTATAGCGAAGGACAAAACGTCAGGTTCGGGTTTCCAGAGCAACCCAAGGATTTTTGTGTCCAGGGTACTGAGATCGCGGGCATCCCCGGGAGGGGATGGGAGCTGAAGAGAGTGGAGGAGAGGTGGATGGTTGGTATGCCACTTAGAGAGGGGGAACCCCCCGGCAGAGCACAGACCTTGAACCTGACGGCCGGTCTCGAAGAGCTGGTCAACAGTGTCAGAGCCGCCGCAGATGTCGTCGACGTAGCGGCCGAGCAGCATCGGAGCGATGGCGAGGGGGAAGCGTGCCCCTTCGTCCTCTACAAGTTGAAGTAGCGTGCGGACAGCCAGAAAAGGAGCTGGTTTCATGCCGTAGGTGACGGTGGTGAGCTGAAACGTGGTAGGTGCGGCTTCGCTGTCACTCCACAGTATCTGCTGGAATGGCCAATCCGCAGGGTGGACGAGAATCTGACGAAACATCTTCGTGATGTCGGCCATGAATATGAGCCGATGGCGACGCACCCAGAGAAGGACGTCGGCGATATCGGCTTGGAGCTTCGCACCGGTGTGGAGCAGGTCATTGATGGATAATCCCGAGCTGGTCGCAGCCGAGCCGTTGAACACGACCCGCAGTTTTGTCGTCTCGCTGGTCTCCTTGAGTACGCCATGGTGAGGAAGGAAGTAGTGCTCACCTGAGCATTGGTCTTGAGGCTGCGGCCGGGCCCCCGAGACCCTCGACCCTCCAGGAGACGGGTCTCCTGGTGTCAAGGTCATCTCTGAGACCTGACCGCCGAGAGATGGACAAGTGGTCACCTTCTTCATGTGGCCGAGATGTTCGTACTCGGTCATGAACTCCGAGTAGAGCTGATGCAAGCGGGGATTCCGGTGGAGCTTGGAGCGAAGACGGGTCAAACACCCTGAGGCAGTGCGTCGAGAATCTCCCAGGCCGGAGAGCGGTTTGGCGAACGGGAGGCGGACGACATAGCGTCCTGACTGGTCCCGCTGATGAGTTCGTCGAAAGTGTTCCTCGCACTCGCGCTCCTCCGGTGTGAGGAGCGAGTCGGGCGAAGCGGGTGGAACTTCCTCCTGGACCCAGAAGCGACTGAGAAGAGCGTGGAGCTGGTCATCGGCGACGCTGACGTGAAGTGCCAAGTCGCTGGTCGATGGAGCCGGACCCGTAGGGCCGAACACCAACCAGCCGAGCTGAGTGCGCTGGGCAACAGGAGACGTAGGGCCGGCGTGAACCACCCCCGGGAGCAGGACTTGGCCGAAGGCATCGGCTCCGATTAGGATGTCGACAGCCGCCGGTGTTCGGAAGGCAGGGTCGGCTAGGTCGAGATGAGCGAGATGAGGCCAACTGTGCGCCTCTGCAGAGAAGGAGGGAAGCGCGGCCATGAGCCGATCGAGGATGTGAGCAGAGCAGACGAGACTAAGGAGATCTCCGAACCTGGGTCCATGATGAGACGGACAGGATGAGTTCGGTCTTCCCCCAGTACGAGCAGGGCTGAGCAGGTCGCGAGCAGGACACCACGATGATCGCGCGGTACAGGAGCCGGGAGATCCTGGCTTCACAGCGGTGGTGTTGGAGCGTCTGAGCACGACGGGGCCGGACTGCTCTCATGCGTCGACGTGGCTGGAGTATCCGCCGAGACCTCCGGTGAGCTGGCACGAGGTGATGGTGACGGAGCCGGCACGACGGCAGCCGCTGGCCGAGCCTCCTTCATTACCGCGTGCAGAAGTGTGTGGTGCCGTTTGTGGCACAGCTGGCATGTGCGCGTGGTCTGGCACACACGGATACTGTGCTTCCCGAGGCAGTTGAAGCACAGGTAGAGCCGGTCTATAGTCTCCTTCCGTGCAGTCGGAGTCAAGTTTCCAAAAGCGACACAGGAAGAGATGTAGTGGTTTCCTTCGCAGTAGGAACACGGGTAGCGGTTCGCAGAGAGCCAGGCCTTCTCTCGAGCCGATGCCGGCGCACCGGCGGCGGTGAGGTGAACCCTGGCAGCGGCCCGTGCTGGCGAGCGAGTTCGACTCTGAGCAGGGCGAGGCGGAGAATTGGCCGCATTGAGGTCGATGCTCTCAAGCGCCCGAGCGCGACCCTTCATGAAACTCATGAGCTGGTCTAGAGTTGGAACCTTCGTCGTGTCCCCCATCTTGTTCTCCCATGCTTCGCGGAACTTCGAGCTGAGACGACGAGCGAGGATGTGGTACAACACCGGGTGCCAGTGCGAGGTGTCGTATCCCAGAGCCCGGTGTGCGCTGAGCGACTCATCCATAGCGGACACGATCCGTTGGAGCTCGGCGGCGGATGGAGCAGTCATGGGAGCAGAGCACAGGAGCCGGTCGAACTGAGCGGCCACGAGAAGCCGGCGATTCTCATACCTCACCACCAGGAGGTCCCAGCCGGTGGTGAACGAATCGTCGGAGACGGGCAGATTGGCAATGAGACCGAGCGCAGGGTCCCGAAGGCTCAGGCGGAGGTAATGCATCCGCTCCACGTGAGTGAGGTCCGGGTTGGCAATGACCAACGACGAGAACAGGTCTCTGAAAGAGCACCACTGAGCATACTCACCCGCGAACGTCGGTAGAGATATCTCCGGGAGAGCACGGCGAGATGAGCGAGCAACTGCACCCTGGAACTCCGAAGGTCGTCGAGTACTCGAGAGCACGTCCCCACCAGCCTCTTCGATGAGAGGAAGCAGCAACTCCCGAGCGGCAGCATACTCCCGGAGCGCACGGTCGAACACCTTAGCATGGATGTAAGGGAGCGATGAGAAGGTCTCCAACTTTGACCCCGAGCTGATCACCTTGTCATGTGTGGCCTCGAGCTTCTCCCAATACGAGTCCAAGATCTGCAACCGGGATTCCAAGGCAGATCGACCTCGTGTCGGCGCCTTGGAGTCCTTCAACTCCTCGAGCGTCGAGCGTATGAAGCCGGCCCGTGCCTCCTGCACCCCGACCATAGCCTCAAGCTGCGTCAGCGACATTCCGGAATGCAGCGAGACGTCTGACGAAGGCAAATTCCACGACGGACGCGCACAGAGTCACAGACCACGACGTATGGACAAGCGCGTGTCCCCCTGAGAGCGAGAGAGAGAGCACGAGCTGTCAAAAAGTCACACACTGCGATACGAAGCGCGAAGTATACGCGGATGCGTCACTCACAGTGAGAAGGAGAGAGAAAGAGCCGGTCCAATATGGCGCACACTGAAACACACGGCTCGCGTCGAGCAATCACTCAGTTCGCGCGAGACTCTCCCCACCGTGGTGGCTGAGAGAGAGAGAGAGAGGGAGTCGGCACAATATGGCGCGCACTGAAATACACGGTACGCGTCGAGCGGGTCCCAGAGACAGCACACGAGAAACTCTCCCCACCGTGGTGGCCGAGTGAGAGAGAGAGAAACAGAAGGCAAGATGGCGCGCACTGCGAAGCACGGTACGCGTCGAGCGGGTCACAGAGACAGTACACGCGAGACTCCCCACTGTAACGGCCGAGAGAGAGAGAGAGAGAAACAGAAGGCAATATGGCGCGCACCGCGAAGCACGGTACGCGTCGAGCGGGTCACAGAGACCGTACGCGCGAGACTCTCCCCACCGTAGCGGCCGAGCGAGAGAGAGAGAGGGACAGAAGGCAATATGGCGCGCACTGCGAAGCACGGTACGCGTCGAGCGGGTCACAGAGACCGTACACGCGAGACTCCCCACTGTAGCGGCCGAGAGAGAGAGAGAGAGAGAAACAGAAGGCAATATGGCGCGCACTGCGAAGCACGGTACGCGCACTACCGTGACGTCACAACGTTCTAACGGTCACAACGACGCCCTCACGCTTACGCCTTCTTTTATCCACGATCCGGCTCGAAGGACCAAAATGTTCGAGCGAGGATCTGGTGGGTAGGTGAAAAGAAGGCGTAATAATGTACACGCACACCGAACTTACGAGCGACAACTGTCGCGTGTCACAGTCTTATTTTATTCAATGAGAACGAGCTGAACTTTAGTTTGAGCTGGACAAAAACACAATTTAAGTAGAGCAGCACTTGAGAGGGTCAGGGGTCAGTTAACCCGAGTGAGATAATGAGAAGAACTTGAAAAATATGAGGAGGACAAAGAAAGTACTGATATGGATCACTGAGATCACAGTTATTCACAAGAACAAAAAGAAGAAGAAGAAAAAGCCGAGCATCGTCTTCCGGTCAGGCACGGGGCCGGCCGGTGAGCGTCGTAGAGGGGGGAGCGTCGCTAGTATCGAGCGACACTCGCTCCTCTATCGACCACGAGATGGTCAATCGCGCGGCGAAATTCAAACCCTTCCGGCGTCGCCGGAACAGTCACCATTAAAAGCCTTATTATCAACAAAACCGACGATTATACGTTTAGGCAGCTGGCCGAGTATGACATTATCAAGCGTCTCACCGTGTATCCCCGCATGTAGCGATATCGCTTTAACCTCGACTCGCGTCAAAGGATATTTCGCTGTACATTTAGACAAAGCTCTTGCATGGGCCAAAAGCATACCCGGTGCTACCTTAACACGTCGTTTAAGTAGCGATGCCTCCGTAATACGGATGGTACAATCTTTCGAGGAATTCATGAGACAAAAAGCGTTATTAGATCGTACGAGACGTAAGCGCATCTCAACACCGTTTAGCAAAAACCTCTCTTGATTGAAGATATCGCAGTGTAAATGACCAAGGAGATCAACCGTTCGCTTTTTACCTAATGTGGTTCGTCTGTTTACAAGCCCACTATTATTATCTTCTGTATCATCCATATGACCAGGCATATCATTATACCATAGAGTACTCGTGAGATGTGAGTTCTTAGCACCAGATCCATAATTCAAGAGGTTTTCAATGTATGCCCTATACGCATAAACATTGTTAGGAGGTGATACCAGTTTCTGATTCAAAAACACATCGATCTGATTGAACATTGAGTGTAATAGGTTATTGATCGGGGCTACTTTAGGAGACGGTGTATCCGCTTTGTCAGGGGTTTCTATCTTAACACGCATGCTGAGCATGGTGTGTGTAAGATCAATGTACTCATCACCCTGGCCCGGTATGACAAATTCTATCGGTGAATCATCCGTCAATGATGAGATCGGCTTGTAACACACTGTATGCGTTCCCTCGATTGTTGTCTGGGTCGGTGGTAGTGTAAATAGCTCAAGCTCCGACTTAAGGCACTCACACGAGTGTGCGTGTAAGAAAGCCATTTTTCCAAGATTGTGTTAGGCGAAAATATCCGCCACTGTTCTTGATTTCTTATAACGATTCGTAGTTGCCCGTTTTGTTGCTCTTCTTTTCACAGTTTTCTTTTTCTTCTTCTGTCTCTTGTTCACAGAGCCCGAACGTTTTCGCGACTTCACGGTCTTCTTCCGTTTTTCACACCAGTACGTCGTGATACGTTCCCGGCAAGAGAATGGATCAGTTTATTAATTTTACCGGCTTTATACCCCGAACCTTTCATGAGCGTACTAATTTTTTCTTCAGCCTTACGCTTCAGATTCTCCCCTGATTCGTGCAGACGTGTTTTGAACGCTTCTCGCGGGTGAATACCAGAATCCATGATATCCGTAGCCATGTTCATACCTGAGCGAAGCGCCTCTTTACCAACCGCTCGAGCACCTTGTTTCAAGAGAGGTATTATTCGTCGGAAGAGACCTCCGAGGAAACTTCCAATACCATGACCCCTTTGATTCGGTGACCCTATATACACATGACTAATACCACCATAACCGGTTCGCCCCCCACCCCCACCCGTTTGCATATCAAAGTATTCTTCATAATAAGCCATTTTAGACTGGTTCAGGCTAAGCTGTACGTTTGAACTGTAACGTCACTGTCAACGTCCCATACTCGAATGGTATCGGTTCGCCAAACTCATCCCTTATATCAATCATTATTGTTTGAAAACTAGTACGTAATAGAGGAATATAGCGTGGTGGTGAGAAACTTCTTATCTTCACCGACCCGTAATTGCGATTATCAGCGGCAACAATTGGTACGACTCGCAGCAGCGGTGTATGCACATCTCCTGTGATATAGGGCTCGCAGTTATCCGTATAAACGTACATCATATTTGGGGTCCCATGGGCCAGGTTGGCAGGTCTCTGAGCAGTATACTCGCTCTGGACCACCACATCCTTAGACTCGGTGAATCCTAAAATCTTGTTCAACACATCGGAGAAGTAGAATGAGTGTTCTACATTCTTACACGATTCACAGATACGCGTGACCGCCACATATCCGTTGCGACAATGCTTAAATTTCAGATGACCCGCAACACACGGCGCCTCGTTAATAGCCTCGAGTAATGTGTCTATGCTGAGGTACACACCAGGCGGTACGCAGACGCGTTCTTCCTTAAAGTCGGTGCTTGCCATGCTACCGGGTGTTACTGTGTTCGTTATGACATTCATAAAGTTCCGCTCACCATCGGGCGGTACATGCAAAATTGTCGTCGGTATGTGTATTTCAGCTAAAGAAACAGACCAGTTGCCGTGAAGAGAGATACATTGGGGTAAACGCGTGGTATACCTTGTTGTCACATTATCAGGATAATAATTCATACTACTATTACTAGGTAAAACCATGTAAAACTCCTCCTTCATTTTGCTGACGACTGTTTAGACTCCTTCGCTTGTACTCTCGATAACTCAGGCTCATAAAATATACCATCGATATCCTCGCCGTGGAGATCACGCAGTATGTATATCACAGGACAAATACTGTGCGATACACGGGCAATCTTAAATAACTCGCTGCTCCAGCCACGCTCGTAACCTTTTATGAAGGCAGCCTTCGCGCTACTGATGCGCACGATGTCCCCCACACTGTATTTGGGCGAACAATTCTCGGTTCTTTTGTACCGCTGTATCAGATTATTACGGGCTTTAGCTGCTGTAGCGTGTGTCACCGTGACAGGAGCCATTTTTATACCGCTATGCGTGGAGTGATTGTATGCCGAAACGATGTTCTGCAGAACGTCTAGGTAACGTTTTTTCTAGAATACGTAAAATACCTCCACATTCTTTCTTTCAGTGTTCTATTGAATCTCTCGACAATAGCCGCTTTTATATCAGGGTTTCGCGCAACACGGAACTGTATGTTCTTTTTCTTTAAGAGAGCCTGGAATACAGCACCGGTAAATTCTTTACCCCTGTCCGTCTGTAGGTAAAGCGGTGATCGACCGTTACTATTTTTCTTAGATAAAATGAGATCAAACGCGCTGGCTACAGAAGCAGCAGACTTGTCACGTAAAGGCTGAACCCATGCAAATTTACTAAGAACGTCTATAGCGACCAAGAGATAAACATAACCATCATTATAATCTTTAATCGAGCGAAGATCCACGAGATCAGCCTCCCAGAAGTCATCTATATTTCGGACGTTATAAAAACGACGCGGATAATGTCGTCGCACGACTCTGTGTTTTGTATAAGTATCCTGTGCTTCAAGCCACTGTACAGCCTTCACACGGGCAATTTTTTTCTGACGTGCCAAACGTAACAATTTGGTAGCACCTGAAAACGATGCTTCATGGGCTGGATTAAAGTACGCGTTTTCTAAGACTTTCATGATTATAATTTCAGGCTAGTCCAAATTACACGTCTTTTCTTATTATGATAGCCGCCACCTCTCTGCTTATCTCCCTGTGTCCGCCGTGTTGGTGATCTGCTCTCAACACCGCTGAAAAATGCTGACTGGTCCGTATCGGGTGATCCCTCGTTGCTTGTACTACCATCATCAGCCTGCGATTGACGCTGTGGCGTGTTAACTCTAGACTCCGCCCACAACTCCTCATTACCAATAAATTCCCGAGGTGTCTTGACCGCTCGTAGAACTCTGGCAAAGGCACTGCGTCCAGCAGGGTTAGGTATTTTCCTAGCCCTCATAGCATCGTTCACGAGATCAACAATATTTGAATCTTTTATTGGTTTACCGCTGACCGACACGACGCCGTCAGAATCCCAAGAAAAATTAGATCGTGGAGCGCCTCGCAGGCGACGAAGAAGAAGTCTCGCTTTAACATGAAATTTAGCTGGTATACTCTCAAGTATGGCGGTATCGCTCATACCGTAACAGGTTTCGCCTTCTTCTTCTTTTTTTCTTTCATAATCAGCCTCTACATAGTGTTTATTATACATAAGTTCGCGGTACTGCAGAGCTCTCTCATCATCAACGAAGTGGAGATAACGTTGTAATACAGTCAAGTACGCCGTCCATTTTTCCCTCTCATCCTTGTATGCGCTGGAGTGCAAAATTTCATTCATCTCCGTGTCTAATCGAAGTAGCGTAGCGTCAATACCTCGCACTGGGTGTGTTTGAGGCGCACCCGCATTAAAAAATGGCTGTGTATGACTTTGTGTGCTCAACCGTGTTAGATGCTCCTCCGGCACGAGTACCATTTTTCTTGCGTGCTCCATCATCCACGGCCGCCAATCAAGCTCAATAGAACAGTACCTAGTATCGGTGCTAATAGGAGCGGTAGAAACCCACCGTTTTGAACAACAAACCGTTTCTTACTCTTCCAGCAGCCTTTTTTTGAGGCTAAACGACGGAGAACCGGTGCGTATCGACGTAATTTTTTTCTCTGGTCGATCTTCAGTGGTATATTCCCACAGAGAACATTCAGTGCACACTCACAAATACACCGGATAATACTTGGATCTGCTTTGCGTAAAACAGCCTCGCGCTGCTCCTTATTTAAGTGTTGAAGAGCACGCAGTATCGCAACGTGCTTTTTGCAGAGCGGTGAACCACCCCGCGCCATTACGTCTGATGAACTGCCGGCTATCCTGGTGTATCACTCTTTTTAAACCCCTTTGCGCTACATGTCTTTGGGGTTGTACTACCCCTAAGAATGTAAATCACACATTGACAAACGGCGTGACTAGCACTTGTTTGCTTTTTGTGCGCGTCAGATGCACGATGCGTTGTATTGGATTGCTGAAGGGCGCTCAATATAGATATACATTTTTCGTGACGCGGCGATGCTTTAGTCGCCATTACACGCGTTGAACTGGTAATTCACATGTACCGTTATTGCTTTTTAACTTTTTCCGTGGTATGTACACAATATTATGGGTATCGTCGGGGAAAATACAAGTACGGTATCTACAGTTATCAGGTGTTGATTGTTTCAAATCGAGTAATAAATAACCATGCGGTTTGGATGTTGCATCGTGATAGGCCTCTTGTAGAAATCGTGGGTTTTCCGGATATACCTGACGCGCGAGATGCTGAATTTGAGCTCGATCACGAGGATTTTTGAAAATTACAATATAATTGGCGTTCACTGAAATATCGCGCTGACCGTGTCCTTGATGGAACAAGTTTTGAGTAATAAAAATAACACTCAGGTTTTTATGATGACTACCTTTGGTGAAAAGATCTACAACGCTATTGTTTGACGCCTCGCGCATCAAATCGTCGATTATTATGAGCTTTGCACGCGGATCGTTCGCATAATCGGCACTCTGAGGCAGACCTTCATGAAATTCTATCGATTTACCATACTCTGTGTATGCTGGTTGCCATTCGGAATAATAGAAAATAATTCTCTCGAAGGGCTCACTATTCATCTGCGAAATGAATTTCAAAAACTTGTTTACAAAATAAGTTTTACCACAGCCCGTGGGGCCACAGATCATGGAGGTCCAGGGATGCTTCCACCGTGTATCCATCTCTACGAATGAGTGTATTTTCTATACAACAGTGTATATAAAGCACACGTCATGTGTATACGGATTTTTATTTTGCAATAACACCATAAATATTTTACAATAATAACAATGTGTTACAATAATAACAATATTTTACAATAACAACAATATTTTATGATATTAAACTCTGTAGCCATAAGGGAGCGAACCGTATTCACCATTACGCCTCCGCTTGACGCTCAACGGCATACATGATTTCGTTTCGGGCCGTGTAACAACCTGGTGGTACGGCGTGCGTCGTATTGAAGCAAATCTTAACACAATAGGATCCTCTCTCTCGCCTATTATGAATGAACGTATCGATCTGTAGTTTATCAGAGAGGTATTTGCATAATTAAGAGTTATTCCTTTAACTTTACAAACCTCGCTTTCTACACCACCAAGTGTATGAACTATGAAAGAATAAAATTTTGGACCGCCCGAAACGAAAGATCTAATATAGCTACCGGTACCGTACGAGCTTAGCTCATCCGTTAGATCACCGAGAAGCTGACCCGTCGGCGGCTCGTACTCTTTAGGATCGTTTTTCGTTGTGTAAATAACGGAATCGGTGTCACAATACAATGCGCGTTCACCCAACAGTTCGAGATAAGAGTAAAGCTTCAGCCGAGCCTGAGCTGTTGTATATGCAGCAATTACAGCGTTTGCTATATTAGAGGGTACTACAGCATCTTCGGGTTTTGTGTAATTAACATACAATACGCTATTATTAACAGGTAGTATGCCCGTGATATCGTGCTCAGAGCTGTTCAGTAGTTCCATAAGTTTTTTACGGGTCGACACTATTTCGGTTTTAGGTAAATTTTCACGCTGCCCAAATTTACCCCAAAACGAATTAAGACACAGTTTAGCTACCGAGCGCAGACCTGGGTTTTTTGCTATAGCTGTGCGACATAGATCAATTCCTTCGGAGGCCTTGAAAGAAGCTATATAATTGTCTTGAGCTGTCGCGTCTTCTACACAGTTCTCGGGCCAGACGCTGGCCTCTTGTTTGATTTTAAGAAATGTGTTGATGTATTCAACAAAAAGACCGCCTTCCTGTGTATCGCGGTTATACTGTGTTATCTCATACTGCCAGATTTCACTCACGTTTAATACTTTATAACCACATATGATGGCTTTCCGAACCTCATCTACTACCCAGGTACCTGTGAATGACCTCTCAGCAGGGTCTTCATGGGGGCACGCGTCTTGATTCATTGTTTCGCAGCAGCTACGACACAGTCCGAATAATAAACGGTGATGCATACGTAACGGTAGCACGGGATGGTAAAGATTTCGCGGGGGTAGCACCGTACATTTAACAAGACCCTCGATGCGGGAAAGATCCGTGTTTTCGGGTCCTGCTAATTCCATACACTCGTCACCGACGTACACTGTAGGGTGTCCTATAGGGTATTTGCCGTATTTGCAGACATACGGATACAACGAGCAGACGTCAACATACCGTATCTGCTCCCCGTCTTTTACGTCGTACAGAGTGACCATATTTTCTGTGCGACCGCCGAAAAATGCATCACGCGGGTCGAGAGGATCTAATTTGACTAGAGCATGATCACGCACAAAATTACTCATTTCTATATCTGTTTTTACCAAACGGTCATACGCGCACTCCCAAATTTCTGTTAAGGTATATCCACTTGAGCGGATTCTGTGCGCTATGGTGCTTGTTCGCTCGAGACGCTCATCCATTGTCGTACCGTCGGTCTGTTTACGATCCCTATTTACGGCGAAACAAATGGTGCACCCGTGCCAATAACAACCGTGAAACTGTAATACATGAGGCGCGTCGTCGGTTTCGTAGTAACCGTCTACCATTAAATTTTGGGGTAATTTAAATTCGCGCGAGCGCCCTGCATGAATAATATGATGGCCTAAAGAGTGCTCCATCCACACAAGCCACGAAACGGCTTTTTTTGATTGATTATGAGCCCATCTATAACCGCCTGTCGGTATAATTCCAATAGTATTACTTTTCAAGAAGTTTTTTCGAAAAATTTGAAAACACGCTGACGCTATTGTTGTAGTTTCGCTAAATGGACAGACGCGTCCACTGTTCATGAACATCTCTCGAAAAACGATACAAGCCTGTCTTAATATAGTGACATCGTTCTTGCAATAGCTTGTAATTTCTTTTGAAAAATCAAACACGTAATCAGCACTCTTTAGATCATTATACCATGCAGAAAAACGCTCGCGTTCCGCCACACGCATCGTGTCAGGAGAATAGTGATCTATAGAGGGTAGTGGACCGATATAATTTTGATTTTCAGGTCTGTTAAATAAATGGGGAAAAGACCCTTTGGCAAGAGCGTTCCTCAGACCGAAGGCTTTTGGTAATGTGCTGAGAGGCATGTGGAAGTAATGTAGGCTATCGAGAAATACAACTTTTTCAATACGCATCGTGATAATTTTAGTACCATTCATTATTAAAGTGGGTAGTTGCGTTTTTTTCTCTTCAATTAAATAACGTAGAATGAACTGCGCGTCGAAACCGCCCGCGTTATGGGTGTAACGGTCCCACATTCCTTTCTCACCACTCTCATCTATCCCTAATCTCTTTTCCCGCTAACCCCTAACTTGCTGACTCCACAGTCTCACGGTCCCTTATCACCTATCCCCTCCACCTCAAAACTCTTTCTCTCAACCCTTTCATCATCACCTTCCTCTTAACCAAATCAGTTCTCCTCCGACTTCCTCAGCATCAAAACCTCTTTCTATCTTCAATAAAATATAAACCTTCATCGCAAAGACAAGTCATATCATTTATTTCCATCACCGCCGGACATCCCGTCACATGGTGTCAGAAGTCGGATTCGACCGACGCGAATCGAAAAAAAAACAAAAAAATTTTTTTTTCAATAAAAACGAATTACACAAACGACACAACGAAGACATCAAAAAATAAATTAAAACGAAGTGAAAAAAAAAGGAGAAACACATCAGAGAAAAATCACATAACACAGCCTACACTACACAACGCACACGGAAACGAAGCAGCAGAAAAAGAAAGGACACACATACGCCAACGATCACCGAGCCACCCGTGTCGCTACACACACAACGGAACAACGAAGACACACGCACACAACGACCACCAACATCTCAGCCGCTACGCGTGAGCCACCGTCCCAGCGCATAAAGGATCAGCTGATGCTTACGCTCACCATCGCTCTGCTGGCACTGTAAGTACACTCCACTCAAAAATCTTTTGCATGTTAACTTTGAGAATCGCAATTTCGTCTACGGTGGAAGTGATTATCACACACACACATTAACAATTTCACACAGAACGTAACATTTTTTTTTCTTTCCATCCCCCATTTCAAAAAAAAAAACAAAAAAAAATTTTTAGGGAAACAATTAAATTCACTTTCCGGACATAATTTGCAAAAATAAAACCCTTCAAATATGATTTGGGAAAACTATTATCAATAATAATAATAAAACTAAAATAAAATAAATTAACGAAAGTAATGATAAACGAACAAATACACATTTATCGCAAATTTACACAATTCTCAAAAAACATGTTTCTATGTCATTTTATCGCACTGTAATATCGGATCCACCGACCAGATCACCCCGTAGAACAAATAGACGACCCCTATATTTCAGCCAAAACACTGAACACCAAATTACAATGGCCGAAAATAACAACACATTCACATTTAGAGACGCATTTAAAGTCGTGCCCATATACGACGGAAAAAATATAAAAATCGAAGATTATGCCAAAATACTTAAACGCATCAACGAATGCCTTTCAGATGGCGAACGAACAAAATTATTAAAAATGATCCCACTGAAACTGAACGGTATCGCACATTCAGTCATCGACGCAAACCCTCCAAATTCCCTCGAATCACTTTTAAAAACATTAAAAAAAGCATTTAGCAAAAATAAAGATTTAGCCGACTTAGAAAATGAAATAGAATCAACCCCACAAAATTACGACGAAACAGTCATGGAATACGCAGCGAGAACGCGCGATATCCTAAATAACATAATAGACAAACTATCAGATGTATACAATACAGCCGCACAGAGAACATTTCTAGACGCACGAATCGACGAAGTAACAGCTAGGGCAAAAAGAGCTTACGTCAGAGGACTAATACCCGCAATAGGTTCCCATTTGATTCTCCATAATGCAGAGACATTCGATAACATTATAGATCGAGCTCAAACAATAGAATACGAAATCGAGAAACAAAAGCGAATGCGCGGAATACTCGATATCAGAAACACCGCAAAAGTCCATTTTACAGAATACAAAAACCCAGGAAAATTTTGCGAACTTCACCAATCACACTCACATGACACAAAAGACTGCTTCACAATAAAACACATGCGTGAAGGTAAAAACTCTTGGCGCTCACAAGAAACATCCGACAGATACCGAAATAATTCACGAGACAGATACACTCAAAACAAAACCAGAAATTCTAGAAGCCAATACAGAAACAACTCAAACGACAGATACAGAGATTATAGGAATCATTCGAGAAACCGTTCTAACGACAGATATTCAAACAACAGATATTCAAACGACAGACACTCGAACGACGGATATCGAAATTATTCAAACGACAGATACAGAGATAACTCTAACGACGGATACAGAAATCGTTCTAACGACAGATATTCAAACAACAGATATTCAAACGACAGATACTCGAACGACGGATATCGAAATTATTCAAACGACAGATACAGAGATAACTCGAACGATAGACACAGAAGTTATTCAAACAACAGATATAGAGACCACTCGAACAACAGATACAGAAATTACTCAAACGATAGAGACCGAAATAACTCCCGAAACAATTCACGCGAAAGACACCAAGACGAACATCGAGAACGACCTAACACAGACTCAAATACCGAGCAACGAAAATCTCAAAATAATTCATCCGGTAGAAACACCCCGACAAAATCAAGAACAAACAGCACAGAACACATTGATACACTTTTCGAGAAAGTCGACTTAAAAAACTAAGACAACGTCTCGCGGAAAAGTGCGACACGGGACTCATTATCAGAGCACTAAAGACATTCAATCGCGAACAACTAAAAGAAATTGGAATTAAATTCAGAGAAGCAACGCTCAAATTGGGAATTTCAAAAAATCATAAATCTCCCTCAATTGCATTAAACTCACCTGATTTTATGCACAGAGAAACGAAATTATTAATTGATACAGGTTCACAAATAAACTTGATAAAACGAAGCGCACTCAATCACGCAACTGAAATCGACACACGGGAATTTTACGAACTGACAGGTATAACTCACGGTAAAACATACACTCGAGGCAAATGCTCAATCCAAATTAAATCAGCAAAAGCAGAATTTCATGTTGTCACCGACGCATTTCCAATCCAGGAAAACGCGATACTTGGCGACGCATTTTTCAAACAGATCCCAGCCGACATACTATATACACAAAGATGCATAACCTTCCATGGTCATACTATACCATTTTTTGAAAGGGAATATATCACAATCCCCCCGAAATCAAAAACAATAATGCATATCAGAATTAAAAATAACGAGATCTCAGAAGGATACGTCCCACCATATAAAACCAAAGAAGACATACGTTACGGCGGCGCATTAGTAAAAAACAACAACGGAATTGCATACTTACAAGTAATCAACCGTCAACCAAAATCAATAGAATTGGAAATTCCTACTGTAGAATTGCAACCGATCGAGATCATTTCAGAAACACCATTCAAACTCGAAACCGATCTTTACAAAAATTCGCAAAACAATAACGCATCAATTTATACAGCAAACGTATCCGAAAATAACGAAGAACGACTACAACGTCTCAAATCATTACTCCATTTAGATCACCTGAATAACGAAGAAAAAGAACACATTTTACAACTAGTCTCTGAATATCCAAAACTCTTCTTACTACCAAACGACGAACTTGGTCACACGACAATAACACAACACAAAATTCCCACGACAGACAACAAACCTATTAACACAAAGCAGTACCGATTCCCACCCGTACACAAAAAAGAAATTCAGACGCAGGTCAATAATTTACTGGAGAAAAACATCATCCAACCTTCCCTCTCCCCCTATAACTCACCAGTTTGGGTCGTACCAAAAAAGGCAGACTCACAGGGCAAAAAGAGATGGCGAATGGTTATCGACTTTCGTAAATTGAACGCGGAAACAATATCCGACGCGTACCCATTACCGAGTATCATAGATATTCTGGACCAATTGGGAAAAGCCCGATATTTCTCCATTTTTGACTTAGCATCTGGCTTCCATCAAATCGAAATGGACCCTGAACACAAACACAAAACCGCATTTTCAACGACAAACGGACATTTCGAGTTCAACCGTATGCCATTTGGGTTGAAAAATGCACCTGCAACGTTCCAACGATTGATGGATGTCGTATTATCAGGACTTCAGGGTAACGACCTGTTCGTATACCTGGATGACATCGTTATTTATGCTAATACTCTGCAGGAACATGCGACAAAATTTCGGCGGTTAGCGAAACGCTTAACCGAAGCAGGCCTAACTTTGCAAACCGACAAATGTCAATTCTTGCGAACAGAGGTTACATATTTGGGACATACAATCACGGAAGAAGGCGTAAAACCCAATAATACAATAGTAAAATCCATAACAGAATTCACAACACCAACTAACAAAAAGGGAATCAAACAATTTACAGCACTCGCAGGTTATTACAGACGATTCATAAAAAATTTTGCAAAAATTGCATCCCCACTAATAAAACAATTGAAAAAAGAAGTAACATTTCAATGGACAGACGAGTGCCAAAAAGCATTCGAACTACTCAAAAACAAAATTATAGAACGACCACTTTTGCGTTATCCCGATTTCGATAAACCATTCACGCTCACTACAGACGCATCAGACTATGCAATAGGCGCAGTCTTAAGTCAGAAACATAATGAATTCGATCACCCCGTAGCATTTTACTCAAATACACTCTCGAAGCCACAACAAGCGTACGATACAATGAGAAAAGAACTTCTAGCCGTTGTTTACGCAGTAGAACATTTTCGCCCGTATTTATACGGCAGACAATTTACACTGATCACCGATAATAGAGCTTTGACATATCTAAACACCAAATCCGACTTGCCACAGCAGCTTCAGCGCTGGCAAATAACCCTCAACGATTACGATTTCAAAATACAACATCAACCGGGAAAATCAAACCACGTCGCAGACGCACTATCTAGAAACCCCATTGCTGTCATGCCTATCAGACAGAGAGACAGTTCGTCAAAGGAAGAACACGTCCCAAAAAGATCAAAACATTCATACCAACCAAATACACGACAACGCTCTGACTCAGACGAAGAATCAGGCAACCCAACACCCAAAAAGAAACAACAAAACGAACAAGAAACAGAAGGTGAAAACGAACACGGAAACAGCACACAACCTAAATCAGATCCAAAAATCGACGATGAATCCCCACAAACAGAAGAGGAAACAAATATAGAAGGAAAAAGCGAAGACGTCATCACAGAGACAGAAGCAACGGAGGAGGAACTCACAAAAAATATAACGACCAGGAAACGTACAAGGAATAATACGACAAAGGAATTCAATACGACAAACAAGCGCAAACGACCAAGGACACGAAATGAAACTACAACGGAAAAATACACACCAACAAAAAACCAAAAGGAAGAAAACAAAGAAAACAAAGGCAATGAAAAAGTCGACGAATTAAACGAAAGGAATCAACGATTTGCAGATATTAATCCCAATAAAAATGGAGAAAATAAAGACGAAAGCGCAAATAAGCACAGAGGCCAACGAGCCCAGCAAACAGACGCAAATCAAACATATCCACAAAAACGGGAAATGCAACGCAAATCGGGAAACCAAATAGATGAACAGGCAACGCTCAAGGACTATGACAAGGATCAACAGGACTCAGAATCAGCGACGCACATCGGAGAAGCGACCGCTGACAAGGAAACGGATACATCAGTCACGGAACCAAATTTCCGATCACCAACAAATCCAACAGAAACACAAGATGTTCAACGAAATGCACAACCGCAAGTGCAGCCGAACTTCAGATCACCATCACTACTACGAACGTCCACAAAGAAGTCAAAAATTACCACCAACATAGGCCCATACTCACCGGAAATGACGCCCGAATACTTTGATTCACTAGCAAAGTCACCAGAAAATAACAACGACAACGCAAACTTCTCTTCTGAAAGAAACATCGGAAAAAACATCAACCTTCCAGTAGAAGTACCACAGTTGCACAACACACAAGCAACCATCGAGCCAACATTTCGATCTCCACCCGGAAATGTTGAACGAATCACCAGACAAACTACTCCACAGCGAAAATCAACGAACAATCCATCAAACCCATCAGCAGGCAAGAACACCTCAAGTGAAAACAATATAACAGAAGCAGATAGTGATACACCATTCGTACCATCGCAGTACTATAGAAAAAGAATGACACACAAAGAATCTCGTCCCGCAACAAGAACGGCAGAAACAACGGAAGATATAACAATCGAAAACAGAGTCATCACCACACAAAAGAATATCCTAGCACAAAAAGATAATATTGCTTACTTCCTATCAACAGACTGTGCAATAAACACCATGATTCCAGAAATTTTGCAAGAAAAAGGCAGAATCAACCAACAATCACTTCTGGACTGTAATCCCAAAGTTGGTGACATTCTAATTACTCGCCGAGGACTCACCTGCTATTTCGCAATAATCTGCAAACGAAAAACAACAGATTCACTAACCATCATGGAAGTACGAAACTGCTTAGAAACACTATTCGAGGTATTCAATAAATTACAGCTAAAAACTTGCACAATCTCCAAGGACCCCAAAATCCTAAATCCATTCATTTGGACAGACATCAAATCATTCGTACGAGCAAAGTCAGCGAACTCGCAGACAACCATCACACTTTGCCATGGTGTATTATCAGTACCACCACAGCGGAACAGGAAAAACATCATCCAGGAATTTCATAATTCAGCGATTGGTGGACATAATGGAATATCAAAAACATATAACCGTATCCTATCACAATATTACTGGAAAGGCCTAAAGAACGACATTCGAGAATTCATCAAACATTGCTTCGATTGCCAAAAGAACAAACTGGTACGAGTGAAAGATAAAGCACCCATGATCATCACCGACTCTCCAGCAGAACCATTCGACAAAGTCGCAATCGATATCGTAGGACCCTTACCAAAAACCACACAAGGACACGAATATATTCTGACCATCTTGGACCTTTTCAGCAAATTCGCCATAGCAATTCCTTTAAAACAGCAAACTTCAACGGATATCGCCAAAGCACTTACCACAGCTCTTATAACAACATTCGGTGCTCCTCGAGCAATACTATCCGATCAAGGAAGAAATTTTATGTCTGACACACTCAAACAATTCGCTGAACTCTTTCAAATTCAACAGTACAAAACATCAGCATACCATCCTCAGTCAAATGGCGCAATAGAACGTTACCATCACAGCCTTGCCGAATTCCTAAAACATTTCATCGACGACAACCACGATTGGGATGAACTCCTTACACTTGCAACATTCTCCCATAACACAAGTATACACGAAAGCAGCGGATTCACACCATACGAACTCGTGTTCGGAAGAACTGCCCGTACACCTTCTGAATTTCCACCTCCAGAAACAACAATAACATACGACGACTACATGACAAACCTCACGAACAATCTAAAAAAGACACAACAAGCAGCATGGGAAAACAAATCAAATTTAAAGAACGAACAAAACGATATTACGATAAAAGAGTCACAGAACCAAAATTCGAAAAAGGACAACTAGTATTCCTCATAAAGGAACCAAGAAAAGGGAAACTCGACTCCCATTACGTAGGACCATTTAAAATCTTAGAAGTATTAGATAGACATAATGTTAAGTTAGAAATTAAGAACGGCAAAACAAAAGTAGTACACATAGACAAAATAAAAATGGCACATGTTACAGATGCCACGCACACGCCTCAAGTGTCAATCCCTTAATAAAAAGTACACAACTCGCACAAAAGCCAGGACTAATTCACGTTTTGTCTTCATCAAACCGGCTTTTAGTTACACAGCAACCTTAGAAAACTGTGAAAAGTACTTTAATCTAGAAACTTTAGCAAACTTTAAAATTACGATGTCGTACTACGTGTGCGACCAGGTTAACCCAGTCCAACAGATAGACGAAAACACGCAATGTGAAACACAAATTTTATGAAACTCGCAATTCAAAAATTTAGAAATATGCGATATTCGATTAAAAATACTCCGCCATGCCATTGGTCCAGGATCCCAGATACAAACACATATCTCTTTGCAGCAGCAAAATTAGAAAACCTCTACGTCAATTGCGATAACCATCAGTCATCCATTTATACAATAGAAAACACTGCCACCTTAAATATTAGCCCGCCATGCCAAGTGAAAACCCGTACGACTCAACTAACACCTTCCATCGACATAACATCCACAACCCAAACAAATTTCTCCCCTACCCTAGTACTCAACCTGACAAAATAATATACAATTCATTCCAGAACGAGAAACCCTTAATAAATACCACAGAAATCATCCTAGACACAGAGAAATCCATATGCTCTCTAGAATTAAACGTAATAAACAACGACAATAACAATAATCACTCATACACCAAAACAATCTAACGATGCACGCCACTACTTATAACTTCTTCTTCTTTACAATAAAATGTCTAATTATACCTTAAACTTCATTCACTCAACCCACGAACCCAAAACACCCACAAAACCAACCAACACATCCCAAGTAACATACCTCTTCTACTAATCAACAAGCTAATAAAAGATTTAGAATGTTACAGCAGCTCCAGCAGGATAAAAAAAATAATAAAAGAAAACCAGGACTAGACACAAAATATAACTTGGACCAAAACATGAACATATAACCAGGACAAATAATATATATATAATCAGGACCAAATACAAAATATAACTTGGACCAAACACAAACATATAATTCGGACCAAATAACCAAGAAAAAAAAAATAAAAGGAAAACAGGAAACAACCACCAATTTATACACACTTAAACATACAATACAACCACACAACCTTACCCACCTCACCATGACACACCACCACCCACTAACACCAAGAGTAACCCGTCTTTATAAATTACAGGACAAGCAACAACCTCTACAAGCCACTACGAAAACCAGCAAGAACCACCAATAGGAAGCAGGAAAAGAAACACACACACATACACACAAATACCACAAACCAGTCAAAACACTTTTTATATAGAATCACACACAAACTAATTTTTTTGTTTATTGTAAACAAATTTTTTTTTGTTATATAGAATCACATGACCAACAAATTTTGTAAATCAGATGCAGGAGCATCCGCTCTTTTTGTGAGAAGGGGAGTGTAACGGTCCCACATTCCTTTCTGACCACTCTCATCTATCCCTAATCTCTTTTCCCGCTAACCCCTAACTTGCTGACTCCACAGTCTCACGGTCCCTTATCACCTATCCCCTCCACTTCAAAACTCTTTCTCTCAACCCTTTCATCATCACCTTCCTCTTAACCAAATCAGTTCTCCTCCGACTTCCTCAGCATCAAAACCTCTTTCTATCTTCAGTAAAATATAAACCTTCATCGCAAAGACAAGTCATATCATTTATTTCCATCACCGCCGGACATCCCGTCACATGGGCTATTAAAAATGTATGAGAGAAACCTGGAATACTTTTCATACCTAGCTCTACAAGCTGACACACGGGGTTCGTTCTAAATATAAATTCGTGAACGCCACAATACTCGCAAGGCTCGTCGATGGTCTCGTTATCGCAGCACCGCGTGCGGACGCGCTGGGCCACACAGAGATTAGGCTCGTGAATACGTACGGAGGGATCGCCTTTTACAGATGTACACTGTTGTGTCTCAAAATCATAAAAAATAAATATATTCTCTTTGGAGGCGTTAACAGAGCGAATAGGTCTCATGAAACATAGATGGTTATAGGGTTGACGAGCTTTGCAGGATTTACAAAAACCCGTGCCGCATGTATGGTTTTTCCCGTCCAGAGGTCTGATAGAGCAGAAACAAGTACGGCAACGTTTAAGAGATTCGCAAACAGTATTTACCCGGCGTCTACGACGGATTGTCACAACTCTATGATTTTGCAGGCACCTCTCCCCAAAGAAATCACGATAACAGTTCTCGCACCTGATTGTACCGATCGAAATCGACTCGCATGCCGGTGTTTGAAGACAGCGGGGACATTTCTTTTTTAAGCACCTATGGTTATACCGAAAACGGGCATTACAAGTTACACAGAAGTTTAAGCTACCCACTGCACCTCGCAGATTTAAAATAGGTTGAAAGTGGTGTGATCGTTCGTAATACAAAATATATAATGTGTGTTGGATTGAGCCAGCGATAGCCGTAACCATCTGTGTACCGTCAAATAAAGGTGCCTCGCGTCGGCCCAATGTCAACAATTCAAAAACTATGATCGCAATCCCTGTTTGAGCCAAATAATTTTGATACAAAGCAATTTCACGCGTTGTACAACCATTGCGCGGTATAGTAATACAGGCTTTTCTCGTAAGCTCAAGCGCTGCTTCTTTTTGGACCGACCCATTAATGCGTCTAATAAGCTGCCATTTGTTGTGTAAGGCCCCCGTACGTATTTCACCCCTCTCGGCGTATGCCAGCGCTGCTACTAGCGAGCGTGGTAAGCACAAATTATCAGTGTTTCGAATCGTTAAAATAGATTTCTTAGCGACACCCTCGTGTGTTAAACCTTTTCGCCCGCGTCCCTCTACACCTTTAACAATACACGTTTTCATATTAAAGGAATCATCAATGTTCATAGACGTTGTACTTTGAGCAACGCTTGTTATTAAATGCCAAACATCCTCGAATGTATAGTCGCGAACGGGTCGAAATGAAAGCCAAACAGGACCGTGTGCTAGGCTATTCGCTGTGAACGAGATTCCTGCATAGTCACCACCCTCACAACATCTCGTGAGATGCGTTAAAAGGTCGCGGAATGCTCCCTCGAGCCATGCTGTCACACCCACTCCTGGGGGTGGCTGACGGATACGCATCGTCGTCTCACGACCGCGTAGTTGAAAGCGCCTAAAGTAACGATCTGTGTCGTGTATGATAATGATTCTATCACCAGGCGGTAGCACATCCCCAAACACCTGGGCCCCCGGTGTCTTACGCTTTCGTCCCGCACCGGTTTGTATATCTGTAATAAAAGAACTGTGTAAGAGGTTTGAAGTTTAGACGGTCTAGAAGTATATATATTACGACTTTAATGTACCTTGTTCTTCTTCTTCTTCTTCTTGCTCGTGTCTGTAGTTTTGATTGCCGTTATCAGGAGTAACGGCGTATGGATCGTCCTCGTCGATACTATCGGTGTCATTTTCTTTAATAACGTCGCGATCTTCGGTTCTTAGACACAGGCCTGAAGGTCCTGCAATCGGTTCTCTTTCTTCTTCAGCAGGGTGTGGTGTCTCATCCCCACTACCGGTGTCGGACTTTTGAATTATTTTGCTGCTTTTTGGTCTTTGACATAGGCCCGGCGGACCGGCGAGCTGTTCTATTTCTCGAGCAGCGTATGTTAATTCTAAACAATAATCATTATAAATTTTAGAAAAATAAGCTTTTAAATTGGAAGTTTAAATAAATAGAAATTTTCAATACCTACCATCGGCGGTAGTTCCCTCCTGATATTCTACAATGCGTGTAGCTTCTATGAGAGAGGCTTCTTCATCGCTCGATGCGTCCAAAAATTGTTGATAACCTATTGCACCATTTTTATTATAAAAATATAGTTCTTTTTAAAACCATGTAAAAGAATACTTACTCCTAATTTCATCTACAATAGCGTGGACGCTCTGAGATCCTTGAAGACCGCGCCTCTGTAGCTCTTCATATACACATGTTAACACACCCCGGCCCTGCAGTATACCCCTGTTATACGCTATCACTATATTGCGCAGGGGCGCCCACCATATAAGATATTTCAAGCGGTTAACGAGTCTATCGCCCGATAAATGTCTTAGCTCATAGCACCACTGAGCGTCACAGCGACGACGTATCTGGACACTGTGTAATTTTACAAAACGTAAAAAAACGCGGATACATTTGCGAAGAGCACGATCTGCCATCACTACACAATAAAATATAACGCTCTGTTACACCGCTCGGTTGAGACTGTAACTTCTATATCAAAAGAGAAGTATAAAAGACAGTCTTATACCCATATTTGACGTGTATGCAATTTTGACCAAAGTAGCGAGTCTTGTGTAAATCGTGCAGGGGTATCGGTTTCACGAGCCGTTAGATCACTCGCAAAGACGGCTAGTCTAACCAGGGCATCTTTATACATATATCGGTTTATGGATTTATGCATTATTTAAATAAATCTGTACAGCTGTTTATTTTTAATACTTCCGGGTGTACAGAAATACGTATAGAGCATCCTGTCTTAATTTTCAAAAAGAGATGTTTTTGCAAACCCGATGTCTTTTGAGCGGGTAATTAAAAACCTCACAATTCACCACAAAGAATTTTTCGATATGTACCGAAAAGAATCAAGAGTGTGAAAATAAAAAATTCTGGTAGTTACCCTGTTTGATGTGCGGCGGCCCATATATATATATATTATTCATAATAACCGAAAAGATTACGCAGTTGTTCGGCTTGGTTAAAACGATATTTATTCGTGAATAAAGAAAATAAAAAGAAGCAGCCTGTAGCACGGTCTCTGTTTTAATAGAGAGACCTCTATAGCTCTTTCTCTCTCATACATACAGCACATTTAAGAGATAGAGAGAGAGACAGAGCGCGAGCCTTCTGATCTACAGTATATGCGAGGTGGTGGTGAACGGTACGGGGCGAGGTACGCCACGAGTCGTATATGCTGTCAGCGGTCTCTCCTCTTCGCTACCTCGCGCGCTCTCTCTCTCTCTCTCTCGTTCTTACCTGAGAGCGTATGCCTTCATGAGCTCGCGCTCTCTTTATATGTATATATACAAACATATTTACGCATAATAGCGTAAGATCCTAATAATTAAAAATACAATTATTAAATTAACTCCCATCATGTTATAGCATACGGTACGCGCGAACGAGCTCTGCCATATCTATGCAATATTTTGACATTAGTCATAGGTACGTGATGATTCGAGCGCTCGTCCCGAGCAATCATACGTATATGACGCATCGTTGCGGTATGCAGGATATCGTATATTCTGCAAAAATGCTGAATCGTCTTTGTGTCAACAATACCATAATAAACTTTAGGATAGTTCAGAAAGAGACCTGGGGATCTGTTGAATAATTTCGTTGTTAGCTAGAGTTTAGTTATTTTCCAACAGTCGCGCGTGAAACATAAAAATGTAATATCTCGTATTTTTAACAAATAATTTATTACGCGCGGTAGTTATTCATGCCGGGGGACGATCGATAATTCAATATTTATTCTGGATACTATAATAAATTTTTTCTTCATTCTCACGAGCACTATCTCCGTGCGGGCTATTCATTTCAACCGTCTATGTCTCGATCTCAATTGTTTTCTCTCTCGCGACGATGAGTTATACACACGTGCAAAAGTGCTGATCTTGGGGTTTGGGGAGCAGCGCAACAGGGTGCTGCTGCTCCTCATTAGCCTCTAGAAATCAGTTCAAGTCGAGGAAGCGTCGCGAGTTGTTGTGACAAATTAAAAAATGAGCAAACGCTCTATGTAGTCGGTGATGCCGGCGCGATGGTTCGATCGCCTATTTAGCCCGGGTGTGAAAGTGCGCGAAAAAACAGGTGTGTGTGTGTGTGTATGTGTGTTGAGCGGAAGAAAACGGATATGGATGATCAGCTGCGCAATAAAAGGAGGGTAGCATAGCAACTGGTAAGTGCTAGGTTTAATTACAGATTTAAAACTTCAAGAAACGCGTACTACGATGACATACTCCATCCCCTCTCCTTCAGAGAGTACAGCGATCCTCTTTACTGATATTAAAGATTTTGACCGGTTGCTATAAAAGCCTTCCGCATAAACTTAATGTCATAACGGGTATTGGTGTAGCGGTAGCTATTCAGACTGGTAATCCGAGGATCGGCAGTTCGAATCTCGGTGTCTGCATCGAATTTTTTAATTCTTTAAAAAAGATTTAAATAAAAAACAGCGCTCCACCATACCGACACATGCCCTCCCCGCTAATATAACTCCAAAAATAAAAAAAAAGAACAAGCTCACCACTATACCGACACTCCCTCCCCCCTCTAATGAAACGCCAAAAATTAAAAAAGAACAAGAGCTCCACTATACCGACACTATCCATCCCCTCCCCGCACCCAAGACCCGCCGGGCCAAGGACACTCGGCGGCCGTGGAGTGGGGGTAAAAAAGCGTACTATGGCCACACACTCTATCCCCACTCTCCTCCCCCCGCAACTCTACCCCCCGCGCCCACGACCGACGGACACTCGGTGGCCGAGGAGTGGGGGAAAGGAGTGGGGATGAGAGTGGGGATAGGAGTGGGGGTGGCCATAGTGCGCACCATACTACTGACAAATAATCTATGAAATGCCGAGTTTGACAATAAAAATCGCGACCGAGAATCGAAAATTCTCGGTCGAGTTTCGTCTCGAATTTCTTTGGGCAGGTATACATGGGTCAAACAATCTACAGAATATTGCGAGTCTCACAATCGCGACCGAGAATCGCAAATTCTTTGTCGATTGTCGACTCGAATATTTTTATTCGACGAGCGATGCTTGTAATGCATCGTCGATCAAGCATAGTCAACGTCAGGCGAGAAAGTGAGATCTCGGCGACGGACGACCCACGACAATGAGACACAAGCGTATATGCAACAAACAATCTACAAAATTCTACGAATTTGACAATAAAAATCGCGACCGAGAATCGAAAATTTTCGGTCCAGTTCCGATTCGAATATTTTTATTCGTCGAACGATGCTTGTAAAGCATCGTCGATAAAGCATGGTCAACGTCAGGCGAGTAAGTGCGATCTCAGGGACGGACGCCTCTCGTCGGCGAGAGACAAGCGTATACGAGCCAAACAATCTACTATACAGACTATTGCGAGTCCGAAATTCTACTGATTTCTACAAGATATGATCTAAAAATCCACATATTCCTTATATACTTTTCATGTATCATTGTCACAATTTTATATATTCGTTAGGCCCTCCTCTGTCTTTGTATTTCATCTCTCCTGAATATGTTCCGTGGTGGAGAAAAGAATAAAGAAGAAAATTTATCCCCAAAATTCTAATTTCTCTTTAGAAAAATTAAGATATTATTTTTTCCGATAAATAATAGTCTACCCTACACAAACAAAAAATCATATTTTTTGGCATTATTTTTTCATGTGTAACCTAAAACCCTCAAAAAAGAGATCTCAGGTCATTCTCAGATTTGTCGTCCCATAAATAGAATTTAAAATGCATAAGTTTCGTGATATATACCTGAAGATATTACTTTTTCGCCAAGAGTGACCCCGTTTATCCGTTTTTTGTCTTCGATTACCTATTTTTTGTATCTCACCACTCACTCACTGATTATATAATATTATTATTTACACTATATATAGACTGTACACTATTTCGAAAAAATCGATTTTGAATTAGTTTTCGCGTTTTTTTACTGACGTGACAGCAAGCCGAATGAACCGCGCCGCTCAGCTGACGCGTGATCGTGTTTTGTTTTCTTCTGTCACGACCGCGTGGTGCGTACAGCGCTATATGCATATGTAGTAGTGTATACATATAGCACATCGATTCCGTGGTGTGAGTCACATGGTGCCACGCGTGCGGTATGCGACTGCTCGTGTTTTCCCCTGCCTCACCCCGAAAACATTGTTTCGCGAATCGATCGCTACGCTTTGCTCATGTCCATCTATATATATATGTATATATATATATATATGTCGAAGAATGTTTTTCGTTCCTTCTTGTTTAAAAAAAAAAGGAAAACGGCAGGCTTCACGCCTGGATGGAATCCGAGCGAGGCACCAAGGATCGAGGGCAAACGTGGAGGCCTTGGAGTTGCCAAGGGTTTTGTTGATAACGGAAAAGAGTTAGTTGGTTTGGAGAGAACCTGGGTAGAGTGCGCTCACACGGGGATCAACCCGTTTTCCTTTTCCCTTTTTCTCCGTTCGCATTTTCTTACGTTGTTCACGGCTCATTAGTAAAGACATTAATAAAGAAAAAAATGGATAATCTTTCAAAGGGGAGTAACGTTTCTTTTTCCAATTCGACATCAGAAGTGGGATGTGAATCTGTTGAATCACAAGGGGCGAGTGAGACCAGCGAAGAAAAATGGCGATTACTTCTCGACCAACAAAATCGAAACTTTCTTGCATTGCTACAAATGATGAAGACCCCTACAACAAATAATAATAGAATATGTTTACCGGAATTTGATCCTGACAAGCTCGAAGTTAATGCAAGATCATGGATAACGACCGCGGATATTTGTATGGCCGATCAACCATTGCAAGGAGCATCCTTGATGATTATATTGAGCCGTGCTTTGAGAGGACAGGCTTCAGCATGGCTATCGCAAGTATCATATGCTGGAATGACGTGGAACGAGTTCAAAGAATTGTTTATATCAAGGTATGATTGTCCGGAAACTGCTGCTGCATTTTTGATAAATTTGGCAAGCAGTAAACCTAAAGAAGGCGAGCGTATTGCGTCTTATGCTGCATCGTTAATGACTCCATTGATGACATTGTGGAAAAATTCGACTGTTGAAGAGATAGCGTTATCAACAACATTGGCGCATCTTGCACGTTTTGAGCCACGTGTACAACGGCTTGCTTTCACAACAAATATTACCTCAAGGAATCAACTTCATAACGAATTGAAAGCAATGTCATTTTTGAAACGAAAATCTTCGGAAACTCAAAATGAACGAAACAAGGGACCAGATTCCAAGCGATTCAAGTTCACGCCATCTTCTTCCACCGTCAAATGTTTCCTATGTGGAAAGATAGACCACAAAGCATCAACATGCCGATCAAGAAAAGAACACCAAGGAAGCGAGAGACAAATGAATATTCAAAAGGAGGGATCACGGAAGAATTCCCCAGTCCGACCTTCAAACTCCATTCAATGCTTTAAATGCCAGAAGATTGGTCATTATGCTTCACGCTGCCCCGAGAGAACTGTCAAGGAGGGCCCTGACAGTGGTAATGGCAAGCATATGGAACGACGTGTGGACATATGTGTAGTGAATACACCTACGGGCATTCTACAACAGAATAGTGAGCGATACTCATTTTGTTATGATTCGGGATCTCAATGCTCACTCATTAAAGAGTCAATTTCTTGTAAAATTCATGGAAAACGAATTAATAATGTGGTGACTATGACTGGTATTGGGCAAGCAAGTGTCGATAGCACCTTACAAATTCTGTCAATCGTAAAAATCGACGATATTACTATTGAAATACTATTTCATGTTTTACTCGATCGATATTTGCGCCACGACATTATGATTGGTGCAGAAATCTTGAGTCAGGGTGTATCTGTGCTAATGACAGTTAACACATTGAAGATGACAAGAACGCGTGTTATTAATGCATGTAACGTAACGCCACACGAGTTTAACTTTGAAAATTTGGACACCGATATTCCACAAGAATTCCGATCGAAATTGGTATCAATTTTAAATAAATTCAAAGACCAATTTGTGTGTGAGACCCCAAAAGTTCGTGCGAATGTTGAGCCCGTGCAAATTCGCCTTAAAGATTCCAATAAAACAGTTTATCGTCGCCCGTACAGACTGAGCGAAGAAGAACGAAAAATAGTGCGAGATAAAATAAATGAACTTTTGAATGCGAAAGTAATTCGCCCCAGCTCTTCCCCTTTCGCAAGTCCTATTCTCCTTGTCAAGAAAAAGGATGGTTCAGATCGAATGTGCATAGACTATAGGGAGTTGAATGACAATACTGTCCCCGAAAGATTTCCGTTGCCCCTGATCTCAGATCAGATTAATAGACTCCATGGTTGTTATTATTTCTCAATCTTGGATATGGCCAGTGGGTATCATCAGCTACCAATGCATGCTGATTCTATAGAGAAGACAGCATTTATAACTTCTGAAGGACAATATGAATACCTTGCTCTACCTTTTGGACTGCGCAACGCTCCTGCTGCATTCCAGCGCGCAGTAATAACGGCATTAGGAGAGCTTGCAAATACGTACGTAGTTGTCTACATGGACGATATCCTTGTTGTTGGAACACGGGATGTAGAAGAATCCTTGAAACGGGTTGAAACCGTTCTCATCACTCTCACAAAGGCTGGGTTCTCTTTCAAAATTAAAAAATGTTCTTTCATGAAGCAAAAGGTGGAGTATTTGGGCTTTGAAGTAAGTCAAGGTGAAGTAAGGCCGAATCCCCGGAAAATAGAGGCTTTGGTAGCCTTGCCTCCTCCGCACGCCGTACCTCAGCTACGTCAATTCATAGGACTGGAGTCCTATTTTCGTCAATTCGTACCAAAGTTCTCCCAGATTATGGCACCACTCTTTGTCTTAACAAGCTCGACAAAGAAAAATCTCGACTGGAAACCGGATCATGAGGTTATACGTCAGAAAATTATCACGTCTTTGACCAATGAACCAGTACTGACAATATACGACCCGGAATGCCCGACTGAATTGCACACAGACGCAAGTTCTATCGGCTATGGGGCAATTCTTATGCAAAAAAAAAATAAGGTAAACTCCGAGTGGTAGCTTATTTCAGCAAACGTACTACGACTGCAGAATCAAGATACCATTCATATGAGTAGGAAACGCTTGCCGTTGTGAATGCAGTAAAACATTTTAGACATTACCTGCATGGACGTAAATTCACTGTGATGACAGACTGTAGTTCGCTACAAGCATCTCGAAAAAAGCTGGATCTTACACCACGTGTTCATCGGTGGTGGGCCTTTCTACAGGCATTCGATTTTGATATTGTTCACAGGGATGGAAAGCGCATGAGCCATGCTGATTTCTTCTCTAGAAATCCTTTGCCTGAGACGCCTATCAAGACTTTGGATAAAATGGAGCAAAAAGAAGTTTTTACAGCAGACCTTTCCGAGAATTGGTTGTCTGCTGAGCAGCAGCGGGATCCTGAAATCTTAAAAATTATAACTGGTCTCAACAAAAACCAGTTGGACGATGAAGCGGCCAAAACCTGGGAGATTGGATCGGGCGTGTTGTACCGGAAAATTCAACGGAATAGAAAAACACGATGGCTCCCCTGTTTACCTCGAGCTCTTAGATGGTCCATTATCAATACCGCACACGAATCTTTGATGCACCTAGGATGGGAGAAAACTTTAGAAAAATTGTATGAACTCTATTGGTTCGAGAATATGTCCAAATTTGTCAGGAAATTTGTGGGAAATTGCGCCACCTGTAAAATCGCAAAATCTCATTCAGGAAAGATTCAAGCAGAGTTGCACCCGATTCCAAAGATCGCCATACCATGGCATACAATACATATTGACGCCACTGGCAAGCTCAGTGGTAAAAACGACAAGAAGGAATATGTCCTCGTAATAATCGATGCATTCACAAAGTTTGTGATCTTACGCCACACACTTCGTATAGACGCTGTAAGCAGTATCAAGGCATTATCACACTGCGTGAAGCTGTTTGGAGCGCCCACCCGGGTAATTGCCGACCAAGGACGTTGTTTTGCAAGTTCAGATTTTCGAGAATTCTGTAAAGCTCACAACATTAGCCTTCATTTAATAGCGACTGGGAGTTCTCGTGCAAATGGACAAGTAGAGCGAGTTATGAGCACGCTCAGGAACATGTTAACAGCAGTAGAAACAAGCAAAGAACGATCATGGCAGGATGCTCTGCTCGATGTACAACTAGCTATGAATTGTACTATCAATCGGGTCACCAAGTCAAGTCCACTTGAATTGTTAATTGGCAAGGTAGCCAGACCCCTGAAACTAATGCTCGCTGATGATATTGAACCACAAATTGATATAAACGAGGCGCGAAGTTTGGCCGTGGAAAATATGGACAAAAACGCTGAATACGAAAAAAAAGATTCGATCGAAAAAAAGCCAAAGTTCATAAATTTGAAAAGGGAGATTTTGTATTACTTCAAAATGAAGAACGCAATCAAACCAAACTGGATCCTAAATACAGAGGACCGTTCAAAGTAATTGACGTGTTAGACGGGGATCGATACACACTCGCAGCTCTTGACTCAAAAAGGACATACAAATACCCTCATGACCGATTACGAAGAATGCCTGATACCAATGCTCAAGTCGATGTAGAAGATTTGGAGTCCTCACCGAGAGGATCAAAAGAAAACTCAAGTGTGTTGATAAATTAAAAAAAAATAATATCTTTAAAATAGTACGGGCTTTCTGAATTAGGATATGAGTTTGATTAATTACCTTGTAAATGAGACTGATGGTTAAAAAAAACGGGTACTGAGAATCTGCACGAGCGTGTGTCAGAATTTGAGCAATGAAATAAGATACTGTCGCTGGATAGAAGTGACAAAGGCAAGGTGTACCCTGTTACTGGGTAAGTGCAGGAGGTCTCATCACTGGATGTAAGTGATGAGAGGGTTTATATAAAAAAAAAAAAAAAAAAAAAAAAAAAGCTGAATCGTTCAGCCAGGAGTGGCCGAGATGAACAACTAATAATGAAAACTTCTTTTCTTCTCTTGTAGACGAATCACACGAGGACGTGTGAATAATCAGAATGACCGTGTCGAAGAATGTTTTTCGTTCCTTCTTGTTTAAAAAAAAAAGGAAAACGGCAGGTTTCACGCCTGGATGGAATCCGAGCGAGGCCAAACGTGGACCAAGGATCGAGGGCAAACGTGGAGGCATTGGAGTTGCCAAGGGTTTTGTTGATAACGGAAAAGAGTTAGTTAGTTTGGAGAGAACCTGGGTAGAGTGCGCTCACACGGGGATCATCCCGTTTTCCTTTTCCCTTTTTCTCCGATCGCATTTTCTTACGTTGTCCACGGCTCATTAGTAAAGACATTAATAAAGAAAAAAATGGATAATCTTCCAAAGGGGAGTAACGTTTCTTTTTCCAATTCGACATATATATATATATATTGAGACGACATCTACCTGGAACAAAAGAAAGGGATAATTAGACAATAGGCCGGCAGAGGGCGACCGCTTCCCACAAACGATATATAGGCCCACAGGGCATAAATACCCTGCGGGGAGACAGACGAGCACCTGTTTCTCTTACCTGCTTGTACGGGACGATACTTACACACCTTCCGACGTTCGAAAGTTCTGCCTCGGCGGAAAAGACGAATATCGTCTGGTCCCTGTGAGAAATTGTATCTGGAAGGCAAAAGAGAGAGGGTCAATTACGTGGCAGCAGCGAGACGGGTACCTACCTTAGGGCCCAGTAGACGTGACGTAGGACGGTAACCCTAGTCTATTCCCAGCAACAAACCCTGGCCGGCTTTGAGGATATAGAAGCGTGGCGTGAGATCCAAGGCGTCCGCTACGGGCGCACACACGTGATGAAGTCAGTAAGGAGACAGTCACCGGTGTAATGTCCGATCACGAGAGAAGCAGATCCCGGTAGTCGCACTGAGAAACGCCCTAGGGAAAGAAAAGAAAGAAACAATGTATGTTCCAAGTACTGAGTCGGTAATAAGAAAAAAGGAACAACTCACCGGCATTTGGCAGAATTAGCCGTCAACACGTCCGAGATAGCGCAAAGAATCTCGCGCACGTACAACCGAGATGACACAACGCGAAAAACAAAAAGGAGACCCGAAATTAACATCAACGACAACAAAAAACACATAAAAAATACGCGGAGACGAGACACACGCACGAACTATCACCGAGGCCGCGGCCATTTTGGTTCACCATATCGAGGACCACGTGCTCGGTAAGACGAGCGTACCGAGAGCGAGCAGCAGCGCCAAAGAGATCACAACGAAAATCACTCTCCACAGTGAACTAATTGGAGCGAGAGAATCAATGTAGATCACCGACTCCCTGTATTACCTACACCGATCGATACAAATAAAACTTATCGCATTACCACAAGGTTGTACATCTATTTAATTCCCGCTCGAGCTCCGAATCCTGAGAAAAATATTAATGTAACGTGGAAACCGTTACATTTGGCGCCCGAACAGGGACTCGAGCAAATTAAATAAGAACCTGGGTAAAGTGGCGGGCCGCACAAGAAGAATGGCCGATACGGGTGAAACCCCGGTCGAGGAAAACGTAGGGGACGAAATAGCTTTTGGCGGGACTTTAAATGTAACCCCTACCGTGGGACACAGCACGATGATGCGACAAGAAGACATCCGTGCAAGTTCCGAAGCGTTACAGCTCGAGATTGACGAGTCAATAAGGGTAATGCTACGAGAATTGAAAGAAATGAAAAACGAGCAAAACAGAGAACGTCTAACAACGAACGAGCAGATAACGGACTTAGACGAAAAATGTGTACTAAGGTGCCGGCAGACACAAGAATTGGTCCGTGGCGAATTCAGAGAAGAAATCGACCGGGTAGCCGCACAAACCGATCGAAAACTGACGATATCTCAGGATCTGATGAGAACAGCAATGGAGGAAATGGATCGTGAACGGAAGGCGGACTACGATGAGCTGGAGAAGAACCTTCAGATCGCGAGGAGTAGCCTTTTTCAACAGAGCGAGATATCGAAAAGTACAGTGGAGATGGCCAAAAATAACCGAACTCGCTTAGATGCGGTTGAAGACGAAATACGCAATCGACTCTCTCACACGGTAAATATGACGCAGGGAGGCCTAAATATAAGCCAGGCGTTCGCAGTGAAGCAGAGACCCCCGAGTTTCGGCGGGGAGGGCAAGGAACGGCCGATGCGGTATCTCCGGGAATTTGAGCAATTCTGGGAGCTCACGGGGAACACGAATCTCCACTATTTGATAAATCAGTCTCTAAGAGATGGTGCGAAAGATTGGTGGAGAGTCGTGGAGGATGACGTCTACACGATCGAGGATTTCGCGAAGAGATTCAGACTGCGGTATTGGAGCCAGGAGATCCAGGATAAAATCAGCCGGAATCTGGAATTCGGAGCGTACGAGATAGATGAACAAAAAGCGAGTCGCGCAGAATACGCGACTCGGATATTCGGAAATGCAAAGGACTTGACAAAAAAATTAACTAATGAGGAAATCATTCGGTACTTAGGGAACCATTTCAACGAAACAGTTCGATCAGCGGTACAGCTCGGAACCGTAAAAACGATAGACGGTTTTCTCGAATTGTTAGAGAGGCTAGATGCATCCGGACCGTTGAACTCGCAGAGACGGTATTACCAAAATTGGGGAGGTGAAAGATCTCGATACAAACCCTCGTACGGCAGAGAGTACGGGGGACAGCGACAAACGGGCGCAGGTAAACGGAAGGAGCACAGGGAAATCAATACCAAGATCAAAGAGGTCAGAGCTCATCCTGGCAGGGAAACGCAAGACCTCGCGAAAACCGGCAGTGGGATAATTCACCTCGGACGAGAGAGGCAGGGTTAAATCCCAACGCACTACCCTGGACAAAGCCGACCCACGAACCGGAAGAGGGAGAGAGAAAGTCGCCCGAAAACGCTCAGGGAAACGAGTAGCCGTTACGCCCGAGATTAATACCCTGGATATACGAAACAGTGGCGTAACGGACGACGAATATACCAAACAGGAATTAGAAGAGGCTAGGCTAAGAAAGAAGAAAAACATGAAGAAACGGGAACGCGAAAGGAAGAAGAAACAAGAAAGAGAGAAAGTTGGGAAGATCGAAATTGCAAATGTAACAAGCAGAGAAAAGGAGCACGTACAGCAGATAAGGGGGAAGAAGAAAAAAAGCGAATACGACGCGTATGAAGCCCCGAGAGGCTATCTGATGGAGGAGGGATCGATACACCGACGGATGACGGTGATAAAAAGCCCGGAGATCGAGGTGGAAATCGAAGGCAAAGAAAAAGTGCAAATGTTAATCGACAGTGGCAGTGAGGTATCCGGACTGTCAGAAGAATGTTATGAGAGGATACGCCCGCATTGCCAAGACTGCCCGGTATTACCGGTGACGGGTGGCGAGGTGCAAGGAGCATTCAGCGGACAAGTGAGTAGGTTGACGAGAAGCATATGGGCCGAAGTGGCAATCAGCGAAACACAGGAAATGTTGCAGCTAATGATAATCCCGAAACTAAGAAGAGACGGAATATTGGGGATAGACGGAATGAGGGCAATGAGAATTAAGATTGACGCAGCTCGTGATCAGATAGGTGTAAATGGAAAAGTAATGCTAGAACTATCAGAGGGTCGATGGCATCAGCCGGAAGGTAACAAAGAGAACGAAGTAGCCCAGAGTATGGCCGTGACTATGGGGGGGGGGGGGGGGGGAGGATGAACTCAGCGGAGAAGAAATTGAGAAGAAAAGTCACGAGATAGAAGGTATCTCAGAGGCTGTACGAAGGAAGTTTCGAGATCTTATTTGGAAATACCGGCACACGTTCACTCGGCGTCCAGGGAGGATGACAGCATACACCCATAAATTACACATGAAGAATCAGAAGCCGTACGTAAATCGATCATACCCAATTCCGATCAAGCATCGCGAAAAAGTGAGGGAAGAAATTGCACGTATGTTGCGACACGGAGTCATCGAGAGAGCCAATAGTCAATTTATCAACCCAATGGTGACTGTAATAAAAAAAGACGGTACAGTCAGACTATGTTTAGATGCACGACAGCTGAACGAAAACCTAAAGGAGGATCACGACTCAGCTCCACCGATTGAAGAAATTTTTCAGCAGTGTCAGGGAATAAGTACCATGTCGAGTTTGGATATGACGAGTAGCTTCTGGCAAATCCCGCTACACAAAGAATCGAGGCCGTACACGGCATTCCTACACGAGGGGCGATGTTATCAATTCACGGTGACGCCATTCGGATTAAAAACGAGCACGGCGAGTTTGATAAAAGGCCTTGAAGTAGTCTTACAAGGAATTGGGCCATCGGTAATAAATTTCGTGGACGATTTATTATGCATATCGAGCGGTCCGGAGGAGCATATCGGCCACCTTGAAGAATTATTGGGAAGGATAGAAAGGCATGGCATGACCCTGAACTTAAAAAAATCCTCGTTCTTCCGGAAGGAAGTGGATTTCCTCGGTCATCGGCTCACGACGGAAGGAATAAGGCCGCAACCCGAGAAAATTGCCGCCATAAGGGAATTTCCGGCACCGACGAATCAGAGGCAGTTGCGAGGGTTCCTGGGGTTGATAAATTTTTATTCGAGGTTCACACATAGGCACGCAGAAGAGACGGTACCGCTATTAGACCTGATAAAAAAAGGGGCGACGTGGCAGTGGGATGGGAAACGAAAAGAGGCTTTCGACAAAGTGAAGGGTTTGTTCACGGAAAGCATCGTGTTGAAACACCCGGACGTCACACAACCGTATTGGCTAACGACCGATGCAAGCGATCACGCCCTAGGGGCTGTTTTGGAACAAGTAGACGAGAACAATGAGACAGGAGTAGTGGCGTTTGCGAGTCGGACGTTAAAGGGACCCGAGATACGGTATATGACGACCGAAAAAGAGCTATTGGCAGTAGTATGGGCGCTACAAAAATTTCGAACTTATATCCTCGGCGCGAAGATACATATCCAAACCGATCACAAGGCGATCACGTTCCTGAAGACCTGCCGCTTCACGAGCGACAGGCTGGTACGGTGGGTACTCAGCATACAGGATTACGATATAACGGTAGAACACTGCCCGGGGAAAGAAAATGTCGCAGCAGACTGGCTGAGTCGACCACAGCAGGGGGGTGACAACGCCAGCAAGGGGAAAAGAATTACGATAGCTGCAGCGTGGGCAACGGATTTCAGCCCAGAGATGAAGCAGAAGTTTGAAGAACTCGGGGACATACAGAAAAATGACCCAACGATGCAGGAACTATGGAAAATAGCCGAAAAAACGGGAGATGAAAATAGGAAACACCAAATAAGAGGCAAACACCTGATGATAAGGACACGAGTCGGAGAATGGAAAATACTGATACCCCCAACGGTTATCGAACGGCTGGTACAGGAATGTCACGAAATGTACGGGCATATCGGAGCTCGAAAGGTGTACAAGCTGCTGCAAGAAGAATTTGCACACCCACATCTCGCGAAGAGAACACGACAAATTATCGCGACGTGTGATATCTGCCAGCGAAATAAGAATCCGAATTGCACGAGTCACGCGAAGATGCAGACGATCATACCGGAGGGACCGGGGGACTTATTATCGATTGACTACTTCGGCCCTCTTCCTCCCGCAGCGGGAGGGGTGAAACACATCCTAGTAACGATTGACGCATTCACCAAGTACGTGAAATTATACGCGCTACAAAAAGCAAATGCGGATGCCACGATAAGGCGAATATTTCTCGACTATATTCCAAAATACGGACGGCCGAAGCGCATACAATTCGATCACGGAACGCAATTCACCTCGAAAAAATGGATAGAGAAATTAGAGAAGGAAAAGATCCAGAAAGTCTTCTCATCGATCCGGCATCCACAAGGCAACATAGTGGAGAGGGTCAACCGAGAGTTGGCGCGGTTCTTACGGACGTTCCTAGATGAGAACCATGCCGGATGGGCGAAATGGCTCCCGGTCATAGAGACGTGTATCAACGACATCTACCATGATACGACGGAAGAAGTACCAACGGAGATACACACAAAGAGGAAACCGGAACGAGCATGGAGTAAGTGGATTTTGCAGAAAAGTCCAGAGGAGTTGGACGAGAAAACCTACGAGAAGAAAATTGCGCAAATCAAAGAGAGGATGCGCGTGAAGGGCCTCGCGCGGTCCCAAAGATTTAACGAAAAACACAGGACGACGACGTTCGAACCGGGGGACCGGGTGCTAGTTAGAGCGCTCAACGTGTCCGACCCGAAAAACAAAAGGACAGCAAAGTTTATGCCACTGTACGAGGGCCCGTATCGTATAAAAAGATGTGTGGCCTTGGCGACGTATCTGCTGGAGGACCCCACGACGAAGAAGGAGAGGGGGAAGTTCCACGCATGCCTTCTGAAGAAATACGTACCGCCTCCGGAACCTGCGAAAAAAGACAACCAAATAGAGAAAGAAATAAGAGAACAGAAAAGCTAGATAAGAGAAAGAAATGAGGAAGTGAGAAAATTACCGGAGAGGGAAAAATGGGGAGATAAATAAATAAGAAAATAAATAAATAAGGAAATAGATAAATAAAAAAATAAATAAATAAGGAAATAGATAAATAAGAAAATAAATAAATAAGGAAATAAATAAATAAGAAAATAAGGGAACAAATAGGTAAATGAGCAAGTAAATGGAGGGCGATCGATCCGTAACCAGAGGACTCCACGAATAAAATTTCAAAAAAAAAAAAAAAAAAGCAGCACATCATATCGACGACGAACAGGGAAGAGGAACGGCGAGTTGAGCGGGTATTTCCAAAAACGCAAAGACCCCTCGCTAGGACCTGAGAAGAAAAAAATATACACACAGTAAGCAAGGAAAGGAGAGAGACACAGCGAGTGTAAAGGAAAACGGACGTTTCAAAGACGTAAGTAGTATATCGGCCACTATGGCCACCCCCACTCCTATCCCCACTCCTACCCCCACTCCTTTTCCCCCACTCCGCGGCCGCCGAGTCCGTGGCTCGGTCGGTCGTGGGTGCGGGGGGGAAGAGGTGCGCGGGGGGAGGAGAGGGGATGGGGCGAGTTGCCATAGGGCACACTACTTTATATATATATATATATATTTTTTTAATTTTTTTATATTTTTTTCGGAGCATGTCGGTATGGTGGTGCGCTACTTACATTTCAACCATTTTTTTTCTCGGAGCGTGTCGGTATGGTGGAGCGCTGCTTACATTACCGCCATTTTTTATTTTTCAGAGCGTGTCGGTATGGTGACACGCTGCTTTTATTTTCGCCATTTTTTTCTTTTATAATAAAAAAATCCGAGCAAGCGCGGGTCTCGAACTCGAGACCCTCGGATTGCCAGCGTGAGCCGCTGTCTCTGCGCCAAGGATCGTTATGATATTAAGCATATGTGGAAGACTCTTGTAGCGAACGCGCGTGTGCACACCTTATTCTCTCTCTCTCTCTCTCTCTCTGTCTCTTTCTCTCTCTCTCTCTCGTACTTCCACAAGTTTACAATAAATATTCAAAACCAACAATATAGATTTTTCTTTTTTTATTACATTTGATAATTTTATAATTATAAATATATTTTACAGTAAATATTCGGTGGTAATGCATATTTTATAATAAAAGTAGTACGGTGAGTAGCGGATATTAGCTTCTTCTTCTTTGGCCCTATACTCATCACAGCTCTCTCTCTCTCTCTCTCTCTCTCTCTGATCAGACGATGCTTTAACTATGAAAGACAGAGATAGACACACGGTATGAGAGAGGATCGTATATACAATTAGTTCCATAAATGTTTTATATAGGTTTTTAGTACGTACCTGGTTATGATGATTCCTTCGCAGGTTTGAACTCCAGCTTATTGAACTTCGTGCCGTGGTATTGCATGATCAAGTTTTTATTATTGGCAGCTTCGCTCATTTGTTGAAACAGTTCAGCCGCCTCCTCGAAAGCCTTGACGAATCTCGTAGGTAGATAACACGTAAATTCACCATTCACATCCACGACGATTCGCGCACCCCATTTAGTTTGGACTGTTTTGATATCAGTGATATTATAGTCTTTGGAGTTCCAACTCCGATAATCTTTTGACGGGGAGAAGCGTCTCCAGCCGACCCACTTGATTGATTCGCGTGAAATCCATTATGCAACTTGAGTTTTTTCAGTTTTAGCGTTAAACTACGAAACTCCGATATTGCGTGTATTTTTCCTTTAACCGTAGCAATATCTTGCAGAAAAGCGTCTAAGCGGATTTTTATTCGGTGCTGCTTACTTCTTTGAAGACTCGAGGACAATGGCTGCCTATCACAGATCGTAGATTCTTCGGACCTCATACCAAACAGAGACATTCCCCTACTCCGTATACGGAAAAGTGTAGACTGGATTTAATTGGTGCAATATTTGCTTATTTTGTAAAAAGTCAGTAAGTCACTTTGGCGGTGGTGGTGGTAAAAGCCAGCAAGTCGCTTGGCCATGACACCTCTGAATTCTCCGAAAGATTAGGTCAGCACTTTTGCACGTGCGCTGAAATTAATACGACATAGCGATGGCGGGGAAATAGGAGATGATCATGTGAATATGGCACGTGCCTAAGTAAAAACACGATTTTGAAAAATATACTTTATTTTTTATCATAAAATTATCGTAGAATTAGCGGCTGCGCGAACAACATCCTTGTACACACCCAAAAGTTTTCATACATAAAGTAATGAGGTCATTATAATGGTACCCCCCACCCACAGCGGCTCCCCTCTTTAACACATTATTCAAGGATTTGGATTTATTACACTTATTCATATACTCCTTGTAATAGTCATACACTATTTTATCGTTTCGTGTTAAATCGGTTGAAAACGCACTCCTAAACATATTAATACCAAGACCTGTAGACATGAAATGCAGAAACATAACACAATAATGTCCACAAGTCTGTGATTCAGGACCCTGTAGCTGTATAGCGTTGTAGCTAAAGAATTTGCAGTTCTGCCGGAGACGCTGGAGATGCTGAGGGATGATTGGTGGCAGTCCGTAGCTGTCGAAGTACCATCCGCGTCCATCTCGATCGACGTACATGGCGACCCAGTGGGCCCCGGGCTGCTTGTGGCCATCGGTATTGACCACAAGCGCTGCTGGTTTCACCCACACCTTAGGGATGCGATCTGCCGGGTATACGCCTACAGTACGGCTCTTTATACCGCGTAGGGCCTGCAGAAGCTGTTCGGTGTTCATAATAGACAGCGCTTATAGACACACTAGAGCGCCTTTATATCGGTTGTTTTCCCCTCTTCGCGGCGCTCCACAGCTAGTAGGCCGATGTTCCAACTTGTCGTTGTTCTGTATTCCCACAAGGAGCTGGAGCGATCGCTATGAGAAAGCCACTTTTTGATTCTCACTGCATTGTTGAGGGCACACGTGAACGAGCAGTTTTTACGCAGTAAACCATGATATATACAGCGGGTGTTGCTCTCGGGAAGATTACGGAACGAGGAATCGTCGTCTTCATCTTCTTCTAGATTTATAACGTAGCAATCCGTTAGCTGTGTCAGATATGCCACTTTATCAGCTCCTCGTGTAAACAGGCGATCACACTGCACTGCAATTTTCTTCAGCGAAGCCTCGACTGTGCGTAAATGCGTTTCGCCCTCGGACCACTCTATACCATGATGATTGGTTTGTAACCAGGTGTTTTGACGTTTTACGCTAGGCGGTAGAACGTTGTAAGCGTAGGGTGGTGATATAATCCAATGGGCTAGGTACGATGTCTTTATAGAGACCACGGCAACTTCTTTAGGTATAAAATGATTATATTTATCCTTCAGGCCTTGTATATCAATGACGATATTCATGGTGCTTCTCAATCGTCGTAACACGTCGAGTTTTCAATACAGACTGACGACAAATATTGCGCTCTCTGTGGATATATGACACTACCCCTCTATAAACCTTACGATCTAGCCACTAAAATCCACAATTACTTGTCTGGAAGAGTCGATCTCCAATACATTATCATATTCAGCATACACAATACAATTAATCGTTGACGTTAGGGCTGTTGCGAAACGTACTTCTATCCTCACACTACCGTGTCTCACAAGATTCCAATGGGTGCTACAATTGGCCGAGAGATCAGGCGTAAGATCAAATGCAAAGAGACAATTACCCTGCGGATAATTTGTACGTGTAATAGAATTGCCCTCGTTGAGAAAATGGATACCTGTACCAGAAAATAGTGTGTGGTACGCATCCACGTACATATCTCCATCTGCGAAGTCTGGTTGTAGAGGTTTTGACGGTATTTGCAAACCATCGGCATACAAAGAAAAATAATTAATATTGTAATTCTGAAAATTGAAGGGATTCATTTTACAATCACCATTAAAGGCCTTATTATCGACAAAACCGACAATTATACGTTTAGGCAGCGGGCCAAGTATGACATTATCAAGAGTATCACCATGCACCCCGGCGTGCAATGATATCGCTTTAACCTCGACTCGTGTCAAAGGGTATTTCGCTGTAGATTTAGACAGAGCTCTTGCATGGGCTAAAAGTATACCCGGTGCTATCTTAACACGTCGTACAAGTAGCGACGCTTCCGTAATACGTATGGTATAATCTTTCGAAGAGCTCATAAGACAAAAAGCGTTATTGGTCCGTACGAGACGCAGACGCATCTCAACACCGTTTAGCAAAAACCTCTCTTGATTGAAGATATCGCAGTGCAAATGGCCGATGAGATCGGTCGTTTTATTCTTACCTAATATGGTCCGACGGTTTGCAAACCCGACATTATTATCTTCTGTATCATCCATTTTACCAGCCGAGTCATTATACCACAAAGTACTCGTGAGATGCGAGGCCTTAGCACCAGGCCCGTAATTCAAGAGGGTTTCAATGTATGCCCTATAGGCATAAACGTTATTAGGAGGTGACACAAGTTTCTGATTTAAAAATACATCGATCTGATTGAACATTGAGTGCAGTAGATTATTGACTGGGGCTACTTTAGGAGCCGTAGCATCCTTCGTGTCTGGACTCTCTATCTTAACACGCATACTCAGCATGGTGTGTGCAAGATCAATGTACTCATCTCCCTGACCAGGTATGACAAACTCTATCGGTGAATCATCCGTCAATGATGAGATTGGCTTGTAACACACTATATGTGCTCCCTCAATTGTTGTCTGGGTCGGCGGTAGTGTGAATAGCTCAAGCTCCGACTTAAGGCACTCACACGAGTGCGCGTGTAAGAAGGCCATTTTTCCAAGATTGTGTTAGGCAAAAATATCCGCCACTGTTCTTGATTTCTTGTAACGATTCTTAGCTGTCTGTTTTGTTGCTCTTCTTCTTTTCACACTCTTCGTCTTCTCGCCCTGTTTCTTTTTCACAGAGCCCGAACGTTTTCGCGACCTCACAGCCTTCTTTCGTTTTTTCACACCGGTACGTCGTGATGCGCTCCCGGCAAGAGAATGGAGCAGTTTATTAATTTTACCGGTTTTATACCCCGAACCCTTCATGAGCGTGCTAATTTTTTCTTCAGCCTTACGCTTCAGATTCTCCCCTGATTCGCGCAGGCGTGTTTTGAATGCTTCTCGCGGGTGAATACCAGAATCCATGATATCGGTGGCCACGTTGATACCCGAGCGAAGAGCCTCTTTACCAACAGCCCGAGCGCCATGTTTCAAGAGAGGTATTATTCGTCGGAAGAGACCTCCGAGGAAGCTCGCAATACCGTGACCCCTTTGATTTGGTGAGCCTATATACACATGACTGATACCACCATAACCGGTTCGACCACCGCCCGTTTGCATATCAAAGTATTCGTCATAGTAAGCCATTTTAGATTAGTTCAGGTTAATCTGTACGTTTGAACTGTAGCGTCACCGTCAACGTCCCGTACTCGAATGGTATAGGCTTACCAAACTCATCCCTTATATCAATCGTTATTGTTTGAAAACTAGTGCGTAATAGGGGAATATAGCGTGGTGGTGAGAAGTTTCTTATCTTCACCGATCCATAATTACGATTATCAGCGGCAACGATTGGCACGACACGTAGCAGCGACGTATGCACATCTCCGGTGATATAGGACTCGCAGATATCCGTATAAACGTACATCATATTTGGGGTCCCATGGGCTAGATTGGCAGGTCTCTGAGCAGTGTACTCACTCTGAACTACCACGTCCTTGGCCTCGGTGAATCCTAAAATCTTGTTCAATACGTCGGAGAAGTAGAACGAGTGTTCCACGTTCTTACACGATCCACAGATACGTGTGACCGTCACATATCCGTTACGGCCATGCTTAAATTTCAAATGACCCGCAACACACGATATCTCGTTAATAGTCTCGAGTAATGTGTCTATGCTGAGGTATACACCTGGAGGTACACAGACACGGTCTTCCTTAAAGTCGGCGGTTGTCATACTACCGGGTGCTACTGTGTTTGTTATGACATTCATAAAGTTCCGCTCGCCCTCGGGTGGCACATGCAAAATTGTCGTGGGTATGTGTATTTCAGCTAGAGAAACAGCCCAGCTACCGTGAAGAGACATACATTGGGGTAAATGCGTGGTATACCTTGTTGTCACATTATCAGGATAATAATTCATACTACTATTACTGGGTAAAACCATGTAAAATTCCTCCTTCATTTTGCCGAGTGTTGCTTAGACGCCTTCGTATGCACTCTGGATAACTGAGGCTCATAAAATATGCCGTCGATATCCTCGTCGTGGAGATCACGCAGGGTGTATGTCACCGGACAAATGCTGTGCGATACACGTATGATCTTAAATAACTCGTTGCTCCAACTACCCTCGTAACCTTTTGCGAAGGCTGCCTTCGCGCTACTGATGCGCACGATGTCGCCCACCCTGTATTTAGGAGAGCAGTTTTCGGTTCTTCTGTACCGCTGTATTAGGTTATTCCGGGCCTTAGCCGCTGTAGCGTGTGTCACCGTGACAGGAGCCATTTTTATACCGCTATGCGTGGTGTGATTGTACGCCGAAACGATGTTCTGCAGAACGTCTAGGTAACGTTTTTTTCTAGAATACGTAAAATATCGCCACATTCTTTCTTTCAGTGTTCTATTGAATCTCTCGACAATAGCCGCTTTTATATCAGGGTTTCTCGCAACACGGAACTGTATGTTCTTTTTCTTTAAGAGAGCCTGGAATGCAGTACCGGTAAATTCTTTACCTCTGTCCGTCTGTAGGTAAACGGGTAGTCGACCGTTACTATTTTTTTTAGATAAAATGAGATCAAACGCGTTAGCCACAAATGCAGCAGACTTGTCACGTAAAGGCTGAACCCATGCCAATTTACTAAGAACGTCTATAACGACCAGGAGATAAACATAACCATCATTATAATCTTTAATCGAGCGAAGATCCACGAGATCAGCCTCCCAGAAGTCATCAATATTTCGGACATTATAAAAACGACGTGGATAATGACGGCGCACGGGCCTGTGTTTTGTATACGTATCCTGTGCTTCAAGCCACTGTAACGCCTTTACACGGGAAATTTTTTTCTGACGTGCCAGGCGTAACAATTTGGTAGCACCTGAAAACGATGCTTCATGGACGGGGTTAAAGTACGCGTTTTCTAAGATTTTCATGATTATAATTTCAGGTTAGCCCAAGTTACACGTCTTTTCTTATTATGATAGCCACCACCTCTCTGCTTATCTCCCTGTGTTTGCCGTGCTGGTGATCTGCTCTCAGGACCGCTGAAAAACGCTAACTGGTCCGTATCGGGTGATCCCTCGCTGCTCGTACTACTATCACCAGACTGCGAATGACGCCGTGGTGTATTAACTCTAGACTCCGCCCACAACTCCTCATTACCAATAAATTCCCGAGGGGCCTTGATCGTTCGGAGAACTTTGGCAAAGGCACCGCGTCCAGCCGGATTAGGTATTTTCCTAGCCCTCATAGCATCGTTCACGAGATCAACAATATTTGAATCCTTTATTGGTTTCCCGCTGACCAACACGACACCGTCAGAATCCCAAGAAAAATTAGATCGTCGAGCAGTACGCAAACGGCGAAGCAGTAGTTTCGCTTTCACGCGAAATTTAGCTGGTACACTCTCAATTATAACGGCATCACTCATACCGTCACCGGTTTCGTCTTCTTCTCTTTTTCTATCATAGTCAGACTCTACAGCGTGTTTATTCTTCATAAGGCCTTGGTACTGCTGAGCTCTCTCATCATCGATGAAGTGGAGATAACGCTGTAGTACAGTCAAGTACGCCGCCCACTTTTCTCGCTCATCCTTGTATGTGCAGGAATGCAAAATTTCATTCATTTCCGCGTCTAATCGAGCCAGCGTACTGTCAATACCCCGCACTGGCTGTGCTTGAGGCGCATCCGCGTTAAAAACAGGCTGCGTATGACTTTGTGTGTTCAGGCGCGTTAGATGCTCCTCCGGCACGAGTACCATTTTTCTTGCGTGATCCATTATCCACGACCGCCGATTAAACTTGATAGAACAGTACCTAGTATTGGTGCTAATAAGAGATGTAGAAATCCACCGCTTTGAACAACAAACCGTTTTTTACTCTTCCAACAGCCTTTTTTGAGGCTAAACGCCGGAGAACCGGTGCGTGTCGGCATAATTTTTTTCTCTGGTCGGGCTTCAATGGTACATTACCGCAGAGAACGTTCAACGCACACTCACAAATACAGCGGATAATGCTCGGATCCGCTTTGCGTAAAACAGCCTTGCGCTGCTCCTTATTCAGGTGATGAAGAGCACGCAATATCGCAACGTGTTTTTTGCAGAGCGGTGAACCACCCTGCGCCATTACGTCTGATGAACTGCCGACCGTCCTGATGTATCACTCCTTTTTAAACCCTTTGCATGACATGTCTTTGGGGATGTGGTCCCCCTAAGAATGTACCACACACACTGACAAACGGAGTGACTAGCACTGATTAGTTTTTTGTGCGTGTCAGATGTATTACGCACTGTGTTGGGTTGTTCAAATACACTCAATATAGCTATACATTTTTCGTGACACGACGATGCTTTAGGCGCCATTACATGCGCTGAACTGGTAATTCGCATGTGTCGGAATTACTTTTTAACTTTTTCCGTGGTATGTACACAAAATGATGGGTGTCATCGGGGAAAATACAAGTACGGTATCTACAGTTATCAGGCGTTGATTGTTTCAAATCGAGTAACAAATAACCATGCGGTTTGGATGTTGCATCGTGATAGGCCTCTTGTAGAAATCGCGGGTTTTCCGGATATACCTGGCGCGCGAGATGTTGGATTTGAGCACGATCACGAGGATTTTTGAAAATTACGATATAATTGGCATTCAATGAAATATCGCGCTGACCGTGTCCTTGATGGAACAAGTTTTGGGTAATAAAAATAACACTCAGGTTTTTATGATGACTACCTTTGGTGAAAAGATCTACAACGCTGTTGTTCGACGCCTCGCGCATCAAATCGTCGATTATTATGAGTTTTGCACGAGGATCGTTCGCGTAATCGGCACTCTGAGGCAAGCCTTCATGAAGTTCTATTGATGCACCATACTCTGTGTATGCTGGTTGCCACTCGGAATAATAGAAAATAATTCTCTCGAATGGCTCACTGTTCATTCGCGATATAAACTTCAAAAACTTTTTTACAAAGTACGTTTTACCACAGCCCGTGGGGCCACATATCATCGAGGTCCAGGGATGCTTCCACCGCCTATCCATCTCTACGAATGAGTGTATTTTCTATACAACAGTATATATATATATATATATATAAAGTATTCAGATATTCGGTATATGTATAAAGTTTTATTTTACAGTAACAATATAAAGGTTTACAGTGTTTAACAGTATTTACAGCATTTACAAAAAATTTATAATATAATTTTTCATAAACTAAGATCTGTAACCGTAAGGGAGCGAACCATACTCGCCATGGCGCCTTCGTTTCACGCTCGATGGCATACAGGTTTTTGTTTCAGGACGCGTAACGACCTGGTGGTATGCTGTCCGTCTAATAGCGTCGTAGCGTAATACAACAGGTACCTGTCTTTCACCGGTTACAAACGAGCGCAGAGAATTATAATTGATTAATGAGTTGTTGGTAAAATTGAGTGTTATACCCTTTACCTTGCACACCTCGTTTTCGGAACCATCGGGGCACTGCACAATAAATGAATAAAATTTCGGACCGCCTGAAACAAAACTTTTTATATAACTACCCTCACCATAAGAGCACAACTCATCGGTAAGATCCCCTAAAAGTTGACCGGTCGGAGGCTCATATTCACAGGTGTCATTCTTCTTCGATACATATATTACAGAGTCTGTATCACAGTATAGCGCACGAGGACCCAAGCGCTCGAGATAACTATATAATTTCAAACGCGCTTGTGCTGTTGTATATGCTGCTATCACAACGTTTGCTATATCAGAAGGTATTACAGCAGTGTCGATCTTCGTGTAATTAATATATAGTATCTCGTTATTAACAGGTAGAATACCTGTGATTTCATATTCAGGACTGGTCAATAATTCCATGAGCTTTTCAAGAGACGAAATTATTGTCGTTTGCGGTAAGTTCTCACGCTGACCGAATTTACCCCAAAAAGAATTAAGGCATAGTTTAGCTACATAACGTAATCCGGGATTTTTTCTAATATTGCAGCGGTCTAGCTTAACACCTTCAGAGCTCTCAAAAGCTGTTATGTATTGCTCTTGCGCCGTTTCATCTTCCAAACAACTTTCGGGCCAACCGCTCGCCTCCTGTTTGATTTTCAGAAAGGTATTTATATATGCAGCAAAGAGACCCCCCTCTTGAGTATCACGATTGAACGGTGTGATCTCATACTGCCAAATTTCGTATACTTTGATAACTATATAACCGCATGAGATAGCTTTGCGTAGCTCATCGACCACCCATGTACCATCGAACATACGGTCAGAAGGATCTTCATGTGTACATGTTTCCGGGTTCATACTTTCGGAACAGCTACGGCATAGAGGAAACAATAAGCGGTGATGCATACGCACCGGTAATACGGGGTGATAAAGATTCGTAGGTGGTAATACGCAGCATTTAACAAGACCCTCTACGCGTGAAAGATCGTTATTATTTGGTCCTGTCAGCTCCATACATACAGAGCCCTTATATACGCGGGGGTGTCCTATCGGGTATTTACCAAATTTACAGATGTAAGGATATAAAGAACAGACATCCACATAACGTATTTGCTCCGAATTCTGGGCGTCGTAAAGCGTAACCATGTTTTCTGTACGCCCCCCAAAGAAAGCATCGCGTGGGTTAAGAGGCTCTATACCAACTAAAGGATGGTCCTTTATGAGTACACGCATTTCTGCATCAGTTTCTAACAGGCGATCGTACTCGCACTCCCAAATCTCTGTTAATACATGACCTCCCTCTCGAATCCTATTCGATATAGTTATAGTTTTTTCGAGACGTTCGTCCATCGATGTACCATCACTCTGTCGCCGATCCCTGTTTAAAGGGTAACATCGCGGACAACCGTGCCAATAACACCCGTGAAATTGTAATACATGAGAGGTATCGTCTGTTTTGTAGTAACCGTCTACTAGTAAATTTTGCAATACTTGAAATTCGCGTCCCCGGCCTGCATGAAGAATTCGTTGCCCTAGAGAGTGCTCCATCCACACGAGCCATGAAACTGCCTTTTTAGATTGGTTATGAGCCCATCTGTAGCCGTTCGTTGGAATAATACCTATCGTGTTATCTTTCAAAAAGTTTTTACGAAAAACGCGAAAACAAGCTGACGCTATTGTTGTACACTCTTCGAACGGACAGACATTGCCGCTGGCAATAAACATATTCCGAAAAGCCATACACGCACGCCTTAATATCGTAACATCTGTCGTGCAATAATCAACAATTTCTTTCTGAAAATTGAACAGATAATTACGATCTTTCAATGCCCGGTACCACGCAAGAAATTGTTCGCGTTCGCCAGCACGCAGTGTATCAGGTGAATAATATTCCAGGCTTGGTAGAGGACCTTCATAATTTTGGTTTTCAGGTCTATTGAATAAATGAGGAAAAGTGCCTTTTGTGACAGTATTCGCGAGACCAAAGGCTTTTGGTAGAGCGCTTAAAGACATATGAAAGTAGTGTAGGCTATCGAGAAACACAAGATTTTCAAGTCGCATCGTAATTATTTTTGTACCGTTCATGATTAGCGATGGTAGCTGTGTCTTTTTTTCTTCGATTAAAGACCGCAGAATAAACTGCGCATCAAAACCCCCTGCGTTATGAGCAATACAAATTGTACGAGAAAACCCCTTGATACTCGTCATAGCTAATTCTACAAGCTGAGCTACGGGACTATGCTTGAAAACAAACTCGTGCACGTCGCAACATTCGCACGGCTCTGTTATGGTATCATCAGTACAACAAAACGTACAGAGTCGTTGAGCTACGCAAAGGTTTGGTTCATGAGCAAAAGTAGAGGTGTCACCCTTCAAAGGTGTGCACTGCTGTGTTTCAAAGTCATAGAAAATGAAAACTGCTTTACGCGTGTCTTTATATGTACGAAGACTTTTCATGAAACACATATGATTATTCGGTTCGTTGTGTTTACACGTCTTGCAGTATTTCACACCGCATATATGTTTCTTCCGTTCTAAAGGTCTTATCGTTTGGAAACACCAACGACAGCGTTTCACAGTTTCGCACACACTCGCTCTTCGACGGTTCCTGACTACAGCGACAGTCTTGTGTTTTTGCAAACACTGATCTCCGAAAAAAATACGATTACAGTCAGCACATTTAATGGCATCATCTGTATCAGGATTACAGGGCGGTAGCGTAAAACACCGGGGGCATTTCTTTTTTGAACATCTGTGATCATCTCGACGACTACTTACATTGCAAGTCGAGCAAAAAGCTCTACCGCCTACAGCGCCTCGAAGATTCAAAATAGGTTGAAAATGATGCGTGCGTTCGTAATATAATATATATAACGTGTATTTTATCGTGCCTACAGAAGCCAAAATTCGTTTTCTACCATCGAATAAAGGTTTTTGACGACGTCCCAGAGTTAGAAACTCGTATACAACAATAGCAATACCATCGCGCATTAAATAATCTTGATATTGGGCGATCTCATATACACCGCAGCCGTTTGTAGGCACAGTGATATTAGCAGCTCTTGTAAGATTAATAGCTTCGTTTTTTTGCAACGAACCGTTAATCCGCCTAATACGTTGCCATCTAGTATGTAAGTCTCCCGAGCGTATTTCACCCCTCTCGGCATATGCGCGTGCTGCTCCCAGTGAGCGTGGTAAGCATAAATTATCAAAATTACGGATTGTCAATATCGATTTTTTCGTAACAGCCTCGTGGGTCAGACCTTTTCTACCACGACCCTCGACGCCTCTCACTATACAGGTTTTTATAATGCACACATCACCGATATTCAAAGATGCTGCACTCTGAGCAACGCTAGTTATCAATTGCCAGACATCTTCAAACGTATAGTCTCTGGCAGGTCGGAAGGACAACCATACTGGTCCGTGTGCTAAACTATCTGCTGTAAATGACATTCCTACATAGTCACTACCGGCACAGGTGCTGGTGATGTGTGTCAGAAGATCACGGAATGCACCACCGAGCCAATCTATTACAGAAGAACCTACGTGAGGTGGTCTGATACGCAGAGTAGTTTCGCGTCCTTGAAGTTTGAAACGTTTAAAATAGCGTGTGAAATCCCTGATGATCTCGAAGCGGTTTCCGGGTGGTTGAACATCCCTGAACGGCTCTGTACCAGTGTATGTACGCCTCTTCCCAGCGCCAAGCTGCGTCTCTGAAAATAAATACGGGTGATTATCTTTACATTGTTAACGTATACATACATTTTTCAAGCCTATTATCAGTATTATTGGTACCTTTTATATAATAGAATTCGGCTATTCATCAAACAATAATCCCTGTGTTGAATAACCTACGATAGATTACCCATTGCGTTTATTTGCTCACTAGAATAAGCGCTTTACTTTTTTAGATATAAAAGTAGGCTATGCTTACCAGAGTCGGTGTCATCCAAGAGATGTTGAAACCAATCATCAATTAACGGTATTGGTTCTTCATCGTTGTTCATCATATTGCCTTCTATCGGGTATTCCCATATCTGATTCTCATACTGGTGAACAACCCTATTATCTTTTACCACTTCTTCCGCCGCTTCTTCGTCTTCTTCATCTCCTTGCGCTGATAAAACGACGGCATTGCGATCGTCAGAAATATCAGCGTAAGTACCCTCTTCTCCTTCTTCTTGCGATGATAAAACGGGGGCGTTACGATCGTCAGGAATATTAGCGAAAGCATCTTCTTCTTCTTCTTCTTCTTCTTCGTCGCTGCTACCCGTATCGATTATTTCAGATCTTCCGATGCTTTTTGATCTTTGGCATAGTCCTGAAGGACCTGCAATCGGCTCACTTTGCTGTTCTCCATAGGTTTGTACCAGTGTTTCTAAAGAAGAGAATAAGAATAAAGTTAAGCACGCAATATTGAAAAATCAATGGTTTTGTTACACGAAAAGAATTTCTTATTAATTTTTATTATGAAAATTTGTACGTTACATTAAAAATTTACTGTTAACTTCAGTAAAAATTCTTGAAAATATTTTTAATTTCTGTCATGGAACAGTAAATTTTTTATTCATTTCCGTCAAATGTATAATTTATTTCCTAAAACTTGAAGAATTGCACATTTGTCGCTCGGCTACTATAATTTCATAGTAAAAATTACTTAAAGATTCTTTCCGTGCAGTTACGTAGTAGTTCGAAGAATGAATATTTATAAATTTTAGATAAGTTAATCTAAATACTTACGTTTCACGATATGTTTCTCCACATTTTCTACAGTGCAGACAGCGTCTACAAGAGCAGCTTCTTCATCACTCGATGCGTCCCAAAGTTGCCGATAACCTATTATATCATTTTCGCCATATTATGTCGTTTTCATTATTTTTTACAATTTGTAAAAAAGTACTTACTTCTGATTTCATCAGCAATACCACGAACACTCTGAGATCGTTGAAGGCCTCTTCTCTGTAAGTCCTCATACACACACGTTAACACCCTCTGACCCCGCAATATACCTCTGTTATACGCCGCCACTATGTTGCGCAAAGGCGCCCACCATATAAGGTACTTCAATCGATTGATGAATTTATCACCCGATAAATGTTTTAATTCGTAACACCACTGACTGTGGCAACGACGCCGTATCTGGACACTGTGCAGTTGTACAAAACGCAAAAAATCGCGAATACATTTACGAAGGGCGCGATCTGCCATCACTCACAATAAAATATAATGCACTGTTACGCTGTTCGATTAAGACTGTAACTTTTGCATCATCTTAAGTGTATAAAAGACGATCTCGCGCTCGTGTTTGATTTGCAGGCATTTTTGATCGAATCAACAAGGCACGTCTTGTTTAAAATATGCAAGGGGTGTCAGTTTCACGAGGCGTTAGCGTAGACTGGACGTCTTTATACATATAAGATTAAAAATTTGAACGTAACAAGCACATATAAAAACATCTCAAATGGTTTTTCTATATTTTTTAAGACCACATTCAAAAACGAAAATTTTCCATAAAGATTTAATTTGAACTACTATTAAAGAAGTTATGAATAAATAGTCAGAAAGAGCGGTTTTTTAAAGACGATATATTTTTAAAGGATAATAAAAAAATTTAAAAATTTGCCGTATTTCAAAAATCGAGAAAATAAAAATTCTGACAGCTATCCTGTTTGGCGTGTAATATAGTGAATATATATATATATATATATATACATATATATAATAAGAGAAGCAGGCTGTAGCACGGTCTCTGTCTTCCTATAGAGACATTTATAGTTCTTTCTCTCTCGCACACACACAGCTGCTGTAAGAAACAGAGAGCGCGCGACTTCTCATCCATAGTATAGGCGAGGTGGTGGTGAACGGTACGGGGGGAGGTACGCTACAGCTCGTGGATGCTACGGCATCTTCGCGAGCTCGCCCCTCTGTCTCTTTCGCTCTTATGCGCAACCTGCGGCTCTCTCTCTCTCTCTCTCTCTCTCTTGCACATAGCACTACCATGCATCGAGCTCTCCGCTGCGCGCATCTATTCGTACAACGCTCTGTATGCTTTCTCTCTTTCTCTCTCTCTCTCTCTCTCTTATCTTTACAAAACACTATTACGCTCTCTTTCGCACATAAAATAATCGGTGTATTTGCAGGTTTACAGGTAGTTAATTTGTTAATATAATTAGGAGGTATCGTATCGCGCACAAACGTTATTGCTTTTACACATAATAATGCAGATATACTGGTAATTATAAATTATTAAATTAATTTCAAATATGTTACGATATACGGCATGCGGTATACGTTCATTTTTAAAAATAAAAAATATACCCTCGCTAGTAAAATTAAAAATTTTTAATTTAAGCTTAAAAATTACATTCAAAAACCTCAAATAATTTTTCTCTATTTTTTAAAAGTACATTCAAAAACGAAAAAATTTCGCTTCAGTTTGGATCCCTATTGAAAAGTTATGAGCTAATAACCAAATGTATATATACGAAAACTGATATTTATTTGGTGTAAAGAAAATAAAAGACACCGCCTGTAGGATGGTCACTGTCTTCCTATAGACACATCTATAGTTCTTTCTCTCTCGCGCACACAGCTGCTGTAAGAGACAGACAGTGTGCGACTTCTCATCCAGAGCCGTCTCTCTCTCTCTCTCTCTCTCTCTCTCCTATGCGAGACTCTTAGTAAACGATTCCTTGTAAAACGCTGTGTCGTAGATACGTGACGGCCCCAGGTGTGCATTCCTCGTCACGATACATCTTCTGCGTAAACAACCGCCATGGTTTTATGTTGTTGTGTTTATGTCAGTTCTCCATAGTTAAACCAGTGCCTGATAAGAGAGAGTCAGAGAGAGCTGTGACGAGTATGAACCCGAAGACAAAGAATGTGCCTATGCGCGCGCGCGTGTGTTTGTGTGTGTGTGTGTGTTTATGTAAAAGTTTATGTAAAAGTGCTGAATCGTAAGTACGTGACGAGTCCAGGTGTGCATTCCTCACGACGGTACATATTCTACGAAAACACTCGTTTAAGGGCTGTGTTGATATAAAAATTATATACCATAGGTGATAGAAAGGAGTGTGGAGGGGGCAAAACAACGAGCTGTTGAAAGATCTCATCGCTCAATAAAATTCAGTTCTTATTCAGCAGCGAAACCGGTCATTTTAAAACTTATCGAAAAATGTGCGAGTACTTTGAGTCGGCAGTGCTACCGTCGAAATTTGATTGCGTCGTAGTGGATTTTTAATCGTATACGGAGATATATATTAGAACGCCATTGATGTCAACCGCGTATAGGCAGCTCCGCGAGGACCTTCATGAATACTACAATTACGCAGTAAGAAGTGTAGTGATTGACACCGCCAATGTTAAACCCGGGATGCGTTGCGTTACCCGCATCGGTCGGAATGTATACCGCGCGGATATACGGCATACGTCCTCCGACGGCTGTTGCGGAGTGTGGCTGATCGACGAGGGGTTTTATGAATTTGTGGACGGGGAAAACATCTATGTTGCCCCTCAATGTTTTAAAAGCCCTCCACCGTTGCTAGCGATGTGTGCCATAGAAGGCTTTGCCGAAGACGAGCCCGTAATAGACCGGTTCGGTGTTTTGTGCCTTCTTGCCAGTTTAAAACTCACGGCAACAGTCGTAAGTCGCGAGGGAGGAGGGCATATAACACTAACAGACAAAGACACCGGCATTAATGTGGCCGAACATTTTTTCGGAGGGTCACAAGAGTAGTGCGCGCGCGCGCGCGCGTGTGTGTGTGTGTGTGTGTGTGTGTGTGTGCTCCCAAATTTTTTGAACTGTGTGGTGTGACAAATAAAAATAATACAATAAAAATGAAAAGAACACAGTGCAACGAGAGAGGAAAACTGAAGAAGCGCGAAGCGAGGTAAAGAGAGACTGACTGACTGACTGATAAGTTTATTATGCACTAGCAGGCTATTGGGCAAATACAACAATAAGCAAATACATGAATACAGTCCAGAAAAATACAAAATAACAATAAAAAATAATAATAAAAAATAATAGAAAATAACATCGAATTAATAAAGATAGAAAAATGCACTTCTGTTAAAACTAGATTATTAAACATTAGAGCTACAAACTAAAACTAAAAGTAGTGAAAGCTAGTGACATCGCAACCGCAACGACTGGCGCACCACCTAGACTCATCAGACATAGAGTATAAGATAAAAGGTGAAACAAATACAATGAGTAACCCAAAAATTCAGATACCTATTATGCACCCTCCAATTCCAGCAAGTGGAAGCGCAACCTGCTCTTAAACAAGACGATGGAAGCCGAGGTACGAATGGCGATTGGACGCGAATGCCAGAAAAGCGGCCCGACAATCTGAAACGACCGGTGGAACGTCGTTGTACGATGAATGGGAATATGAAAGACCGAATTTTCAGCATGCCTCACAGACCTCCGCACCCCCGTATTTTCCCTGGGCATAATTTCGCTCAGGTACGACGGCAAATTAAGGTATAAAGCGCGATACGCCATAATGCCTAAGAAGTACAACCGCCGACCTTTAACGGATAGCCAGTTTAGCCTTTTCCGATACGGAGTAATCGATACATCCCTACGTAAATCATATATGAATCTGATGCAGTTATTCAATAATACCTCGAGCTTAGAGTTGAGGGCATCAGTGAGGTCGTGGTACACTAAACAACAGTAGTCAGAGTGAGGAAGAATAAGAGATTTGACTAGCAAGATACGAATATCAATGCTTAGTGCTCCTCTATGAAATTTCAATTTGTGAAGTACTCCGTGGACTTTCTGAGAGATGTATGCTATGTGTCGGTTCCATGACAGATCGGTTGACAGGAAAACCCCCAGATTTCTTGCCTCCGATACAAACGGCAGAACAGCAGACCCCAAGGTAATGGGAAGAATGGCAGATAGATCTAGCTCACTGATATAAGCCCTACTGCCTATAATAAGCGCTTTCGACTTACCAATGTTGAGTGCCAAGCCGTTACTATCCGCAAACCTAGCAATGACGTCTACATCATGAGTGATTTTGGCTATTCCATCATTTAATTCAGCTGGACAACAATGTAGATAAATCTGAGTGTCGTCAGCGAAGAGCATGTGGTTGCAATAGCTAAGGTTCGCAGCAATATCGTTGATATATAACGAAAACAGCAGGGGGCCGAGGACGGAGCCCTGCGGAACACCAGCAGACAAATCAATCAAGTCAGAGCAGCCTCCTCGGCCGTCCATGACTGCCTGGGATCTGCCAGTCAGGTACGAGTAAAACCATTTTAACGCAGCATCAGAAAACCCTAGTAGCTTCAATTTTTTGAGTAGGCGTAGGTGAGGCACCATATCAAAAGCCTTACTAAAATCGAAGAGGACAAGAATAGTAAGTTGTCTGTCATCCACACCTCGCCGAATATCGTCCGTAACCCTTAGCAGGGCGGTTTGCGTACTATGTACGCGTCTGTACGCCGACTGCCTAGGATCGAGAATATTTTGGGATTCCAGATAGCACGCAATTTGATCGAAAATAATCCTTTCGAATATCTTTGAAAACTCCGGAAGTATAGCAATTGGCCGCGTGTCAGAGGGCGATCTCGGTGTTTTAGCCTTTAAAAGCGGATGAATGAACGCCAACTTCCATTTGTGCGGAAAGTACGAGAGCTCGATCGAAAGATTGAAGATGCTCGTCAGATGCGTAAGTAGCAATGGGAGCGAATTGGAGATAATGAAGTTCGATATGCCATCCGGGCCTGAATGAAGCGAAGTGGATACGGAACGACTTATGCAACGCAAGACAGTCTCACCCGATACACTTGCGAAAGAAAAAGGGTTCTCGATGCTAGGGGTATCTGACATCATATCGTGAAATAAGTGATCGGTAATCGGCGGAGAGATAGCCGAGACGGACCCATAATAAGAATTTAATTCATTAGGTGAAAAGAAGTGCAGTGGAGAAGAGAGAGACGGTCTAACAAGGCCCCAGTGTCTAAGTTCAGACCACATAGATTTTTGGTCACGTATCAAGTTTAGTTTGGATAGAAGAAAGTCCCTCTTAGCTCTTCTAACGGCCACTGTGACACGATCGCGAACCAATCTGTACATGACAAATCCCAGAGCATTGTTTGTCCTTTTGACGCGCTAATACAAGTTATTCTTCTCCCAAATGCTATCCCTCAGCTCATCTGTTAGCCATGGTGTGGGTGGTTTCCTAGCACGAAATCTGGTGACAGGCGCATGCTCATCTAATGCATAGCAGAGTGATTCGGTAATAGCAGTAATCCGAGCATCAAGCTGCATGGCGGTACTGATCTCTGCTACATCGGAGGTGATCTTCGATGCAAGTAAGGCATCAGCAGTGGCAAGAAAATTACGGCCACAAAAATTCGTCAGATTACGCTTAGAAATCAGACGAGAGGAGTCCGAGGACAAATAAATATTGTACTTAAAAGATACAATATCGTGGCCAGCGATAAAGGGAGAAGACGACTTGTGAAACGATACTAGTTTGTCCTCGTCATCTAAAATAACGACATCCAACCACGAGTCACTATGCGCCGTGTGGTACGTGGCATCAGAGGGCACGAGAAATAACGAGTGAGAATAAATAAAGTTTTTAAGATAGTTAGCCGTATAGTCATTCAACAGAAGGTTACAATTCAAGTCACCCATAATGATAATATTTTTGAAGAGGTGAGCAAAACGAGTAAGACTTGATTCAAATTTATGAAAAAGTTGACCCTTTGGCCTCCTATACATAACCGTGAGCAGAATAGACTCTCCACGGGGCAGAGTTAACTGTAAGATTAAGAATTCCGGAGCATTCGAGAATATGTTGGGAGAGGCATCGAGAATCTTGGCAGTGAGTGACTTATGAATGTAGCAGGCAACACCCCCACCTTCCTTCCCTTCCCGATCGTTTCGAATAAGGAAATAATTGTCGATGCTGACTAAGTTGTCGTGGATGTGCTCATGTAACCACGTCTCCGAAACCGCGATGATGTGATGCGGGTTTCGTTCAAAGTATATTCGCACAAGGTCAATGTGACCCAGTAACGAGTTAGCATTGAAGTGCGCAGCCGTTAGATAAGAAGAAGAATTTATCACAAGCTGTGTACACGAAGAATCTTGTGAGGCAACGATTTGAGGAGTAGGTAGTCAGACTAACTTGGCCAGGTCGTCTACGGAACTGATAGTTATTACCGGTTGCCCATTGTCTTTTTTGGCAAAAATTTTAGAGTCTTTGACCCATACATATCTGTACGACGCCCTAGCAGCTTGCGCTTTCGCCAACCGTAGCAGTTTATAACAATCTGCCGATAGCATTTCATTGATGAATATGTTGCCTCGCATGTTATTGTTAAAAACATCGCTAACACTGAGATCGCGCTTTAATTTCTTAGCGTTAATAATGGCATCTCGAACAGCAGACGATGTGAGCGACACCGCAATGGAAAAGGAACGCCGAGGGGAATCCTGAGTGCGCGACGTACTGGGTAGTAAATCGTTTGACTGAGCTTTTCGCGCCATGACCCGCGCTGACAGTACGTGACAAGCAAAGTCGTTGAGCCCAAGTGCGGCTAACACTTTGGTTATCAGGATTCGCGGAGAATCAGTCAGCGAAGCTGGTATTCCCGCAACAACTATTTCGCTGAGCTTTACACTATGATTTTCACTCGAAGAACCTTGGCTAGCTTTTAGTTGCGCTATTTCCCGAGAGAGTGCAATATTATTAGCCTCAAGAGCGGTGATTTTTTCTGAGTTTGCTGATATAGCTTGTACTAATTTCGGTATATCCGCAAGTGCAGTACTGATGCTTGCCATTGATACTCGAAGATCGACGGCAAGCTGCGCGGTATTAGAATTAGACTCACGCACAAGAGCAGTGAGCGTTTCAAGTGACACAGACGCATTATCATTTGACTGTGAGCCTTGCAATGAGGTTGATGATGTAGACGGATCAGAATTCATCGTAGAAAGGTGAACTAGACAACACTCATTCACAGACCTCGAACCCAAATAATATCTCACACACCCGGGGTGAAACGCACGATGGCAGAGCGAGCAGACGGTTGAATTACCCGCGATCCCTCTATTACACCTATAGCATGGGCACGGCATACGTACAGTAATAGAAGGAGATCATATAGAAACCAAACAAGTCGCAGCAAGGCAGCGGTGACGCGGTGAAAGTCGCAGTATCGATAATGTAAATAAACATGCGATCGATCGGTGAGTATTGTAGATCGTAGAGCTCTGTCCTTAGCACGCCAGCTCAGCAGGAGGTCAAGTGTGGTCGTTCCTCGAAAACTGGATGATAATGTTGGCAATAATGATAACTGCTTGCCCACGCAAGTAGAAGAAGCGATGATTCGCTGTGTAGACTGTTGAATACGGTGAGCGCATGCGCAGAAGGTACAAGCAGATGCGACAACGAGCTGCCCGCACCGAACCGTTGCTCTCCAGAATTAGGTTAGGAAAAATGTCAACGCTATTTCGCCAATTTTCCCAGCTGTGCTGATCCGCAGAGGTGTAGTAGATGGGAAATATCGACGAAAAGCGTTATGTGCATGCTTTAAAACTGGAAGCAAAAATGCCCGTGGGCAGAAACGCAGCAGAAAAAGGCCTTTTGCAGAGAGCGATTGCGAATGTGTAACGAGTACTCACCAGGCCAGAGAGAGAGAGAGACAGAGAGAGAGAGAGAGAGAGAGAGCGAGAGAGAGACATCATCGAGAATGGTAAGTCATAGGCTTAAATATACATATAAAAATCTAAAGAGCCAGTAACGCTGCGGTAACGCTCGCGGAAGAGTAAACGCGCGCTTACCTCTATTAAAAAATAATAGAATAATATACAAATTTGTAATGTAAATAACAACGCGCCTCTATACGGACAGCTCCGCCCCCCCAAAGAGAGAAAATTTTATAATTATAAAATTAGCAAATGTTATAAAAAAGAAAAAACAGTGCGCCACTATGCCGACACCCTCCATCCCCCCTCCTCCACCCGCGCACCACTCCCCCCGCAACCACGGCCGCTCGAGCTCACGGCGAACTCGGCGACCGCGGAGTGGGGGAAAAGGAATGGGGAGAGGAGTGGGGGTGGCCATAGTGGCCGATATACTACTGACGTATCACTCTAGAGGGCACCAGGCCGAGAAAAAAAGAGTACAAATTCGAAAGGGAGGTGACGCGAGCACTATCGAAATCAAAGCCAGTGATAAGATGGACGAGACTAACGAAGTATCGGCATCGAACGAAAAGGCGCCAAACCAAGGAGACGCAAATCACGAAACTTGCAAGACTACTCGGGCAAAAAAGTTGCGTAGAGCTCGCAGGCAACGGAGCGTCGGAGTAAACAATTAAAGAGTCGAGTGATCGGGAACATATTTCAATTAAAGACGGTAACGGATGCGAACATTAAAGGTTGGTATCCGGGAAAATCGCTCGGGCTTTAGGAGAAGGGGAGGCAGGACCGTTGAGAGAGCTCAGTCACGAACGAGACATCAAACAAACAACATGCGCTATCAGACAATAAAGACGGACGAGCTCAAGGGCGGCCAGTTCAACGTGCGGATCGTCGCGGTGGCATCACCGGAACAATTATATCTACACGTCGAGTATGTAGAACCAGATCCCCGACGAGTGCTGGCGGCAATAAGCCGAATTCGCAGGACATCGGCGGAGGTTCACCCCTGCATAGAGAAGGAAATGCACGAGGGAAACGGAATCCTGTACGATGACGGCAGGCAGTTTCACCGCGCGGTGATCATGGGATATGAGGAAGGCCAGGCGTGGTTATGGCTCGGGGACCACGGCGTAGACATCGAGGCTGACTTACAGCAGTGCTACACGTCGCCTCGGTGGACCAAGCGCATCGCGCTATGTGCTGTGACGTGTGCGGTCCGGGGTCTCCGGCCATGCCACGAGGACGGTTACGAGGACGAGGGAAATGACCGGCTGATGCGATGGGTATCGAGGAGAAGGTGGCAGGCAAGTTTCGAGATAACGGGGCCCGAAGGGCAGGCGCTGTGGGGCGAGCTGATATTGGAGAACGGCACGGCGTATCGGCAAGTGGCGGAGAGGTTGGCGGTCGCAGAGGTCACAGAGGAGCAAGACCCGTTCATTTGGGATACTCCGGGGCCAGTCCACTGCGATCCTAGCCTGTGGGAGAGCAAAATGGCGGCTTATCAGCCCCGACAAGGAGAAGAAATAACGACGGCGACGAGGGTGGAGGAGGTCGTCCGCACAGCCATCGACGGACCAATACTAGACGACCAGTGGTGGGAGGATCTCGAGACGCTGATCCTAGAGGACGAGGAGGACGAGGACGAGCCAGGAGATCGGTTTCTGTGGCTATGGCCACACGCGGACGACGTGGGAAGAGACGAGTAGAAGGGGGCAGAGCGACAACGGAGAAGATCCATATTTTTTTTCTGTTTATATATAAAAAAAAAAAAAAAAAAAAAAAACATTTGTGTAACCGGGAGAGAAGGTCAATAAACAATAAATAGAAATGTGACACTACCTGTAAGAATTTTCCTCGATTCACAGCGAGACCTACGTCATTCCGCTGCGAGCCTCGGCAGCGACATTCTTTGCTCGCAGCAACATATCCCGCAGTGCGCTGTGCATCTGCAGAAAATTCGGGGGACAATGAGACGACATCTACCTGGAACAAAAGAAAGGGATAATTAGACAATAGGCCGGCAGAGGGCGACCGCTTCCCACAAACGATATATAGGCCCACAGGGCATAAATACCCTGCGGGGAGACAGACGAGCACCTGTTTCTCTTACCTGCTTGTACGGGACGATACTTACACACCTTCCGACGTTCGAAAGTTCTGCCTCGGCGGAAAAGACGAATATCGTCTGGTCCCTGTGAGAAATTGTATCTGGAAGGCAAAAGAGAGAGGGTCAATTACGTGGCAGCAGCGAGACGGGTACCTACCTTAGGGCCCAGTAGACGTGACGTAGGGCGGTAACTCTAGTCTATTCCCAGCAACAAACCCTGGCCGGCTTTGAGGATATAGAAGCGTGGCGTGAGATCCAAGGCGCCCGCTACGGGCGCACACACGTGATGAAGTCAGTAAGGAGACAGTCACCGGTGTAATGTCCGATCACGAGAGAAGCAGATCCCGGTAGTCGCACTGAGAAACGCCCTAGGGAAAGAAAAGAAAGAAACAATGTATGTTCCAAGTACTGAGTCGGTAATAAGAAAAAAGGAACAACTCACCGGCATTTGGCAGAATTAGCCGTCAACACGTCCGAGATAGCGCAAAGAATCTCGCGCACGTACAACCGAGATGACACAACGCGAAAAACAAAAAGGAGACCCGAAATTAACATCAACGACAACAAAAAACACATAAAAAATACGCGGAGACGAGACACACGCACGAACTATCACCGACGCCGCGGCCATTTTGGTTCACCATATCGAGGACCACGTGCTCGGTAAGACGAGCGTACCGAGAGCGAGCAGCAGCGCCAAAGAGATCACAACGAAAATCACTCTCCACAGTGAACTAATTGGAGCGAGAGAATCGATGTAGATCACTGACTCCCTGTATTACCTACACCGATCGATACAAATAAAACTTATCGCATTACCACAAGGTTGTACATCTATTTAATTCCCGCTCGAGCTCCGAATCCTGAGAAAAATATTAATGTAACGTGGAAACCGTTACAATATATATATATATATATATATACAGGGCGATTTTCCTAAGGTATAGCACCGTTTATTCTGGGGTAGATGGGACCATTACAAACAAAAGTTGCAAATAAACATTAGGGATATTTTTAATAGTTTACGAGATATGAATATTTAAAGTTGATCGAATCAGAGCGCGCCGAGAAGCGTTGGAGCCGCCCACTCTCCGTCCTAGCCGTAGATATAGCACAGTTTAGGGCGTTACATTTGGGGTTGCAAAATTCAGAGCAGTCAATTATTATTATTTTATTCCGCAGTCATTTTTATTTGTCGGGCATTGACTGCTCTGAATTTTGCCGAGCGCGCCAAATAAAAATGACTGCGTAATAAAATAATAATAATTGACTGCTCTGAATTTTGCGATCCCAAATGTAACGCTCTAAACTGTGCTATATCTACGGCTAGGGCGGAGAGTGGGCGGCTCCAACGCTTCTCGGCGCGATCTGATTGGACAAACTTCAAAAATTGATATCTCGTAAACTATAAAAAATATCCCTAATGTTTATTTGCAACTTTTGTTTGTAATGGTCCCATCTACCCCAGAATAAATGGTGCTATACCTTAGGAAAATCGCCCTGTATATATATATATATGTATATATATATGTATATATATATGAGTGGAGCATTCCATTTGCGATTCAAATATATATACAGCACGACTGGACTGCATAGCAATGTATACTATAATAATAATACATATAATTATTTTATGAACGACAACCAACAGTTTTTATTTGAAGATACCTGAGTATAGTATCACGAATGTAAGAAATATCCATTTCATTTAAAAACAAATACAATGAAAGCAGCTGTTCGAAATTCGAAAAAAATCATCTCATTATCTGTTCATTATTAGACCGACCTAAAAAACTGTTAAATGACGAACAGTCTTGTACAAAAATATTGTAAAGAGAATCGCTCAGTGAAAATCGATCACGGAAAAAGAAAAAAAATGTTCGTGGAAAAACGAGAATGATAAAATTTTTTTACAAAATTGTAAACTTACCGAATAAAATAAATCCGTTTCCGTGTAAGTCTTTTCTGTTTGTTTCGGCTATTTCCCATGGAAATCCTCTCTCATTACTGTTACACACACACATCACATCACTTTCACTGATATTTCCTGGTTCACTAAACACACCGCGACTCAATAAATGAAAGAAAACTCGTTATAACTCGCGACGAATTAAAAATAAAACACGTCGCGAACTGCCGTAAGACATTCGCGTGCCCGGCGAGCTGAGCGACTAACATACGTCACGCGGCTCTCGGGCGACAGTCGAGAGCGTCCAATGTTTACATTTTTAAAGTCCCTTGTTCTCGACGTGTTAGATCGCGTCGTGGATACGTCTCTCATAATAATGCCGGCTGTACACTCTCGTCGAGGGACGGCGAGGCTGGACGAGTGCGAGAGTGTACAGGGTACACTCGCTCCGTCTCGCGATGCCTCGCAGTCACTCGTGAGCTCTCCATTCCGAGTCGGTTTTTGAGCGCGAGTCAAAGGGCGCGGGATCGCGAGCGCGAGAGCGCGAGAGCTCTCGACGAGACATCGTGAGAGCACTCGCGCGAGCGTGTACAGCCGGCATAAAGTCGAACAGAGAGACGCCTCATATACACGCTCGACTCTGCTCCGTACGTAGCCCCAATGCGACGCATATCTATATATGTACTGTCGCCGCAAGTATATGGCTCGCTCGATCGAGCTCTAGGCAGCTTCTTAGGGCGAGAAAGATAAAACATAATATGCCTGAATTTGACTACACGGCAATCGGTCTAACAATGGTATCGCTCTTATCGTCGCTTTTTCTAGCATCTATAAAAATTTTATATCGCGTCTATGATTTATAATAAAATTATTTACAACATCAAACGAAAATGTTTGGTAGTATTTATTTAACAAATTATTTTTCAATAATTTTTTTAACTGTCAGAGATATGATGAAGGAATTTAAAAAAAAATCTTCAAAAACTTTGAATCCTCCAATATGCTACAAAAATGTTCATCGATGTGTTTTGTTTCGTTATGGAGAAAATAATTGTTCAATTTCTATATGCGTGAAGAATCGGTACTCGGTGTGGCAGCCACGGGTATTCATCGCACCGGACGTTTCGCGTATATAAATGGAATTTAATTTTCTCAAAACAGGAATAAATAGCATCGTTCTTAATTTTTTATAATGCATATAATGGTTAAAAATGGACGACAGTATTGTTTGAATTTGTTTTTAATTGTATCATCGACGTGAATGATGTGGGTCTTATTGTTGGTCGGGTTAGTTCGAGAGTAATCGGTAAATATTATAGTTTTATCAGTCGGTATTTTGCCATTTTCGTAGCAAAAATGTATGAAATTGTTAAAACGAAAAAAAAAATTGTCGTAGGGATGAATCGAACCATCGAATCCGCTGATGTCGGGTCGAGCTTATAACGCCTTAGCCCGCTCAACCGCCGCCGTTCATTTAAAGTGTATATAATGCGAATCGTAGGTACGGCCCTCGCTGCACACTGTACAGCGCTCGCTTCATGCTCGCCGAGACCGAAAAACTTGGTGGACGTTCAAAAACGCCATCCGAGTTTACGCCTGCTCTAATCATCCGATCGGATTGAAATTTGGAGGTGAGCTACAGAATGATGGCACGGGGTACCTGAGACTCGTCTTTTTTTAATATCAAAAGCGGAACTGCTTTTTTTTATAAAAACAATAAAATTTTCATATAAGCACGATGTTTCTCGTCGCGTTGATGTAAAAATTTCGTGCTCCATGGAAATATGCACATTTTGGATTTTGTTTTATATCATTTGATAAAAAAATGACCGAAATATGGCAATTTGAGTTTTTATGCAACGCGGGTCTAGCATCGGCAAGTTCGCCGGCCCGCGCGGCGGGAGGGGTAGCCACGAGAGTCGAAGGCATGGGCGCAGTCCTCGTGTACACGTTGGCCTCTGCACGGAAACCTGACGCGTCGCGCGTATATATATAGATCAGTCGACTCTGAAAAGTCAGTCAGATTTTGCATATCGTTAGTTCCTGACGAGATTACATATCGCGTCAAATATTTTTTTTAATTGCAAAATTTTTCGTTTTATGAATATTGGAATATTTTCCGACTTTTTAATCAATAAGTAATTACATACCTTCTTGCCTTTAATTTTTTTTTTAATTAATGTTGTGACAAAAGGACTATATTTTATCATAAAAATATTTACAACATTAAAAAAACTATTTGGTACTATTTATTTAACAAATGATTTTTCAATAATTTTTTTAACTGTTAGGGATACGATGAACAATTTAAAAAAAAACCTGTGTGTGTGTTCTTCACACATGCAAGAAGTGAATACTTCTGGTATCCGGCCTTTAGCCGGAATGAAAAACTAAAAATATAATCATTAAAATAATCGTTAAGATCATTAAAAACAATCATTTAAAAAAATTGAAAAAACTGTGTTGCGGAGCCTGATGAGGCTAACTCAGAGACCTGCGGAGCCTATTGAAGGCGCTCGGACAGAATACAGAGTCTTTCAGAAATCCTGCGGAGACCTATATAAGAACAGCAGAAATAATTTTCATGAAAATAATTACAATTACAAAGATTCATTAAAATAACAATTTAAAACAATCATCTAAATAATAATCTATTATATCCGAAGGCCCCGCAGCGCTTTCAAAGGACTGCGCAGGGCTTTAGAAGGCCTCCTACAGCCTCCGCAGGCCTTCTGCAACTCTGCGCAGCACTTTTGAAGGACTGCGCTGGGCTTTAGAAGGCCTCCTACAGCTCCCGCAGGCCTTCTACAACCCTGCGCAGTCCTTCGAACGCGCTGCGGGGCCTTCGGATATAATAGATTATTATTTAGATGATTCTTTTAATTTGTTATTTTAATGAATCTTTGTAATTGTAATTATTTTCATCAAAATTATTTTTGCTGTTCTTATATAGGTCTCCGCAGGGTTTCTGAAAGACTCTGTATTCTGTCCGAGCGCCTTCAATAGGCTCCGCAAGTCTCTGAGTTAGCCTCATCAGGCTCCTAGTTTTTTCAATTTTTTAAAATGATTGTTTTTAATAATCTTAACGATTATTTTAATGATTATATTTTTAATTTTTCATTGAAGCGAAAGGCTGGATACCAAAAGCATTCACTTCTCACGTGTGTGAAGAACACACACACACGTTTTTTTTTAAATTATTCATCGTATCCCTGACAGGTAAAAAAATGATTGAAAAATCATTTGTTATATAAATAATACCAAATAGTTTTTTTAATGTTGTAAATATTTTTATGATAAAATATAGTCGTTTTGTCACAACTTCAATGAAAAAAATTAAAGGAAAGAAGGTATGTAATTGCTTATTGATTAAAAAGTCGAAAAATGTTCCTATATTCATAAATAGAAAAATTTTGCAATTAAAAAAAGATATTTGACACGATACGTTATCTCGTCAGGAACTAACGATATGCAAAATCTGCCATATTTTTCAGAGATGACTGATCCATATATATGCGAGCGACGCGTTAGGTTTCCGTCCGAGAGACCAACGTGTACACGAGGACTGCGCCTATGCCTTCGACTCTCGTGGCTACCCCTCCCGCCGCGTGGGCCGGCGAACTTGCCGATGCTAGACCCGCCTTGCATAAAAACTCAAATTGCCATATTTCGGTCATTTTTTTATCAAATGATATAAAACAAAATCCAAAATGTGCATATTTCCATGGAGCACGAAATTTTTACATCAACGCGACGAGAAACATCGTGCTTATATGAAAATTTTATCGTTTTTATAAAAAAAAAGCGGTTCCGCTTTTGATATTAAAAAAAGACGAGTCTCAGGTACCCCGTGCCATCATTCTGTAGCTCATCTCCAAATTTCAATGCGATCGGATGATTAGTGCCGGAGTAATTAGGGATTTCGTTTTCGAGTTGCCGCCGAGTTTTTCGGTCTCGGCGAGCACGGAGCGAACGCTCTACAGTGCGCAGCGAGGGCCTTACCTATGCTTCGCACTGTACTCATTTTATGTGACCGTCGGCGGCGGAGAGGGCCGGGAGGGGTAGCTACGAGAGTCGAAGGCATAGGCACGGCTCGTGCCTATGCCTCACGCCTAACGCGCGACGCATTAGGTCTCCGTGCAGGGCAAAGTCCAACGGGTACACGAGGCGCGGCTATGCCTTGCTCTCTCGCGGCTGCCCCTTCCGTCGCGCGGGCCACAGCACTTACCGACCTCCTGAGAATGTTGCGTCAGCGCTTCGCGCGGAATTTCGTCACACTATTTTCTCGTTACGCTGACAAAAATCTCGCTTTTTTCTTTCATGAAACGGCATCCCTATTTTTGAAGCCAATTTTGCATCAAATTTAATGAAACAAAGCTCAAAATGGGCGTTTGTTGATGCTTTAGTGAGTGAGAGTCGGGAAATTTCGATCGAATCGGTGTACTATGAAGAATTGTCTCATTTCTCCAATGATAAGTCGAATCTGCAAAATTTTTTTCAAAATTTCGAAAAAACGCGACTCTTATGTACCGTTTGCCATAATTCTCTATGTACTGGCCAAATTTTAACCCGATCGGTTGCTCAGTGCTCGTATAAATAGGGATGCCACTTTCGAAGCGCTCGTCGGTTGTTACACTGCCTCTTAAGGTAGTCGTATCGCTACGCTCTAGTCATTTACTCCTCGACAAACTAACGAAAAAGTTTACAAAACATTAAACACTTAGGTCGCAACTTATTTTCGATAAATACATTTTTTATAGACATAACACTTATTAATTACCTGTAATTTATTGCAGAATTGAATAATTATTAGTTTTATTACTTGAGCAGTACTTTCCCACATTAGATCTGGCAAGGTCGAATTTCTGTCTCTGCTTTGACTATCTCTTTCTCTCTCTATTTAATTTCAAATTTGTTAATCTGAAACTGTAAAACTTTGATCAAAATGGTAATCTCAAGCGAAGTCCAACAAAATATTCGAGCTAGGTACTACCGGTAAACGTCGAGGAAAATGTATTTTGATTTGATTTAAATTATGTTATGTTATATATAAATTATATTATGTTTGATTAATAATCAAATATAATATAAATGAGAATCATTTAAATTAGAACACGCTCCGTGCAAAGACCACTCTGGATAAAGTGGGTTGCGATACGGACATTGTATCAGCCAAAAGTAGCTATAAAATATTATAAAGGTGATTTTAATTAATATTTATTTATTTATTTATATTTACCTTCATTATTATATTTATTTATTTATTTATATCAAGTCTTAAAAGTTACCTCCGATGTTGACTTGACAATTTAACCTCACTTTGACGTAAATTTCCTATGATAGTCACTTAAGTCCCTTCTTCTTCTTCTTCTTATTCCATTTTGTAGCTTAAGACGCGATCCGATTTTAAGCCATAACTAGTCGACTTGACGATTGAACCTCACTTTCACGTAAATGTCACTTTATGACAGTCACTTAAGTCTATCTTATTTGACTTTGCTTTTACACTTCTGTAGGGGCAAAAGGCGCGGCAACACTGTAGCGTGTGACGAGAGAAAGAGCGCGTGGCTGATGCAAGAGGCAGTGTCGAAGACGATTGCGAACGGGAAAGACGTACGAGTTTGTAAGACGGAACATTAAGTTTTCTTTGATAATAAAAATCTTTTCTGGACACTCGCACTACCCCTGCCAATTCCGGGATATCATATCCTAATCCTTTGCTAAATTCCTATAAACCTTGGGGGCTCGTCCGGGATAGTGCGATACCAGTGAGTGACGATTGATGTGTGAAATTGCGCCGAAGTTGATGCGCGTGATGTTCAGGGCGAATTAAGACGAAGACGTAGACAAATCGGCTATTCGATCTCAGACGAAAACCTTCGAGAGCGTCGTCCTGTCTAACGAGTGCGAGTTGATATATTACGAATGAACGTTGTGGTGTAATATAGTCAACTAACGATGTTGAAAGGAGATATTTAATCTCTTTCAGCCACCGAGTTGAGGGGCATCTTAAAACAAAGGGGATTGTCCGCTGGGGGGGCAAAGGCCGAGATGATAGACCGTGTGCGAGCAGCCGGCCTGAGCGGAGACGAGAAGCGAAATCTAGCCGAGGAGGGCGACGACGAACAGCGCGATGATTCGGGGGATTCTGATGCAACGACGATATTTCCACAGCAAGAGGAACTAGCACGACGTGAAAGAGAACTAGTAGAAAGAGAGCTGTTGCTGGCTAGGCGGGAAATCGAGTTTCTGCGAAGCATGAGGCTTGCCGAAGCATAAAGCACGAGTGCAGGACAAGACGTGTCCACCCCACCCCTCCATTCATTTGCACCGATCGCTACGGCAAACACACCGACGAGTGCACGAGCGGGCATAGCGACGATTGCCGATCTACTCAGCTATTTTGACGGAAAAACGGAAACTTTCGAGATATGGGAGAGACAAGTGAGATTCTTAAAAACGGCGTACAATCTAGACAATGACGCAACAAAGCTTCTCATTGGCATGAGACTAACGGGAAGGGCGTTCGAGTGGTTCCACTCGACACCCGAATATATTGAGATGACGTGGGAGCCTTTGTTGGCCGCACTACGGGGCATGTTTCATCGTGGTAGGAATAAGATTGTATTGCGACGACGATTCGAGGATCGCATCTGGAAAGATGGCGAATCATTCCAGGATTATGTGCATGAGAAAGTAATTCTGGGCAATCGAATTTCGATAGGCGACGACGACATTGTCGGTGACATCGTGGAGGGAATCCCAGACATTCATCTTCGCGATCTGGCACGTGTTAACAAATTCACATCGACGGAATCTCTTTTGTCGGCATTTGAAGAAATTTCACTACGGGGAAGAGACATCTCATCGACGTTCAACAGCGGAAGATCTACCGACCGGCCTGACGGTAGTAAGAGGAGGTACGATAAACACGAGAAGGGTCAAAAGGACGTACGCAGCGAGACGAGGAAAGAAGCGACAAAGCGTTGCTTCAACTGCGGCAAGCGAGACCATGTAAGCGCGGCGTGTCCGGAGAAAAACAAGGGTCCCAGATGTTTTGGTTGTGGGGAATACGGGCATATCGCGGCGAAATGTACAAAGAGGCAAGAAACGACTGAGACTAACTGCGTCGTAGCTCAAGGGGCATCGCATAAGCGTAGCGTTGATGTAAAGATAAATGATTTTTGTATTGCAGCGATTCTCGACACGGGGAGCGACCTGACGATCGTGCGAGCGAACCAATACATAATGATCGGGGCACCAAAATTGAGCGAAAACAGAATTCCGTTCCGTGGTATAGGCACCGAATCCAATATGACGCTAGGTGAGTTTAACGCGGCGATTGAAATTGACGGATATGTATACCCGATGTTCATTCACGTAATCTCAGACGATCTATCGCGGCACCAGTTGTTGGTCGGTCGCGATTTCCTTGATAAGGTCGAATTAAATGTTCGGCTCGGCGTTGCGAAAGTCCGTCCTGTATCAGAGGAACCCGCCGAAAATAGTTCGCCGGATGTGTATCAAATTGATGTATGCGAAAATATCGATACAAATGCCGGGTCACTAGCGACGATTGAAAACGAGAAAGACCGAACGACTATTCAAAACCTTATTGAAAATTATAAACCAACTCGAACACGTGACATAGACGTAAAAATGAAACTCATCCTTAAGGACAACGAACCTGTATATCAGCGAGCGAGACGTTTAAGCGCTATCGAGAAAGATGAGGTAAACGCGCAAATAGAGGAATGGTGCGATAATGGCATTGCGCAACCGTCCGTTTCGGAATACGCAAGTCCGATCGTGATAGTTAAAAAGAAGAACGGGGCAAGTAGAATTTGTGTAGACTACCGGCTACTTGATAAGAAAATTATTGAGGACCGGTACCCATTACCGTTAATCGCAGATCAAGTCGATAAATTCCAAGACGCGAAGATTTATAGTACGCTCGATTTGAGAAATGGATTTTTCCACGTTAAAGTCGAAGAGTCGAGTCGCAAGTTTACGGCTTTTATAGTCCCCGACGGGCATTTCGAGTTTCTTCGAGTCCCGTTTGGTCTGTGCAACTCGCCCGCAGTTTTCCAAAAATTCGTGAATGCTGTTTTTAAAGATTTGATGAAAGAAAAAACGGTTCTGACGTACATGGACGACTTAATAATCCCATCCGACAATTGCAAAGACGGTTTGATAAAACTGCGACGAGTCTTAGATGTTGCGAGTGAGGCAGTATTATTGATAAATTGGGATAAATGTCAATTTCTACAACGACAGGTAGAATTCTTAGGTCACGTCATAGAAAACGGACGTGTGCAGCCGTCTGCGAGAAAAACCGAAGCCGTCGAGAAATTTCCGGTTCCGACGAATATTAAGCAAGTTCAGGGATTCCTGGGTTTAACCGGATATTTCCGCAAATTCGTCCCGGGATACGCTCTGATATCAAGACCGCTGACGAATTTATTAAGACCAAACACGAAATTCTGTTTCGGAAAAATTCAACACGAAGCTTTTGTACAACTAAAGATCGCATTAGCAAATAAGCCGGTATTAAAGCTGTATCGTGTAGGCAGTGAGACCGAGCTCCACACCGACGCGTCGATGCACGGGTATGGCGCTATCCTCCTGCAGCGCGATAACGAAGACAACGCTTTCCGCCCAGTGTATTATGCGAGCGGAAAAACGACGGAGCTCGAGGAGAAATACACAAGCTACGAACTGGAGGTGTTGGCGATCGTGAAATCATTGGTCAAATTCCGGGTGTATCTGCTAGGTATACAATTTAAGATTGTTACAGACTACCGAGCCTTCTCACTCACTATGAGCAAGCGTGACCTTTGCGTACGTGTCGCCCGCTGGGCGCTCCAGCTCGAAGAGTTTAATTACACCATTAAACATCGGCCTGGGAAAAATATGGCGCACGTTGACGCATTGAGCCGAAACCCGATAAAAATGTGCATGCTGATCGACGAGGTCGAAGAAGGAATGCTCGTACGATTGAAAAGGGCTCAACAGGAAGACGCCGATGTGAAAAGAATAATCGACTCACTGAAAGGTAAATGCAAACCGGGATTTGTCGTTCGAGACGCTCTGCTGTTTAAGGAAGTGGACGAAGATATTCGACTCGTTGTTCTGAAAAAGATGAGCTACCAGGTCATACGACAGGCGCACGAAAAGGGTCATTTTTCGGTAGGCAAGACTGAGGCTATCGTGAAGAGAGATTACTGGATCCAAAATCTGCGTCAGCGCGTTGAGAAGGTCGTGAAAAACTGCATTCATTGTATTTTGGCCGAGAAGAAAGGAGGGAAGCAGGAAGGCTTCCTGAACCGCATCGACAAGGGAGAAGTCCCGTTGGACACGTTTCACGTCGACCACTTAGGCCCACTCGCCTAAACTAAAAAGAGTTACAAGCATGTATTTGTTGTGATTGACGGGTTTTCAAAGATCACATGGCTGTACGCGACTAAATCAACCGGAACCGCCGAGGTGGTGGACAGACTACGCAAACAAGCCACGGTATTCGGAAACGCCCGTCGAATAATTTCCGACAGAGGTACGGCTTTTACTTCGAGCGACTTTGAAAACTACTGCAGGGGTGAAAACATTCAGCATATCTTAACGACAACGGGGATTCCGCGCGCAAATGGCCAAGTTGAGCGCGCCAACCGCACGCTGATTCCGCTATTAACGAAGCTCTCATCGCCGAGACCAGACGAGTGGTACAAACACCTGGATACAGCGCAATTATTCCTGAATACAACGCCACAACGGAGTATAGGTATGACTCCTTTCCAGTTGCTGTTTGGAACGCGGAGCAAGATTTCGAGACGATCTCCAAATACGGGAACTGATTGAGAAAGAATGGATTGTAACGTTCGAGGGCAATCGAGATGAGGTGCGAGCGAAAGCGAAGGAGAGTATAGCAAGAATTCAAGAAGAAATACGACGGGGATATAATAGAAAGAGGAAACAAGCGGCAATTTATCGAGAAAATGACTTAGTAGCGATCAGGAGAACCCAGCGTGGTCCTGGCATAAAGTTTGCTGCCAAATATCGTGGACCGTACTCGATAATTAAAGTCCTGCGCAATAATCGTTACACCGTGCGCAAAGTGGGCGAACACGAAGGTCCTTGGGAGACGTCGACGGCGGCCGACTACATGAAACCCTGGGTCGAGGGTCTGGATGACGATGATGAGTATGATTCGGAACATCACGACGTTGAAGACGATGCCGGGCAGAGAGATTAACGCGATTTTAAAATGTATCGAAGAACAAGCGCATTCGAGGACGAATGTAAAAATCAGAATGGCCGAGTGTAGGGGAAAAAGGCGCGGCAACACTGTCGCGTGTGACGAGAGAAAGAGCGCGTGGCTGATACAAGAGGCAGTGTCGAAGACGATTGCGAACGGGAAAGACGTACGAGTTTGTAAGACGGAACATTAAGTTTTCTTTGATAATAAAAATCTTTTCTGGACACTCGCACTACCCCTGCCAATTCCGGGATATCATATCCTCATCCTATGCTAAATTCCTATACTTCTTAAGAGGTGACTGTGAATCATATTTTATGAAGCTCTACTTTTATAAGTTCTTTCTCTAGTCATTGCTAAAGATCGTGCTCAAGTCGCGACTGTGCATGTAAGCAGTGACTTAAGCTTATGATCAGAAAGGAAGTTACGACTCTGAATACGGGCCTAAAACATTTATCAAGTAACTGACAGAATTTCTTAGTATTTTAAATTGGTTTCTTTGTTTTTTTTTCAAGAAATTTTTACTGGCTCCACTTTGAACTACACCAATTATCATCGGGAGAAATAACCATAGTAGATAAACAAGGCTGCTTCTGAACCAACGCGTGTTAGTGCACACGTACATGTTACACGTACACACCCACACATACACACCGACTTCCAAGGGGGGGGGGGATCAGGCGTGAGGTATGAGTTACCCCATATTTCTTAACCGAATTGCTTATTTAAATTGTTATATGAGATATGAGGTGTGAGTTATCCGATCTTGCTTAGCCGTACCGTTTATTTAAAAGTGTCGGATAAATATTCTTTCATATCGCTGACCAATATCGGATATCAACAGCCGCGACCATATTCTTTATTCAACAGCCGAGTGTCGATAGTTCCGGTGCAGCTGCATATGAGCATCCCATATTTTTTTAATGTTCAACGTGTTAGAACGTCTCGCTGTGACGGCACAAGCAGAGCAGTATGAATGCTACGAGTTACCGATATTTCTTAATTGCATTGTTTGTTCAAAGTGCACTTGAACGTTTTGGGGTGACGTTCGATGTGGTACAGCGCACCGCGCTAACGACACAGCCAGAGCAGAGCGTTTACTGCAACGAGTGAGCTGCAATATCTAGGATATCGGTTGACACTTCTCCAGGTGTTTATTCAAAGTGCACTCGAACGCCTTGGGGTGGCGTTCGATGTGTTACAACACACCGCGGTGACGTCACAGTCAGAGCAGAGCGTTTGCTGCAACGAGCGAGCCACGATATCTAGGATATCGGGTGGCGCTTCTCCAAGACGTTTTGTCATAAACAATGACCACGGCCCAAAAAATTAGCTATCCTTCTCTTTCACAAACCTTAGAACGAGAGAGAGAGAGAGAGATAGATAGGTATGTGTATTTATTATGTAATTTAGCATCGATATAATAAATATAATATAATAATATATAAATTAGCATCGAAAAAGCACATAAACTAAATAAATAAATAAATACATGGCGAAGATTTATAACATAGAAACAATAATAGTAATAGTAGTAACAGCAGAGGGGCCCTACAAGCCCAGGGTAAGGGGAGGGAAGACGGTAAGTTTATGTACAAGGACGTGTATTAACTAGGCTCCAGCCGAGACAGGTACCAGCGCTTAAGCTGGACTTTGAAGGCAGCGATCGACGACGCCTCGGTGATGCGCCTGGGGATGACGTTCCAGACGGAGGGAGTCGCCACAGCGAAGGAGTGGCGGTAGGCGTCAGTACGGTGCCTGGGGAAACCAGAGACTGCTGCTGGGTACCCCTCGTGGGTCGAGCCGGGGGCGCAAGCAGGAACAGAAGCTCGCTGAGTATTGTCGGGGTTCGGCCGTGGAAGGTGTTGAAGGCGATGCAAGCCAGAGCAAATTCTCGATCCTCCGCTACAGTAAGCCAGCCGAGTGACCGACGATAACGCGCGATGGAGGAATCGCGGGGGACATTGAATATATAGCGGATTCCCTTGTTGACCAGCCGCTGAATCTTGAGGTCGTTGACAACACCGGCACCAGAGAGGACAGCCGCAAAGTACTCGACGTGCGGTAGAAAGAGGGCCGACACAAGGGTCTTCCGCAGGCGAGCATCCGTGAAGCTCCTAAGGTGCTGGAGCCTGTAGAGAGCATAATGGACTCTAGAAAACACATGAGCGATGTGGTTGTGGAAGGACAGCTTAGAGTCGATTATAACGCCTAGGTTTCGCACAGACGTCACCCAGGGAATGGTGTCCACCCCCTCTGTGAGAGAGGGAAGCTCGCAGGTGCTTATTCGATTTATAAAGCGTCGGTTCCCCAGAATGATAGCCTTGGTCTTAAGTAGGTTGAGCTTCAGATGGTTATTCAGCACCCACTCGTGTATTCCTGCGATGTCAGTGTTGAGCCGGGCGATACAGTCTGGGAGATCATCCGGAGCGCAGCATGAATAGATTTGGAGATCGTCCGCGTACAGAAGGCGCCTGGCGGATCGAATCCTCTCCCCAATGTCATTAATGAATAATGAGAAGAGGAGAGGACCGAATACAGATCCTTGTGGGACCCCGCGGCTAGTAGGGAGCCAGCTGGTAAGTGACCCATCCTCACACTTGATCGCCTGCTGCCTTCCAGAGAGGTAGGAAAGAATCCAGTCAACGGTACGGCTGGAGAAGCCGATGCTGCAAAGTTTGCGGATTAGGAGCGCGTGCGAGACCATGTCGAAGGCCTTCGGAAAATCGAACAGAATAAGTCGTTGAGTAGGCGGAGCAAGGCCGTCGAGGTGCTATTGTTACGTCTTGGGAGGGTTGGTTAACTTTTTAAAAAGCAATGTAAGAACTATAACAATAGCACTTATAAGTTGGGGGCTCGTTTGGTCGAGAATGCGCTCGACGGGGATGAGACCCCTTTGGTCGCTACCTAAATGTATGAGAACCACTATTGTCTTACCTTTGGGTGGAACACGTGGTCGATAGGAGGGCGTAGAGGGTGTTCAGTCGAGGGTAACGACGGTGATCCCCGTTGTATCCTCGGGAGGTAGTGGTGCTGGGGCCAGGTGAGCTGGGCCGTACCACGTAATCACGGGCACCTTCTGCGCTGGTAAGGGTGTCGGCTTCTGAAGGGTCGATTCACCTCGTATAATCACGTATAGGGAGTCGGAAATCTTTCCGACTATCCCTTTTATAATAATGTCACTAGTAATGACCGGTTTGGGTTTTTCACCTGGTCGATTTTGGATAAAGTCCTCGATTGCACGATATAAGTTTATACACTTGTTTACGCGGTTGTCTCCACGAGGTTTAGGGATGATTCCCTGAGAAATGAGTTGTACGATTTTATTAGCCCGTTTTACCCCACCTCGGCGCCTACCCATGGGAGCCAAGGCTTAGTGTTCACCTTTGCACAGGTGAGCTCAGGTATGTGTAAAAATGTAGAGGTCTGCGATGCTGGAGAAGCACGAACACAGGACCTCGTGTGTGTAGGGGTAGCAGGTATGAATCTGCGATGCTGGTAAGCACGTCACAGGATTCAAGCAAGGGTACTTATTCTACGGGATGGATCTGCGATGCTAGCAAGCACGTCACAGGATCCAAGGAATAAGGGATTGTGAGGATCTGCGATGCTGAAGAAGCACGACACAGGATCCTCAGGAAAAATGTATATTGTGTGTATGTAGTTTGCACTGTTTTGTGCAATAATGTGATTTGCCAGTGATGCTCGTAGGGTAGACCGGAGAGCGAAGGTAATTCACTGGTTTTATGAAATAATACTCGAACACAATTTCACGTTTAAGTATTTTATATTTTATTCCTTTATAACGCCAAAGTTTGCGGAGTATACGTTGTTACCTTACAATACGACTTTAATGTACGGTGTACTAGACTCGGAGTCCGCTCGGGTATATTAGACCACGAGATACATGTAGCGTATCGGTCAGAGGTTCACGGAGTACTACTATGGAGCTCTCTGCGCTTCGGACTTATAAAGATGCTTCTAGTACTCGATTGAAGAAGGAGCACTCTTTGTGTCCGAGGTGACATCAGCGTGCAGCGACTCGAGGTCAGCGATGTGTTTAGGCTGACCGGTGTGTTTAGTCTACCTCGCTGGACGCTGAGCTTATCTCTCGGATGCTCAAATATAGCGGGTGATTTCCACCCAAAGGGTGTCCCTTGATCAATTCGCAATATTCTTTTTAGTTATAATTAATTATAAATGTTATATAACTAATTATTGTTATTACTTATTGTTATACGCATGGGTGTGCGTGAATGATACACGGGCACACATGCGTATATAAAAGAACATACGTTTTCTACATTACTAAGATTATTATTAATGTTGATACGCATACATGTGTATTTTATTTGTTAAGAGTATAATCTTAAATATTATAAGGTATTGCGTCAAACCTGTTGGGGCTATGCTATTCTCCCAACAGCGATTGAGGCAAGAACTTGTGGTTAAATATGTACAGGTATTTGGTATACCTGTTCGGTAAGTATATAATATAATTTGTTGTATATAATGTATTAATTATACAGGTATTTAGTATACCTGTTTGGTAAGTATGTAGTATAATTTGTTGTGTATAGTGTATGTATGTGTAATGTATATGTATTTGTTGTTCTAAGTGCTGGTGTGATCCTGGGACGTAACACGTTCCCCCATGGAGACGTAGGTCGTGCCTCGTGGCTCTACCTACGATTGGCTAGGAGGCGACCCATGAGTTCAGGGTCAACACCAGATAGTCTCCTTGGTTCCGCCGTTGGTAGTAGCGGGTAGGAGCTCGTTGGCGTGTTCGGTGGTGTGTTCGGTGGTTTCGGTGGTCTTTCATCCTGTTGTTCCGGAGTGATGATTTCCACCGGTGGTTGATTGTTTTTATGGATCTTCTTCTTGTGCGCCAGCGTCACCAGGAGCCCAGCGATGGAGCTCCAGAGTGCGCCAAGGAGGTACAGACTCCACCCGTACAAGGAATGCAGCGCATAGCCATGTACGCACGTGTCGATGATCAATTTGACGAGTCTGATGATGAGAAACACTCCTATGACTCCAGCGCTTGCAGTCCCAAACTGCAGGAATCCATTCCATACTCTTTTAGCTGCGTTTTCAGCTATGTGGTTTAACGTATTTTCATCGAGGAGGCCCTGGAGGGAGATGCTTCCAGCGGGGACACGGTAGCCAGCTGACCCGCGGGCCAGGTGGTTAAGTAATCCCGGTTTTTCAGCTGGGAACATTATTCGGTCCCTCAGTTCCTCAATGTCAGTTTCGGTGTAGATGCCACTGGTTGCGAGATCTCCCGGCGAGGCGTATTTCCATGTTGGTCTGGTAAGGGGCCGCAGTTGTTGTGGCGGCAGTACTTCGACGGGGTGTGGCGTGAACCTGTACCAGGTTCCTTCGATTAGGTACTGTGTTGGCAACAAGGGGTTGCACTCGATCTGGGTGGCAGATTTCAATATCACACGTGATGTGGTGGAAAGGAACAGAGATTGGTTTTTGTATGATACTGGGAGCTCGTGATAGCAGGTGTCCGTTCGTCGTAGTTTACACTCGACAGGTACGCATTTTATGATGTGTGCTACCTCACCGGCTATTACGCCCATGTACCCTGGACCTTTCATCACTGCGTATGCGAATTTTTCGGGTAGTATCGCAGCGGTCGCCAATGCGTTTTGCAAAACTTGTTGTTCGAGTTTGCACCGCTGAATGAGAACGTCTTGGTATAGCGTTCGCATTTGGTTGCGAACATGTTTTTCAACGTAGACAAATTTCGAATTTATATATGTGAATATATCCAAATTATTTACTTGTATTTTTCTATGGTTTACAGGTGACTGGTTTTTGGTTGTTTCAAGAATAAATAATTTCGGATGTTCAGTTCTGATCAGGGTGTAGCCACACACACTGATAGGCTGGTGATGTTTGGCTAATGCGAATGTGGTAGCCTGTGTGTTCAGGGTATATATTTCTGGTGATCCTGTCTCGTTGTCGATGGTGTGCAATTTGGTGGCGATGCCCTCGTAGAGGACGTCGTATTTGGCGAATCCACAGGTGTCCGTGGGGATTGCTGTCCAGAACGCGGAGTTGCCGTGAACGTCGACGCAGGTCTCGTCGGCTAGTGGGCATTGGGTGCCGGATGGTAAGATTATTTTTCCCTGTGCCAGGTTGACGTTGGCGCGGTAGTTGAAGATGGAAACCGTTACCGTTGCGGTAACAAATACCTTGTTCCAACTCCCATAAGCATCACTGTATTGCGTGCCTTCGCAGGTGCCGTCTGCGTCGACCGATCCTCCCATTGTCACAGAGCGAAATTCTGTGGAGTTCCGGCGCAATCCGATTAGTTCCGCGGTAAAACTCAGCTGAATATTTCCGGTTTCCTGTAGTCTGCGGCAGGCCCGTCTGTCGATGTCCTGCAGATAGACCTGGCGGCCCCCATGGACAGCTGATCCATGAGAGTGCATACCACAGCGTGTAATAGTTCGGTCGATTTGCACCTTGCATTGATCGACCTCGGTGCTCTCGTACTCGGATAATTGTAATAACTGGATGTATGTAGAGGTTGGCTTCGGGTCCTGCAGCGGGATATCGCAATCCCCTATGCCATTGAGTGATATGGTGGTAATGTTCAGGGTGGAACCACTGCAGTCGTACCCAATCAGTGCGCTGCATCTTTGGATTAATAGGCTAATTGTTACTGCTATCAGAATCCGTCCCATCCTGCAACACAGGTTGTTTCGATTTTAGTTTAGTTAGTCGCAACTTGTTTGGGTGTACGACCTTGGGCTTTCCCTTGTATTGTACTATGATGTTTCCACTTGGTAATACATCGGTTACAACAAGTGGTTCGGTATACTGGTCACCGAATTTACCCAGTTTGGGTTCTCTCAGCATGAGAACCGTGTCTCCCTTCCCAAAATTTTGGGGGTTTAGGGATCGGTCGTAGTATCTCTTAGAACGTTGTTTGGCCTCCTTCAAATTTTCCATTGCCATTTCCTGCAGGCCGTGGATTTTTGAATAGAGTTCCTGGAGATATTCTGCGTAGGTCGGTTCTTCGATCTCTTCGATGTTGGACCGGCTGGATGGTTGTCGTGCTGGTCTCCCGAAGACGAGCTCGTGCGGTGTGAAGCCCGTTCCCTCATGGCTGCTAGTGTTGTAGGAGAAGGTGGCGAGTTCTAAGAACTGGTCCCATTCGTGTGAGCGGTCGACATATTGCTTAATATATTCGGCTAATACATGATGGGAACGCTCGATCGAACCATTTGATTGTGGTCTGTATGCAGTCGTTTTGTACTGCTGTATACGGAATTTTCGCGCGATATTTTTCATCAATGTGCTGCAGAAGGCAGCGCCTTGATCCGTGAGGAGGGCCTTAGGGGCCCCGAATCTCGCGAAGAAGGTTTTTGCTAGTGCGTCGCTAATATCCATTGACCCCGTTCCTTTCAAAGGAAGGGCCAAGGAATATTTAGTGAGAAGGTCTTGTATAGTTAGAATGTGAGTGTTACCTCTGCGGGTTGTGGGCAATGGACCAACAATGTCCATTGACACCTTGTCGAAAGCACAGCCCGGTGTATCTGTTATCACCATGGGTTGTTTTGTTTTGATTCTAACGAGTTTTTTGATTTGACAGTTTTTACATCTTTGAATGTAGTTTTGTATTTGTGCCTTCAGGTTCTTCCAATAGAAGTTTTGTCTGATACGACGGTAAGTTTTTGTGACACCTTTGTGTCCACAGATCAGTGAGTCATGGTTTTCGGAGATGATTTTTTCCCTCTCATCTGGCTCTGGAATCGCGACCAACTGCGCGCAAATGGTGAGTTTGATGGGAAAATCATGTACGTTATTTTTTATTTTTTTTAGAATCTCCTGCCATGTGATTGTATCGATTTTATGTGTTTTTGCGATGTATAGATTGTCGAGATTTAGTTCTCGTACCACGTCTCTTAGTGATTGTATGGTTTCCAATAGGTCATCGGTTGAGGCATTCGCCCTGAGGTCGTTTTTTATTGGCATTGCTAATAGTTTATTATTTCGGCGGTGTATTACCTGTACCCGACATAACGTCAGATTTTTAAAGGTAGGAAATTGTTTGTGTGTTTGCAGATCCTGTGCGCCTGCGTCAACCGGTTGACCTTTGGTGGTGACGAAGAACGCGAGGTTGCCTGATTGCATTGACAGCCTGTCGCGCGTCTCGGTCACCTTTATTAGTTCGTATGGTATAGATTCCGGCTCGAACATACCTTCGGACACGTCCGATTCGTTGTCGGAGGTGTCGTTATCGGAGTTTTCACTCGAATAATGGGAAGGTGCTGTTTCGTTCGCCTCTGTGTTTTCTATTTCGTCCCTTTTTCTCTGGGTTTCCTGGTTTTCTGTGTGTTTGGGAACCGTCGATGGTGTGGCTTCGAAAATAGTGTCATCCTCACTTCGTTCAGATTCTAAGTCCTCCCTTGCCGGGGCTACCAAGCAATCGTCTTGTGCTGGAGGATTGCGTGATAAAGCATCCGCATTACAGTTAATTTTACCAGATTTGTACACAATTTTATACTGGTAATTGGCTAATTTTAACCTCCAGTGGACGAGCCGATTGGCAGGGTCCTTCACGGAATCAAGCCACACCAACGGCTTATGGTCCGTTACCAATAGAAATTTTCGACCGTAAACATAGGGTCGAAATTGGGCTACTGCGTACACGATGGCGAGCAGCTCCTTTTCAATTGTTGAATAGTTCAATTCAGGTTTTGATAAGGTACGTGACGCGTACGATATTGGCTTATCTTTGCCTATTTCGCCCTGGCTGAGGACAGCCCCGATCGCGAAATTAGACGCGTCCGTTGTGATTACAAACAATTTGGTAAAGTCTGGATATTGTAATACTGGGGTATTGCAGAGTGCATCCCTTAGAGTATTAAACGCTTCGTCTTGTTTAGTCGTCCATTTGAATGTCGCTTGCTTTTGCAAGAGTTGTGTCATTGGTCTGGCTATTCCGGAGAAGTTATCAATGAACCTTCTATAATATCCCGCCAGTCCGAGAAATTGTTTTATTTTCGTGGGACTAGTCGGTACCGGATAGTTTTGGATAGATTCGATCTTTTTTGGATCTGGCTTCACCCCTTCCTCGCTGATCACGTGGCCGAGGTAAGCCACCTCCTTGCGGAGAAACTCGCATTTATCCGGCTGTAATTTTAGATTGGCCTTGCGTAGTCTTTCCGCAAGTTTTCTAAATTTGATCTCATGTTCCTGAAGGGAACTGGCATATATAACTATGTCATCTAGATAAACGAAAAGTTCATTGCCTTGTAATCCACAAAGCACTCGGTCCATCAACCGTTGGAAGGTTGCCGGCGCGTTTTTTAGGCCAAATGGCATCCTGTTAAATTCGTAGTGCCCGAAGGGGGTTGAAAACGCGGTCTTGTGCGCGTCCTCCGGGTTGACCTTGATCTGGTGGAATCCGCTCGCCAGATCAAACACTGAGAAGTACTTGGCGCTTCCCAGCTGGTCAAGTATCTCGGTTATATTAGGGAGAGGGTACGTGTCCCCGATTGTTTTCTCATTGAGATTTCTGTAGTCGATTACCATTCGCCAACGGCGATTACCCTGGGAATCAGCCTTTTTAGGCACTATCCATAGGGGCGAACTGTATGGTGAATCGGATGGTTTTATTATTTCATTGTCGATCAATTCTCCTATATTTTTCGTTATTTCATCCCGATGAGCCGGGGGAAAACGATACTGTCGTGTGAATACCGGTTGTTCGTCTGTCGTGGTTATTTTATGGTCAATAACGTTCGTGGACTGTAACGGTGTTCCCGGTATATGGAATAGATCCTTGTTTAATTCGACCATGTCGAGGATATTCTCTTGTTCCTCTTGGTTTAAATGGTCTAGTCTGAGTAATTTTATAATGTCTTGGCCTTCGGTGGGCTGACTGCTGGCGGTGAGTATCTGGGCCTCATTAACCTGAGTAAATGCCTCTAACTCTACCACGGGGGTGACTACGACGACATCCTCGTCGTTCGTGTTAAATGCCCTAAGATGGGCTTCCCCATTTCTAACAGTTACAATTGCGTTTCCTGCATAAATGCCTTTTCCGAGGTCCAAGCGGGGGACGTAGCCCTCCTTACTCAAAGGATTCCGAACAGTGACTATTAATACGGTGTTTGACCGTTTTGGGAGATTTACTCTACGGGTGTTTTTGAATTTTAATTCCTGACCACCCCAGCTAACGCTCTCAGTTTCCCAGTCTATTTTGGCTTTGTTTAGCCCGTGAAATTCAGATCCCAATATGGCTGGTTGTCGGGTTGGGATATCTTCCGCAACTACATGGAATTCTGAAAGTATGCCCATTATGTCTATTTGGGCTTTCCCTATGGTATACACAGGGTTGGGCGAAATGCCTTGTAGGCGTAGTAGCGCGTATTTATTAATCCGTACGTCGGGTTTCAACGCGTCTATTTTTATTAAATTTGGATCGGCCCCTGAGTCAACTAAAAACTCGGTTGGCCCGATCAATTGTGGAGAGTTTATCTCCACTATCGGAATGAACGAATTTCTAGTTACTTGGATACTGGCGTTGCTGACGGTTCGTTCTGGGGAGTTGACTCGTTCTCTTCCAGAACCTGTGTGGTCTTTACGGGGTGCTCTATGTTCTCCGGCCGCTTTGCACCCGAGGTAAACGGTCCGGGGTTTGCGTTTCCCGACGCTCTTTTTTCGTCGTTCTGACGCTTATAACACTGATGCTCGGTGTGGCCCGGTTTGTTGCAGTAGCCACAAACGATGTTGCTGGATTTTTCGCGCCTATTGTCGCGGTTGTGATCGCGGTTGTTGTCGCGGTTGTTATCGCGATTGTTATCGCGGTTGTTATCGCGATTGTTATCGCGGTTGTCCCTCAGTTTTGGGTTTTTCGCCCAGCATTTATCGATTGTATGTCCGAGCTTATTACAGTGATCGCAATTGATTTTCGGGAGGTTTGTTCCCTTGGAATTGGGGGCGAGACGGGTCTCCGTTTTGGTAAAGAATTGTGAACGATCGCGTAAAATTTCTTTTTCAATGCGTATCGCTGTTGTAAAGGCTGTTTTTAGGTTTGTATACCCTTCGACTTTTACCCGGAATCTAAAGTCGGGGGGTAATCCGGCGAGAAAGCACGAGAGTGTCTCGTCCTCCATGGATTGTATTTGTTCCTGTGTAAGTCGGGTTCGGTCAGTGTTGACGTAATCGGTGATTGCACAGTGTAGGTCTTTAGTTCGGGAGATGTAATCGATAATGTGTTCTTGCCGACCATTTACAATATTCCCGAGTTCACCTCTGTACTGATTTAAAGATTTTGAGGCTCCAAATATAGCCTTTAATTTACCGATGATTTCGTCGATTGATTCGAACACCTCGTCCTCCATCGCGGTGTAAGCTTGATCTTTTAGCTTATTACGGAGCAATCGAGCAATGCTCCTTTCACACTCCGGGGGGTACGACTCTTTGAGTCTTACACAGGCTCTAGCAAATTTAAGGACTGGTATGTTAGAACCAGTGAAAGTAGGTACGGACTCTAATCCGTCCTTGAAATTACCCTGGTGGTAATTGACGTCGCGTGGTGGCGGTGTTCCGCCTGCGCGACCGTGGTATTCTGCCCTAGTGGGGGCATAACGCTGACGCTGGGTATCGCGAAGGTCAGCTAATTCGTCTTTCATGACGTTATAATCTGCTAAGATTGTTTTGATAATTTCAGGGATTTCTCCGCTTTGGGAGCCCTGAGTATGTTCGTCAGCGAGGCATCTTGCCTCCTGCTGATCGTGCGCAAGTCGATGTTCTAACTCCTGGAGTCTATCCAGTCTAGCTTGGGTTTCCTTTTCCCTTTCCGCTAGTAGATTTTGTTGTTCAGCCAATTGCTGCTGTTTTTGGAGGAGTTGTCCCTGGCAGATTGCCAGCTCATCCTCTGTGAGGGGTTTTGAACCCTTAGATCGAGTCTCCATTTTTATTTGGGGATCTCGGTTTTTAAGATTTGAGGATTAACTCCTTGAAATTCTATGTTTAAATTTGATTTTTGAAGTTTTTGGGTTTTTGTTTTGAAAATTGGAAAATTTTAAGTTTTTATGTTTTTGAGTTTTTATTTTTGAAAATTTGAAAATTTTAAGTTTTTATGTTTTTGAGTTTTTATTTTTGAAAATTTGAAAATTTTAAGTTTTTATGTTTTTGAGTTTTTATTTTTGAAAATTTGAAAATTTTAAGTTTTTATGTTTTTGATTTTTATTTTGTTTTTGAATTTTTGACGTGTGGTTCGTTAACAGTTTGTTAGCGACAATATCCCACCGCTGTCACCATTAATTATAAATGTTACTGTTACGTCTTGGGAGGGTTGGTTAACTTTTTAAAAAGCAATGTAAGAACTATAACAATAGCACTTATAAGTTGGGGGCTCGTTTGGTCGAGAATGCGCTCGACGGGGATGAGACCCCTTTGGTCGCTACCTAAATGTATGAGAACCACTATTGTCTTACCTTTGGGTGGAACACGTGGTCGATAGGAGGGCGTAGAGGGTGTTCAGTCGAGGGTAACGACGGTGATCCCCGTTGTATCCTCGGGAGGTAGTGGTGCTGGGGCCAGGTGAGCTGGGCCGTACCACGTAATCACGGGCACCTTCTGCGCTGGTAAGGGTGTCGGCTTCTGAAGGGTCGATTCACCTCGTATAATCACGTATAGGGAGTCGGAAATCTTTCCGACTATCCCTTTTATAATAATGTCACTAGTAATGACCGGTTTGGGTTTTTCACCTGGTCGATTTTGGATAAAGTCCTCGATTGCACGATACAAGTTTATACACTTGTTTACGCGGTTGTCTCCACGAGGTTTAGGGATGATTCCCTGAGAAATGAGTTGTGCGATTTTATTAGCCCGTTTTACCCCACCTCGGCGCCTACCCATGGGAGCCAAGGCTTAGTGTTCACCTTTGCACAGGTGAGCTCAGGTATGTGTAAAAATGTAGAGGTCTGCGATGCTGGAGAAGCACGAACACAGGACCTCGTGTGTGTAGGGGTAGCAGGTATGAATCTGCGATGCTGGTAAGCACGTCACAGGATTCAAGCAAGGGTACTTATTCTACGGGATGGATCTGCGATGCTAGCAAGCACGTCACAGGATCCAAGGAATAAGGGATTGTGAGGATCTGCGATGCTGAAGAAGCACGACACAGGATCCTCAGGAAAAATGTATATTGTGTGTATGTAGTTTGCACTGTTTTGTGCAATAATGTGATTTGCCAGTGATGCTCGTAGGGTAGACCGGAGAGCGAAGGTAATTCACTGGTTTTATGAAATAATACTCGAACACAATTTCACGTTTAAGTATTTTATATTTTATTCCTTTATAACGCCAAAGTTTGCGGAGTATACGTTGTTACCTTACAATACGACTTTAATGTACGGTGTACTAGACTCGGAGTCCGCTCGGGTATATTAGACCACGAGATACATGTAGCGTATCGGTCAGAGGTTCACGGAGTACTACTATGGAGCTCTCTGCGCTTCGGACTTATAAAGATGCTTCTAGTACTCGATTGAAGAAGGGGCACTCTTTGTGTCCGAGGTGACATCAGCGTGCAGCGACTCGAGGTCAGCGATGTGTTTAGGCTGACCGGTGTGTTTAGTCTACCTCGCTGGACGCTGAGCTTATCTCTCGGATGCTCAAATATAGCGGGTGATTTCCACCCAAAGGGTGTCCCTTGATCAATTCGCAATATTCTTTTTAGTTATAATTAATTATAAATGTTATATAACTAATTATTGTTATTACTTATTGTTATACGCATGGGTGTGCGTGAATGATACACGGGCACACATGCGTATATAAAAGAACATAGGTTTTCTACATTACTAAGATTATTATTAATGTTGATACGCATACATGTGTATTTTATTTGTTAAGAGTATAATCTTAAATATTATAAGGTATTGCGTCAAACCTGTTGGGGATATGCTATTCTCCCAACAGCGATTGAGGCAAGAACTTGTGGTTAAATATGTACAGGTATTTGGTATACCTGTTCGGTAAGTATATAATATAATTTGTTGTATATAATGTATTAATTATACAGGTATTTAGTATACCTGTTTGGTAAGTATGTAGTATAATTTGTTGTGTATAGTGTATGTATGTGTAATGTATATGTATTTGTTGTTCTAAGTGCTGGTGTGATCCTGGGACGTAACACTATGACCCTCCTCAAAACCACACTGGAACGGGTCCAGTACGGAGTGGTGCTTGATGTAGTCCATGATTTGATCGTGTATCAGGTGTTCGAGGATTTTACTGATAGATGGTAGGAGCGACATGGGTCGATAGTCACCAGGGCAGGAGGGGTTAGGGGTCTTCGGAATCGGTACGATCACGGCCCTTTTCCACGCCGTAGGGAAGGAGCACTCACCGATGGATCTGTTAAAGATGTTAACGAAGAAGCTCAAAAGAAGCCGTAGAACAGGGAGAAGCATGCGCAGCGACATACCGTCCGAGCCCTGAGCGTTTGAGTGTGCGGACAGAAAGGTCTTCTCGACTCTCTCAGGGGTGACCATCGAGAGTTCTAAACACGGGCGGTCCAGACGAGTGGTCGAAGGAGCGATTTCAACTCCGGTTGGGTGCGTATCAGCAGTTGTGGAGACCTGAGCCAGTGACGCGTTCAAAGTTTCCAGATCCACCAAGGGACGAGACGGTGACCGATCCTTGGCAAGTCCTAGGCTTCGGAGCTCGCGCCACATCGCGGTGAGTGACAGCCCCTCTAGTCCGGTCCTGTAGTATTCCGTACGAGCCGCGGAGAGCTGCGAATATAGGGAATCCCGAGCCCGACGATAGACCAGGAGGTCACGCTCACTTCTATTGCATCGAAAGCGGCGATATAGGGTTCGAACGGTGCGTTGGGCAGAGCAGAAGTGGTCTAAGGGGCAAGTTTGGGGCAGTTGACCTTGACTCGGGTGATAGGAGCAATGGAGTCGAGGATTGAGAAGTACTGGCTGTAGAAAGATTCCGGTGCTCCGTCCGCCGAGGAGGACTCCGACGATAAAGAGGTCCAATCAACCGCACCCACTACCCGGCAGACCTCAGGAGACGTCAGGCGAGCGAGCTTGCGGGTCATGATGAATTTTGGTGTCGGCTTAATACACTCCAGCAACAGGACAGCGACTATAAGGTGGTGGCCCGCGCCCAAGGGAGTATCCTTCTCCCCCCATCCAGTGACCACGTCGGAGCCATCGACCATGCACAGGTCGAGCCAGGTTTCGCTAGATGCGGTGGTATGCGTGAAACCATGGTCGATCAGCCTGAGAGAGTTGTCGCTGATCAAGGAGCGAATGAATTGAGCGTCGAAGGAGTTGCTGAGCTGATCGGCGTTGAAGTCCCCCATGACGATTTTGTGGCTGAAGCCATCTGTAGCCGACGCGAGCTCCCGGCCGAAGTCGAGCGGAACGGTAAAAGGGACGTGAGGAGGACGATAGACCACGGCGACAAAGATACGAGGCGTGCCAGGGCAGCTCAGTTCGCACATGAGGTATTCGATTTGCCCAGGCATCCCACTGGACGTAGAGCGAGAAATTATTCTGGCGGTATAGTCTTCGCTGAAGAAGAGGGCAGCGCCACCGCCGTGGACGTTGCGGTCGTTGTGCAGGAAGGAGAGCCCTGGAAGAGCGACGACGGAATCCGGGATTAAAGGAGAGAGCCAGGTCTCGGTGACTGCGATGAGTTGGTATGGCGGCGAGTCGCCGAGGTGGTATCGGAGTGCGTTGAGGTGTGACCGCAGGGAGTTTGCATTAAGGCAACAAAAGCGATAAGCACACTCGGTGGGGGGCGATGGGCGAGCAGGACCTTTGGCTCTTTCCGGCTGTGCAGAATAGAGGTCTATCAATTTGGTGAAGTCGTCTGGAGAGTTGATAGCGTGGATGAGCCCGCCATCCTCCTTCCTGGCGAGAATCGTAAAGCCTTTGCGCCAGACGTACCTAAAACCGGCCGGGTAGAGAGATGCCTTAGCGGCCTTCAGGAGCCGGATAACCCAGCTGGGAACAAGATCATTCACGTTGATAATCGTCATGGGCGTAAAAACGGGCAGATCGTTGTGACCGAGATGCGAGAAGTCTATACTGGAGTACCTCAGGACACCATGTTTCCTCTTGGCTGCCAGGAAGCGGTTAACCAGGGCAGGGCTGCCACAGCCGACGACGAAGGGAGTCGGAACAGCCTCCACGCTCGCCGCGACATCAGTGGATGCTAGTGATGAGCCAGTAGGCCTCTTGCGGAGAAGTCGGGCGCTGCGTAGGTCCCCATCCCTGATCTCGACCCTCAGGGCTGCTGCGATGGCAGCCATGATCTGAAGGAGCGTAGCCTCACTGGGGGTGGCGAATACGAGGCCAGAGACGCACACTTCGGTTATTGGTTGCTGGCCTCTGGAGCCTCGGTGCATAGACAGCGTGTTTGAGTTTGTAGCCGCCGCGAGTCTAAACAGCTCCCAGGGGTCACCCGAACATCCCGGAGGGGCGCCAAGCTCGACGTGGTTCACCCGTGCCTCGAGCCTCCGAAGGGACGCACGTAACTCCTCATTCACCGTCCAGAGGTCGGTCACCTGTTTAGCCAAGGAATCCGTTATCAGCGGGAGTCTATCTGACGTTATCTTGAGCGCAGTTACGTCGTTGCTGACCACGCCAAGGGTCGTCCTTATCTGCGGGATTTCATGGAGGATGGAGCTGTGCCCCGTAAGGGTACGTGTAATGGCGTTTATCCCATCAAGCAGCTCAGACAGCGTCTCCTTGGTGCTTTTGGAGGGTCTTTTGGGCGCGGGCGCGTGACCCGGATCCTCGAGAGGGCTGTCTCGTTTGCGCGAGGAGCAGGTGGACCAAGGACTAACCGAGCTCCCTGAGCCAGTCGGAGACTGAGCAGACGTACTCTCGAACGACATAGTCAGCAGTGCACCCGACGTGTTGCCGTGACGCGACGAGGGTTACCGATTCTACCCGATTTTTACCGATTTTTACCGATTTTTAGGCACTTGTTACGGCACTGCAGTTAATAATTGCAAAAATTAACAAATGTATAGGAATAAATAGAAATAGAAATAAACAGATAAAACATAAATGTATGGTTAAATAAGTAAATACTTCAATGAATAAAATAAATTAAATTGTAGTTGACTAGTTAAGGAGTAAAAAATATCAGAACAAGTAAAAGGTAAAATCGCCGTTAAGTAATAAAAGTTAAAATAGTAAAGGTAAAACAACGTAAAGGTCGAAACCAAGAAATAAAAAAAAAAGACAATAAAAAAATAAATAGATAAACAAATAAATAGATAAATAAAAGGATAAATGTATGGCTAAGTAAAAAAAAGGTAAAGAGAGAGACAGAGAGAGAGAGAGATAAACGTTTATTATGCCAAGAGTACAAGACCCGAATGGCAAAGCTACAAAGATTCTCATAGGTACATAATAAAAATAACAATATAAGAGTACATTAATGCCGGAAATATAGGAATTGTTACGTACGGGTTTCCGTCGTAATTACGATATAAATTTATAGTTATGATTATTATTAGTCGAGTTTGTCAGGGGACTCGACGCGTGCATTCTGTCCGTTTTAAAGCGGCGTAACGCACCTCACCTGGTTTCTGTGTGTGTGTGTATGTGTGTCTGTGTCGTTGACCTGCTGACGTCGGCGAATAGCTGTGGAAGTCGGGAAGGTCGAATGAGAGCTTCTCCTAGGCCGTTGCGATAAGGCTCGTCAGCTGGAGACGAGATGTTTATTTCGTACGGTTGCACAGGGCGATCGTAGTGGCTTACACAGGCGCATTCGTATTCGACGCTGCCACTACGGTGTCGCGGTTTCGCTGAGTCGGCGGAAGGCGAGCGTCGGATTGCGGTGCGACTCGCCTGACTCTTACACTTATCTCGTTATGATCGAATGATATTGGAAAGTATTTAATGCTCGATATATTCCGACGCGTAATGCCGCTCAGGTAATTATCGCGGTACAGAAATATTTCGAGGGACGTGAAGCGCCGCTAAGGTTTGCTTACACGTATAGAGTTCTTAATTCTTGATTTCGATTTCCCGAAATCGAAGTTACACTCGCGAGACTCTAAGTACGCGAGATGTACTTGCCGCTAAGGTATGAGTACCGGTCGACCGAGGGCTATGTCCATCAAGACAGAGCAATCAATTAAGACTGAAGAGAATTTGGTCGATCGGTATCCTCGTTACCCTGGGGCGAGGGTATTGGAAGAGTCTCGTGGGGGTAACTAGGATGTGTCGGGTTACCGATTGGGAAATCGATTGTATCGATTTGTGCCTAGGTGTTTCTTTTGCGCGGGGTCGTTGGTATGACAGTGCTGATCATGCAGCGCGTGGCATCATGTATAGGTGTTTCTATTGCGCCGGGGTCGTTGGTATGACAGTGCTGATCATGCAGCGCGTGGCATCATGGTGCATTGAGAGTTTTCCGTCGTAGGTCGAAGTGTTTTAGGGAATCCCATGGCGAAGCTACGCGTGCACCGATGGATTGTTCAGCCAAGTTGTTGCTAGGCTGATCGGTCTGTAACAGAATAAGAGTATAATAATAATAATAATAATAATAATAATAATAATAATAATAATAATAATAATTTTTTTTTTTTAGAGGGGGGAAATGCCTTTACGCACAGCCGGGGGTCAACTGATCCTCCGAGTGTCGGACTCGCCTTGCGGCCCTACCGACTAAAACCCCCCTCCTTGACACCCGCGCCACCACGGAACCGCTGTCGCATTACTTCAGGGTGGCGCCTAGGTCTTTACGCCCCTCGGGCGTCCGTCGCGTCTATCGCCGCCTTTTTCGGCGGAGAAGCGACTCTACAGCGGTCGCTACCTCCGCCCAGGCCTCCTAACTCAGGAGCATAACACCGACGATGGTCTCCTGTGTTATGCTCCCGAACTTGGCCTCCAGTGGGGCCCTCCACACGTTCCACACCTCGCAGTGGAAGAACGTGTGGGCGGCATAGTCTCTGGGGGACCCACAGGGTGCACAGCACGGGTCCCGGGCCTTCCCCATTTTATGGAGATAGGCTCGGAAATACCCGTGCCCCGTCAGCATTTGGGTGAGGTAATAAATAATAATAATAATAATAATAATAATAATAATAATAATAATAATAATAATAATAATAATAATAATAATAATTTTTTTTTTTTTTTTTTTTTTTTTTTTTTGAGGGGGGAAATGCCTTTACGCACAGCCGGGGGTCAACTGATCCCCCGAGTGTCGGACTCGCCTTGCGGCCCTACCGACTAAAACCCCCCTCCTTTACACCCGCGCCACCCCGGAACCGCTGTCGCATTACTTCAGGGTGGCGCCAAGTTCTTTACGCCCCTCGGGCGTCCGTCGCGTCTATCGCCGCCTTTTTTCGGCGGAGAAGCGACTCTACGGCGGTCGCTACCTCCACCCAGGCCTCCGAGCTCAGGAGCATAACACCAACGATGGTCTCCTGTGTTATGCCCCCGAACTTGGCCTCCAGTGGGGCCCTCCACACGTTCCACACCTCGCAGTGGAAGAACGTGTGGACGGCATCGTCTCTGGGGGACCCGCAGGATACACAGCACGGGTCCCGGGCCTTCGCCATTTTATGGAGATAGGCTCGGAAATACCCGTGCCCCGTCAGCAATTGGGTGAGGTAATAGTTTACCTCACCATGCTGACGGTTTATCCAGGTGGCCAGGCAAGGGATGAGTCTTGCTGTCCACCTGCCTCGCGGGTCCCCGTCCCACCTCTCTTGCCAGGCCCGCATACTGCGAGTCCTGGCAAGTTCCTTTGCCCTGTCCCTGTCCTCTCCAGGGTAGTCCTGGTGGACGGACATCCGCTCTTGTGCGAGGAGGTCAATGGGCATGACCCCGGCTACGACCAGCGCTGCCGGCTCCGAGACCGTGCGGTAGGAGCAGGCGATGCGGAGGGCCCCTCTCCGCTGCACTCCGGCCATGCGTTTGCGGTACATCTCGTGCCGCAGTGCACCGGCCCAGACTTCGGCGCCGTAGAGCATGATGGACTCGGCGGTGCGCAATAAGAGGCGACGTTTGCAGGGTCGGGGGCCGCCAATATTGGCCATGACCCTGCTTAACGACGTCGTCACCGCAACCGCCTTATCCGCTCTCCGTCTTATCTCTTCCCCGAAGGTGAGCCTCGAGTCGAGACTCACCCCCAGGTACTTGACAGACGCCTTAGTCCGGACCGTCGCCTCTCCCACCTGCATATCCCGTATGAGTGGGATATGCTTTTTGGTGAGGAGCACGATCTCGGTCTTCGCCAGCGCTAGCTCCAAGCCGTGGTCGTCCATCCAAGAGCGGACCCGACGCATTACCTGGTTGAGCAGCATCTGTGCCGCCTCAACGGTACGGCCGATGATTATGGCGGCAATATCGTCCGCATACCCAACCAGGAATGTACCCTTCGGCATTTCCATACGTAAGATCCCGTCATACGTCACGTTCCATATGTCGGGACCGAGTATGGAGCCTTGGGCAGCCCCCGTCGTGATCTCACGGCTCACCGGACCATCCGCGGTGGTGTAAACCAAGGTGCGGTCCCTCAGGTAATCCCCGAGTACCCGGAGAAGGTATTCAGGTACTCGGAAATCCCGCTCCATCGCGTTTAACACATCCAGCGTTCATCGCGTTTAACACTCCAGCGTTCTTCACATCCAGCGTGACCAGCAGGCAGACGGGGCGTGAGAAGTGATTTCCCCGCTCCGTCCCCCTGGCTGCCTCGACTACCTCCTGGATCGCTTGTATCGTCGACCTCCCTTTCCGAAAGCCGAACTGTCTTTCGGAAAGGTCTCCAGCGGCTTGGATCGCTGCGTGGAGGCGAGGCCGAAGAAGCTTCTCCAGGAGCTTGCCGGTTGTGTCTAGCATACACAGGGGTCTATAGGACGATGGAGCGTCCGCTGGTCCCCCTTTGCCCTTCTCGATCAGCACAAGTCGTGCCCGCTTCCAGCAGAGTGGAAATACACCTGCTCGCAGGCACGCGTTGTACATCTCGAGAAAGAGCTCTGGATGCCTCTCAACTGCGGCTTTCAGCACCTCTGCTGGCAGGCCATCTGGGCCTGGTGCCTTCTTGTTCTTGAAGGACCGCGCCGCGCACCTTAGCTCCTCCAACGTGAAGGGGGGCGTCGGTGTTTCCTCTGGTGTTCGAGGGCGGCGCGGCAGCTTGGGGTGACCGGGGAAAAGGGTATCGACGATTCTGCCGATGATCCCCGCATCTGTGGGAGCGTTTTTGGCGAACGCTCCCAGTTTTCGGAGGACCAGTTTGTACCCTAATCCCCAGGGATCCTCGTTGAGATCCTCCCCAAGCTTCTTCCAGCAACGGTGCTTACTCCTTTGGATGGTCCGGCGGAGCACCTTCCTCGCCGCTTTGTAGGCGGCGGTGCTCGGGGCTTCGTCGGGGTCGCGGCGCCGGGCTCGCAGGGAGAGTCTCCTGGTACGGAGACACTCCCGCCTCAGCGCTGCGATTTCGTCCGTCCACCAGTATACCGGGCGTCGGTTGCCGCGGGTCTTTACCCTCGGCACGGCGTCCCTGCACGCCTGGTGTAGGTGGGTTATTACGACATCCACCACACGCTCGGCGTGCATAGGGAGATTGGCGTCTTCTTGCTGGATCCCGTCTAGGGCTTGCTGGCCGCGTATTAGGGCCGGAGACAGCTTCTGGGTGTCCATCTTGGCGACGTTCCACTTGGCAGGGCCTTGGGGTGGTCTGGCCCGGGCTGGAACCGCATCACGCACACGGAACGTGATGTATTGGTGATCGCTGGCTGTGTAGTCCTCGATCACCGTCCATCCCTCGACTCGCGATACCAAGTTTTCCGTCGCCAGGGAGATATCGGGAGTCGTTTCCCGATAGCCCGGCCTCCGGAAGGTGGGCGTCGAGCCGGTGTTCAGTACCACCAGCCCGAGTCTGGACGCCATGTCCAGCACTCGCCCACCCCGGGAGTCAGGCTGGGCCTCTCCCCACTCCAGAGCTTTTGCGTTAAAGTCTCCGGCCACTACCAGTTTGCCCTCCATACCCCGGGCAGCGTCCTCCAGGCCATCGAGTTTGGCCTGGAAGTCCGCGATCGGTTCGTTCGGGGTGAGGTAGACGCTGAAGTAGGTCACATCGACGCTCCTCACCCAAACGAAGCCGCTGCCCGAGCCATGGTCGACGACGCGGAGGCGCCGCCGATCCGGGATCCAGACCGCTGCCGTGCCAAGGGTGTCCGCATACCACCCCGGCCCGTCTCTGTCCCGATACTGCTCGCTGATGAGGACGACATCAGCGGACTTCTCGAGACATATCTGGGCCAGGAGGTCGTTGGCAACCCGGCTCCGGTGGAGGTTTCCCTGCAGGACCCTCGCCATTATTGCTTGGCCTGTGCGAGCGCCTCGCGGAAGGTCCTACAGGGACCAGAACCAGCTGTATGGTGGCGAGCCTTAGGCTTGCCCTCCACCTCGACACAGAGGAAGCACCTCGGACTGGCGGTACAGTCCATCGCCCTGTGCTCCTCCGCGCCGCACCGGTAGCAGACCTTACTCCGGTCCGGTCCGGTGCACTGCTGGCTCCGGTGTCCGAAGCCCAGGCACTTGAAGCACCTGGGCACCTCAACCCGTCGCTTCACCCGGCAGTTGACCCAACCGATTTTCACCCGGGAGGATTGCAGCAGGGCCTTGGCCCCTGCCTCGTCGATGTTCACGATGGCAGTGACTTGTTCCCGCGTGTTCGGCCGGGTCAACCCTACCCTGAGGAAGCCCTTGTACTCCCCAAGGGACTTCCTTACGGCCTCCTCCACTTCCTCCTTCGAGGAGCAGCTGTCGAGGTCCCTGATCTCCAGGCTCGCCCTGGGGGTCAGTTCCCTGACGCTGCTCCCCTCGCCCGCCGCCGCCCTAAGGGGTCCAGAGAACGCCGCCCTCTTGTCGGGCGACGTCTTCTTTAGCTCGAGGAGGACATCTCCTCCCCGCGTCCGCCGTATGGCGCGAACGTCGACGCCGTGAGCCTCCGGCGTCACCTCCTTGCGGACGCAGCTCAGTACGTCCGCAAAGGTTTTGCCCTCCGCCGGTCTCACGACGATCGCATCCGGCCGCGGGGGGGGGCTTCCTCCTCGCACCAAACTCACTCTTGCGCGGCTTTGCCGGATTTGCCGCGCCTTTTAGGGTTTGAGGGGCTCGTTTTCTTTTTCGTGCTGCGGCACCCTCTTTTTCGTCGTTTTCTTTTTTCTTTTTCTTTTTACCCTTTTTCACTACCTCAGTCCATTCGGCTGAGGCAGCGGCTTCTTTTTTTTTCTTTTTTTGTTCCCCCTGCGTGAGTTGGACCGGCGGGCTTGAAGCCACCCGCTTCTGCCCGCCTGTGGAGGTAGGCGGCGCGGGTGCTTCTATCTGCGGGCCCGAAGGGTTCGGAGGTTGGGCTCTCCGGCGGACGCTGCGCGAAATGCCTGGCCTCTCAAGGATGCTTTGCGCCCTCTTGAGAGGTCGCTGACACTCTCCTAGCTCGTCCAGGCATTCCGCAAGGACTGGGAGGCCGTCCTTTATCGTCTTGTTGACGTTAGGCTGCTTTTTGAGCGCCTCCATCATCCCTTTTATAAGGCTGCGCATTTCTGCGAGACCTGCCTCCATCTTTGCTTGACTCTCAATGATGAGCTCCTTAAAAGAAGCCACTTCATTGAACTCCCGGTCTTGATTTCCATTTGGGTTATCCATGGTTTGTTTTGAACCAGCGCTTCGTGTGCAAGGGGGCGGGCCGTAATAGTCAGGAACGGGTATACCCTCGGAGTATAATGACTCCTACCCCAGTTCCCTGAGGCCTGACCTACGCTTAACCGGTCCCGGAAAACACGGAGGGACCGGCGCTCGCCCGGAGCAATGCAGCTTCCGACCGCTGCATCCAATGCACACTTCCTGATCAGGGCCCGAAGGGGCTGGCTCCTGATACACACCGCAGTGGCCACCTCGGCAGAGCAAGCTCACAGCAGCCTCCATGCCGGCGCCGAGGAAATATCAACGCCGACACAAGGCACTCCCAGTGTGCTGCGATGTGTACCGATCAAAGTATGACTCCCAGCCGCATCTAACATGATGACAGACGCTGGCGAGCGCACCGCCCGATACGGGAACAGACGTGCGCTCTTCTGCATACAAGCTCCGTTTTGGTCCGCGGGTGGGATTATGTCCCACCAGCCCGATATATCTACCGAGCATTCCCCTATCCGCCACCCGGGGACGCGCCCGATGGGGGATCGGAAAACCCCACACGGGAATAATAATAATAATAATAATAATAATAATAATAATAATCCCGTGTCGGGTTGCTGGATCCCGCATCGGGCGCCTCCCCAGGTGGCGGATAGGGGGATGCCTTCCAGATATGGATGGTACCGAGAATCTCGGGGTGGACCAAAATACGCTACACGCACACAGACACAAACAATCATACAAACACGCCTGGGAGACACCGGGGATGTGAATGATCAGGAACCCTATAAACGGGGCCCTGAGAAAGCGAATGATCGGTGCCTCTATAAACGGGGCCCACCGAAGAGTGTCTTGCTGGGATCCCTATAAACGGGCTCTCCCGATGAACGAATGTACCGGTCTCTTACATGGGCACTCATATTCACGCACACAGCACAAACGGGGAACACTACACACAGGGGGGCTACAAACCGCAAGTGGCGGGAGGGTGTAAAAAGCTCTCTCTCTCGGGACGTGACGACCCCGCGGACACCCAGTAAGTCTAGGTGGACTGAAGTCGGTTATGAGCCCGATGGACGCCCACCTAGGCGAACGAAGAAATGAAACCAAAATGGACGGACATGGACAAAACAAACTACCCCAGGTGGTAACCCCTACACGGGGGGAATCCACCCTGAGTTCCGATCGGGTGCAAGCCCCGGTGGCTCAAGGCAGCAGCACGGATTCTGGGGGCTGCGGTACATGCCATATTTTTAATTTCAAGAAGACGATTGGACAAAAGACGTTCGGGGAACAAGCGAGGCAGCAGGCTAGCGCGGGGAGGGCGAGGCTCAATAGCGCTCCAAGCAAAACGAGCTTCGTCAGTTTTAAGACCGCTACTGGCAACGGACAACCCACGGACGCGACCACGACACCGACACAAACGGACATACAGATCATCGACGAACTCAGGAAGCAGCTAACGACCATCCTCGAGCACGTCAAGCTGATGCACGGAAAGACAGCAATACAGAAAAACGTAAACAAAGAGACAAAGGACGGGATAAAAATAATTACGGAGGTTGCTGAGGTTGCCCTGGGTAAATGTGAAAAGCTCAGGAACCTAAGGACAGTCGGACAGAACGGAAAGACATCGAGGGATCAGACCTCGAAACGTAAATGCGACGCGGCCAGTACTAGCCCTCCGCAGCAGGCGGTAAAAAGACCGACAGCGACGGACAATGCGAAACGGACAGACACGCAGCAGCAAGAGGGTGGCTGGCAAACGCAGGCGAACAAAAAGAAACAGAGACAAAGGAAACAACAGACAGAAACGGCGAAACAGACAAACGAAAACAGGCACCAGGCGAAACGAGACAGACCGCGCCCCACGCCTCGGGGGACGGCTGTCCTCGTCAAACCTCAACAAGGAAAGACGTACGGCGGAAGCTCTCCACCTCGAGGACCACGTAAGACACATGACAGGGCACCTAGTCGTCGCGGGGGATTTCAACGCTAGAGCGATCGAGTGGGGAATGACCACGACGAACAGACGAGGACGGTTGCTGCTGGAGATGGCCGCAAGGCTTGGCCTAGCAGTCGCCAATATAGGAAACACGCCGACGTACAGAAGACCGGGCTTTGGGGACTCTATCCCAGACGTAACGATGACGTCCGAAGGATTCCTCCCACGGATCAGGCGGTGGCTGGTGGCCGAGGACTACAACGCCAGCGACCATCAGTACATTGCCTTTGAAGTGGGGAGAAGACAAAAAACGCGACCGCAACGGACCCGGCGGCCCCCGCGGTGGAACCTCCAAAAACTCGACGAGGGCAGGTTCGCGGCGGAGCTGATGGCAGCACCAGCTCCGCTGAGAGCCATACCTGACGAACTCACTGGACGACAAAAAGCCGAAAGGCTAATCGACGAGACTACAAAACTGGTCCAGCGGCTGTGCAAAGACACAATGCCACAGAAACCTGGTACAACCACAATACTGGTGGACTGACGAGATAGCAGATCTGAGGAAGGTCTGCTTTGCCTGTAGAAGAAAACTTACTCGGGCAAGGGGAGGACCTGAAACAGAGAGGCTCAGAACAGCCTACAAGACGGCAAGGAAGAAAATGACGACGACAATCAAAGACAGTAAGCGAAAGTGCTGGAGGAGGCTTTGCGACGAGGTGGACAGGGACCCATGGGGTACCGGATACAAGATTGTGACCGGTAGACTTGGGTCCCGAACGCCACCTGGCGTAATGGACCCTCCGATAGCACAAAAAATCATTGACGGACTTTTCCCGATGCACGAGACTAGGACGGAGACAGAGGACGAAGAGCACCCAGCGGAGATACCCCTGTTCACCGAGGCCGAGCTCGCAAGGGCAGCTGCCTCGATGAAGGTCGGGAAGGCTCCGGGACCAGACGGTACGCCAGGAGAAATCTTACGGATGATGGGCAACCTGAGGCCGCAGATTCTCCTAGACATGTATAATACATGTCTGACGACAGGGACTTTCGGCGAGCGGTGGAAGGAGGCTAGGCTGGTCCTCATTCCCAAAGGGAAGGGGGATCCTCACTCGCCATCGGCCTACCGCCCGCTTAGCCTACTTGACACGACAGGAAAACTGTACGAACCGCTACTGAGACCGAGACTGACGAGCGCAATTGCAGACGCTGGAGGACTATGGGACAGACAGTATGGCTTCCGAAAAGGACGATCGACGATCGGTGCGATACAAGACGTGGTGGCAGCCTTCAACCAGCTTGGAAGCCAATGCCACGGGGCTCGCTCGATCGTACTACTGGTGACACTGGACGTACAGAACGCCTTCAACTCGGCGAGGTGGGACGACATCCTACAAGCACTCAAAGGAGACTTCGCGGTGCCGAAGTATCTGATGAGAGTGATGACCGACTACCTACGAGACAGACGCCTCACATACGAGACGACAGAAGGGCCAAACACTCGGAGGATCACGGCGGGGGTTGCCCAGGGATCAATACTAGGACCGGACTTCTGGAACGGAATGTATGACAGCCTGCTGCGGCTGGAGATGCCGCCGGGGACTTTCTTAGTTACTTACGCCGACGACGTGGCAGCTGTGATCGTCGAAAGCGACGCATCTCTGGCTCAGCTTCGACTGAACCAAGTGATGAGACGGGTGGACGGATGGATGACGAAGCATCGACTCCGACTGGCGACACACAAAACGGAACTGATGATACTGTCGAGGAAACGAATACCGACGAGTATACCTATGACAGTTGGGACAGAAACAAAGACGACCAGGGGGGAAATCAAGTATTTAGGGGTCACCCTGGATACGAAGATGACGTTCTGGCCTCACATCAGACGGACGGCCGAGAGGGCGGCTGAAAGGGTAGCAGCTTTGAGCCGCCTGATGGCAAACACAACTGGACCGAGACCGACTAAACGCAGACTACTAATGTCGACGACCCACTCGATCCTCCTATACGGCGCTGAAATATGGGCGAATGCACTTTTAGTAAAAGAGTACAAAACCGCAATGACGACGGTACAGAAACGTGGTGCACTCAGGATCGCGTTCGCCTACAGGACTGTTCCGGCAGGAGCAGTCCTGGTTGTGGCGGGCGTGATCCCGATAGATCTTCTCGCGCACGAGCGCAAGAGGATCTATGTTCGGAGCACGACGGACGGACGCATGGACGCGGCAGTAAGGGAAAGGGAAATGACCATACAAGAATGGCAGACAAGATGGACAAACGGAACGACCGGGATATGGACAAGACGACTGATACCGGTACTGAAACCGTGGATTGAAAGGAGCGGCGGAGAGGTGAATTTTTACCTCACGCAGTTTCTGACAGGACACGGATACTTTAGACGCTACTTAGATCATATGGGGAGGGTACGGACTGCAGACTGTAAGTACTGTGGACACGGCCAAGACGACGTGGAGCACACGTTCTTTACACGTGACCGATGGACACTGACGAGACGAAGACTAGAGGCGACAGTAGGAGTCATCACGCCAGATAACATCGTCAGCGTGATGATCCAAAATGACGAATGGTGGACCCTCGTGTCCACCTACATCGAAACTGTCCTTACGGGAAAAAATGAAGATGGGTGCCTGGAGGACTGAGTAAATGAGAGGATGGCTTTCAGCAACGTAGACCTGACGAACAGCTACATAACTGGCAAGTTAACTTAGACAGGACTACCCGGACGGACGTAATGCTAACGCAGTTCACGGACGGGCAGCGGACAGAAGTGGGTTTTCCCCCGCCTGATCGGAGGGCCTCCACCTTACGGTCAGGGGAGGGAGGGTTTAGCTGTTAGGCATCCTGCCTCGCCGGGTCGAGAGGGGGCTACCATCCCTCGCTCTGCCCAGTGAAGCGGGATGAGAGTCCAGCACACGGGCGTGGACGCTCCTCCTGGAGATAGAGGGCAACCCCTAACTCCGGGCGTAGCATAAACGCCTACGGTCTATAAAAGATTTTCCCTATTTACCACGATAAAAAAAATTTAAAAAAATAATAATAATAATAAGAGAGACAAACTACTAATTGTGAAGATAGCAATAGCATCGTAGCAACATGCACGCAGCCGTACAGTTACGCAAACGGGCAGAAGTCCATGATATACATCCTAAGTACATAATACGCACTACAGTTGGTCGTTAATATTCGCACGATTACTAAGAGTTGTGTACTCAATACGCGCCGCCTCAAGTAGCAAGCGGAAATATTTTACTTTAAAACATTCAGTGGAACGTAGCGCATGCAGATCAGCTGGTAACAGCGGCCAAAGGTTTACTCCTGTTATCAAAAAGGAGCGCTTCACCGCTTCCGTCCTACATGGAGGAGCGACCGAGCTAGCCACTGGTAGCCGCAAGGAACGCCGCGGGTTAATCAGTAATGCGAATAAAGGCTCGTATAAGTACCGCGGCACGCGAGAGGTTAGCGTTCGATGCACCATCATGCCTAGAAAATACTTTCTGCGTTGCCATATGGAGATCCAGTTCAGTTCCAGACGACAGTGTAATATGCACGTCTCACTTAAGGTTAAATACAAATCTTATCGCTCGATTCATAAGGCGCTGGAGCTTGGTATCGAGGTACTCGGGGCAGCCGGTCATCAGCACTAGCGCATAGTCCAGATAGGGCAACACTAGGGCGTTGACGAATAGGCGTTTAACTCTTCTCGGTAGGTGGCTTCCACAGAATTTCAGCCTATGGAGAGCACTGTTGACCAGAATGGCCGTCTGAGAGACCTGGTGGTTGCAGCGTAGATCAGGGCATACGGTTACCCCGAGGTACCGTAACGAGCTGGAGAAGGGTATTACCGTACTTCGTAGTATAAGCGGAGACAACATACTGGAGGAGGACAATGCCGCGACATTAATATTTGACCCAAATATTACGTATTTCGTCTTGGCACTGTTAAGCTGGAGTCCGTGGTTGTCAGCTCAAGTGACTACGGCTTCAACGTCTTCGTTGAGACGGGTGATAGCGTCATTGATATGGGCTGGCGGACACTGTATATAGGCCAAGAAGTTATCGGCAAAAAGCTTCGGTTTACAATGTCGTAGAACGTTGGAGAGGCTGTTTATTTCCACCAAGAAGCAGATGGGACCCGGCGTAGAACCTTGAGGTGCGCCTGACGTCACCGAAAGATAGGACGATGTCATATTAGGTCAAGTACGACCGAAACCACCTTAGAATATCACCATCGGCTTCTAGCTTCCTTAGTTCAGTAAGAAACGAAGTATGATTCATTGAGTCGAACGCTCTGCGGAAATCAAAGGCCACCACCGCGGACTGGGTACTGTGACCAGCGTGAAATCCCGACTGCATAGGGCAGAGCAAGGAGTCACTCTCAAGGTGTTGGGTTTGACGCCTGGCCATGATCGCGTCAAATATCTTTGCCATATGACAAAGATTAGCAATAGGGCGAGTATCAGCCGGTTGTACTGGCTTGTCAATCTTCCTGAGCGGTATAATAAGCGACCTCTTCCAACTTGCCGGGTAGATACCGGTCAATAAGGAGCAATTGAAGATGCGCAGCAGAAATGGTTTCAGCGTCAGTAAAATCGGTGCAAGGAAAATCAAAGGGAGTCCGTCAGGATGGCTGAGCGATCGGACCCGCGCAAATCCCACAAGAACGATGCAAACGTCTAATATAAAAACCAGGAATGCATCTCTATGTGTGCATTTTTTTCTTTAAATGAAAAAAATTATCGCATTAAAGAAAGTAAGTGGAAAAAGGATTTATCCGTGAGCGTATAGAAAACAAGTTTCTCATAAACATTAGAAAAATGATTGATCGATTCGGAGTTGTTAGAAGTATGTTGAATCCACAAAGACGTGTTAAATAAGAAAAGACGACTGCGATAAGAAAGTTCGGGTAGAGGGTAGTTTACCCCCTCAAGGTTGCTATTTGGAAAAAATGACAAAACACGTCAACTAGATATTTGTGTTTCCATCAAAATAGAACAGGTTTCCTTCAATTAGATCTACCTCGTTCTCATAGAGGGTGGGGGAAAGATAAATACAAGGGTGGTTCGCCCCTTAATTTTTTGTTTGTATAGGAAGGGGGGGGGGGGTAGTTACAAACATGCACACGAACGTCAATAATTACGTGAATTTAGCCCGGAATTGCATAATGCGAGCTGACTATACGATGCTCTTGCCTCAAAAATCGAAGGGCAGTTACAACCCCTTAATTGCGAGACATCGGAAAAACAAAAAATATGCGTCCGCCAGTTTTTCAGCCTCCACGTGTATGCAAATTTACGTCTCAATCGGTTAAAAATTGTCGGAGATAGGTATGAAAAAATTCGAATTTTGCAATAAACAATATGAAATTTATTGATATTTGCACCGTTCTCGTCTCCAATGTACGTGAAAAAATAAAGGTTGTTGCAATTTGAATTTTTTAAATATCTCGTACCGTTCAAGAGTTATCGCCGAGCAATGAAAAAAAACATTTTTGAGGGTGTGTTTCACCCCCTAAAACCGTTTTTCCGCCGATAAACAAATACGTGTCGCTTAGTTTTCGATATCTACCACATACCAAAGTTTCAATAAAATCGGAGAGGGACACCTAAGTGATGTTCCTTGTAAGTGTTTTTCTGCAATCCTGGCGGTTCGGATCCCTCCAAAACAAATGTCCAACAAAAACCTCGCTGTGAGGAGTGGGGGGTCGATGTTCGGCTGGGGTGCTCCCGCAAGGCGGTTCTCATCGCGCAGATGGTGACGCCTTGGTCGGACATCGGGTGGCCCGTCGTCACAGTTGAGGAGGTGCCGACCCTAAGCGACTCTGGTGGGCGTGCTTGAGTTTATTCGCATTGACAGTGGGGGAGACTAGGTAGGTACCGACCTGTATCGGCGGAGGTTTTCTGCAGGTTCCCTCCGTCCGTGGCAAATGCGATATAGGGAGTTTAGGGGGAATGCGAAACGGCCGCAGCCGTGGTCGCGAATAAAAATGTCGGAGGATAGGTTGGATGAAATGGTAGAATGGTAGAATATAGGTGTGTAAAAACCCGAAGAGGGTGTACACGATAAACTCCCCAAGAAACAGTAATAACTTCGAATGCTGTGACATGTGACTGTGCCGCATGAAGCCTGGTGCAATGATTGATTGGAACAGTCGTCAGCGCGTCTCGTTTATACCGAATTAGATCTCCCATCACATTTTAGTAACTAATTTTTAATTATTATTATTTCACGATATGAATGCTGTGATGCCATAAAGCTGAGGCAAGTCGAGACAAGTCCAGACAAGTCGCGACGTTTCCATTGTGGGGAACCATCAGGCAACATTTGAATCTCTTTCGTTGGTATGCAGGGTACTCAAAATATAGCAAACATACATGATATGTATTAAATCTTTTATTTTCAAGGAAAAAAATACACTTAATTAACGGGCAAATCGATCCATGCGCATGGTGGCTCGAAAAAAATCGTCGATGGTTTTACATTGGAATCCATTAAGGAGATGATAGATAATTCTTTCAACACAAATTCGTTCGAGGGTTTTTTAAAACCCTGCAAGTCAACCACATACTCCATCTCGGATACAACTGATTCGAAAAACCCTCACGTCTGATTTATTTATAACAAACATTCATTATCCCCCCCCCCCTATGCAAAAACTTATATACTAATAATAATAATAACAATAATAATAATAATAATAATAATAATAATAATACAAACTAAAAAAAAGTAAACAAAAAATATCTCTGCAGATGAACGCGTTCTTACACTATTTTTTTTACATTACTACTGATGGGATTGTACTCGACAATACGATCGTGTAAAATTAAATAGTAAGCCGAGGTTTGAGCGAGAAAGGGATTTACAGCTTCGAATTCGAGACGAATATCGACGGGGCCTGAGTTCAATGATTCATTCTGCTTCGAACAATCGATAACAATTAGCGGCTCGTATTTCAAAAAGTCACTTTTGTTTAGGAGTGGTTTAGGCTCCTTCTCGTAATAAGAAGACTGGAAATTTGCATACATTTCGTAGAGCAAAGCGTACTGATTACGACCAATTTCGAGATTAAAGTTCCCATATGGATAGCTCTGTGAATTTAAAAAGAGTTTAACGTCTCGGACATGACAATGATCAAAATGACTCGCATTCTTAAGAGCATTATTTTTTCGTGCTGTTTGGAATCCCACGGTTACGTATCGGGGTGTTTCCAGTCGAGTAAAAGTTTTTACAACCCAAACGTGTTTCGACGAAGCCGGTAATAGAGGGTACCCGTACAGTTCCCACGTGCGAAAACTTATTGGGATGGGTGTATCTTTGGCTATGTAATTTAGTAGCTGAATTTTTTGCTCATCGGAGACCTTGATATACGGTATCATCCATTCAATTTTCGAAAGAGTAATTTTGAATTCTTCCGGTGCAGCATCCCCTTCCGCTCGAGTCTGATGGCCGATGGAGAATGATGGCATTCGTGTCGGTGTTTGCTCTTGTCAATATTAGCTCGTACTTGGCATTGATGATAATTTTACGATAGTCCTCGGTAAAGCCCAACAACATACTCAGCGGTATCGAAATATCAAAGTAGCCAGTAGCGTCGATTATTTGCACCTCTCCAACGCTGGGGCCCAACCAGCGTTCTACATTATCGACGTCTGACTAGGATTCTGAGACACGTAATTTCTCATCACGCTCGTGTGACCAACATTTTTACATCGATCAATCTCAACAGCGTTCAGCTCGTAGCGTATGTCCTCGAATACGTGGCAGATGGCATTGGTGACCAACTTTGTGCTCGTGGGAGGAGTTTGTCCATCGGCTCTCGTTAATCTACCGCTAACGTGCAGCGAACTCTTGCTCGGCAACAGAAACAAATCCTGATGCTGCACGGCGATACGAATTTCATCGTTGTTATTGAAGGTTGTCGAGGCGAATGGCTGATGCCCATGTATCTCGTAATGTGCAATAGTATCATCAAACATCACGGGCTTTTGTATTTTTAAGATTTCTGCCATGGTATGAAGCAAGTGATTGTAATACAACAAGAATTTATTTTTATTTTTTTCGAAGTTTCAGACCCAGACTTTTCAGATATCGAATATTCTAAGGTGTTAGCTCCTTGCGAGGTGCTCGGCGAATGTTCCGTTCGAGGCATGGTCTTTGAAATTTATACCCTTGACCATTCTTTGACTCAAAAATAATTCCCATTTTTTTAAGATTTTATATGTAGTCGAATCGTTATTAGCTCGCCACGAAAATTCACCAACTCACCGTCTTGATCGACAATTTTCAACTGTAGATTGTGTATCGATTTAACGGTAACTGGGAGATAAGCTATGTGCGAGGGTATTTCAATAATCTTATACCCCGGTGTCACAGAGGGAAACAATTCGTGAATCGTATGAACTCGTTGTCCGTTCATGTATGCTCCCGAGGTTATGTTACACTCGACTTGCAAAGAATTTATCTTCAGAATAGTAACAGGTTAATCGGATTTATGGGTACTATTAGTTGGAAGGATGCGTGGTGTGAAACCCAGCAGTCGACCGATAGAATCACTCGGCTCGAAATTTATCTCACGATTGCTTTTAATTTCACTGCACAGAGTATTATTGTTGGGCTCGAGAACGATGGCGACATTACTATCAGAGAGTACATTTTGCAGATAGCTCTCAATATCCTCAATTTCGTAGCTCCCAGTCGGTATCGTGACGATAATTTTTATGCTGCGACAATTCGATCGGGGGGAAATAATGAGCTTCGAGTATAGACGATTTGCCAAACAATGTCAGTGTAAAAGATTCATCCATCGCGTCTAGCACTCGACTGATGCTACGACTTGTATAACGGTCCATTTTATAACTCTCCGTTGAGAAATTTGAGACTCAAGTGTCCACACACTACTTTATCATAGTCTTGATATTTCTGATAATTGTAATTCACAATGCTAACCAACACCGGGGTATTTTATTAAATCGAGCGGCGGTTGAAGGTCACCGAAACTGTCGAAGTACGATATCGTGTAAGACGGGGCTAGGAGGGGAGGGGGGCTGCGTCATGGAGAATTGTTGCCGAGTAGTGTGCGTGCAGTATTTTGCGGTCCATCCAATTGTAGAAAGACTAACGCGCTTCTTACCCTCATTACACATCCGAATGGTTTAAGATTTCAGAACGTGTACGTATATTCAAAATCTTTGAATCAACCAAAGTACGCATTTCTCAAGCGTTTGCTCGAATCCGTGAAAGGAGTGAAATATTTTCCTTTCGCCGATCACGAGCAAGTCATCAAACCCGAGGAGGCTGGATCGAATTCGATCATGATTGTATTCCGCGCCTTCTACTCAGATCACATGGTAGTACCCTACTTCACGCCAGTGTTGCCGCAAGGTTTATAGTTACAAAACTTTTTCCCCCAGCATGCCCGGCTCTGGCCCGTGGCGTCGGGGTTGGTTACGTCACTCCTTTTCTTTGTGCCAAAGAAACCACACCAAAGAATTAATACTGTGCTATAATAAAGAAATATGGAAAATGAGCGGAAAAGAAACGACGACGGCGAGAGAAGCAACATGGCAAAAGACCTGAAACGTTTAAAGAAATGAATGCGGAGACAGAAGAAGAAAATTCGACGCTTAAGAAAAAAACGTAAGTATAACCTCACTTTATGGTCACAGGCAGTCGCCTAAATACGGTGAGTCACAGAACAAGATTCTGATATTGATACAGACAAAGTCTGTAAGACAATGATCGAACAAGTTTCGAAAATGATCACAGACGAGATCACGAAATGAATTGTCGAACAAGTTTCTAAGAAATTCACAGAGATCATCGAACAAGTTTCAGAAATGATCGCAGACAAGATCTGGAAAAAATTGATCGCTAAACAAGTTTCAAGGATGATCACAGACAAGATCCGCAAATAAATTATTGAACAAGGTTTAAAAAAAACAATCACAGACATCACAGACAAGATCTGTGGATTACAACAATTATTTACTTGGACAGTATAATTAATTTATAGGGTTCATATGCCTTATAGGTATGCGAACCTCGTCAGAGGAGTCTTACTCCTCGGAGGATAGCCGTCAACGGGCCCCGTTAACACCAATGGGTCGAAAGGACTCGCTATTAAATATAGAGGAGGGGGTGTCACAAGAATTGACTGTCAGTAAGGAAGGAACCGCCACCGAGGAACAAGCTGACCAACAAACGGTAACCAAGGAAGATCCGGTAATCGATGAAAGGCTTCTCGAAGCAATAGGCAAATGCCTGGATGCAGAAAAGACGCTTGCTCCTCCTATACACAACGATGTATTCGTTCGATGGAAAGGCATCCTTAAAAAAGGTCTTCCTAAAGAGGAACGGATGGAAATCCTGCGAAATACCCGACCCTGGAAAACTGCACAATAATGGAACCACCGTAACTTAACGCAGAGGTGAAAGCCTCGCTTTTGGAACCCATTATCACAAGAGATAAACAAATGGTCGAAAAACAGAAAGAAGTATATATATGCTTGGCGGCCTTGGGGTCACTTATTTCGACTCTTCTTAAGGGTATTATACCCGATGCAGTATCATTGTTGATAACGTTGAGCGATGTTCCGCGAGTTCTCGTCGATCTACAACGAGAGGAATCTAAGACAAGACACTTGATTATTTTATCTAACATGAACACAGCTTTGAAAGACACGCTGAACGCCACGATCATGGACGAATGGTTGTTCGGAAAAGACCTCGAAGAAACACTACAGACAGCAAAATCTTTAGAACGTTCTGCAAAAGATTTAAAACCGGAAAAAACACAAAAATTCACGGAACAAATACAAAACGTGAAAGGCCCGCCCCGATATCAAGCACGGGGGAGAGGAGCATCGCTGCGCGGGCAATACAAGGCGACAAGCCGACCATATAGGGGCACGAATTATCAAAGGAGACCGTCAAGGGGGCGTCCAGGGAATTACCAAAATTAGAAAATCCGTTAAGTGTCTAAGCGGGGAGACTAAATCAATTTTTACCTGCTTGGAAAGAATTGAGCATTTCTACAGTTATTGCTGAATGGATTAAAGGGTATAAGATACCGTTTGTGATGAAAGTCGTTCAAGAAAGGACACCGGGGGAGCCTTCCTGGTCTGAGGGGGAAAAATGCAAATACGGAAGCAAATCGAAAAACTTTCACAAATCGGTGCGATTCGTAGTTGTCAAGATGTGTCGGGCCAATTCCTTTCAGGAATATTTCTTGTTCCAAAACCAGATGGGTCGAGTCGCTTATTTTAAAACTTAAAAAACTTAATGAGTTTATTCAAACAGTACATTTCAAATTAGAAGACATACGAACGGCCAAAGACCTGATGCACCAAGATTTCTTTATGGCAAAAATCGATTTACGAGACGCATATTACTCGATTTCCATAGCAGAGACTCACAGAAAATATTTGCGGTTTAAATTCAATGGAAAACTTTATGAATTTACATGTTTGCCGTTCGGCCTGAATACAGCGCCATATGTTTTTACTAAATTAATGAAACCCGTGATGACTTTTCTCAGACGACGTGGATACACGTCGGTAATTTACTTAGACGATATATGGCTCGTCGGAAGTTCAGAGATTGAATGCACCGATAACGTCACACAAACCGGTAGACTTTTAGAGTCCCTAGGTTTTGTGATTAATTATACGAAAAGCCAATTGATTCCAGCTACAAAATGTCTCTTTTTGGGATTTATTTTAGACTCAAAAGAGATGAAGATTGAGCTTCCAATCGACAAAAATTTGTCCGTAGTGGTATTGATCAAAAAATTCGAAAATCGGCGTACTTGTAAAATTCGCGAGTTTGCATCCATGGTAGGAATCCTCGGCTCATGCTGTCAGGCGGTGAAGTACGGTTGGGCTCATGTCAAGGATTTGGAGGGCGAAAAAGCGATGCTCTCAGAGCGAATAATGAAAATTTTGAAGCTTTTATGATTATACCACTTCATATTCAAGAGGATCTTGAGTGGTGGAAAACGAAGGTGATACCGGCCTTCAAACCGATCGCGATGAAAAAATTTAAGATGGAAATTTTCTCAGACGCTTCCCAGACTGGATGGGGGCATGTGTAAAAAGGGAAAAACGCACGGACATTGGAGTGAAATTGATAAAAATATTCATATCAACTATCTCCAATTATTGGAGGCCTTTTTTCCTCAAATGTTTTGCCAAACAAAAACGCGATTGCGACATTGTGTTGAGAATAGACAACACTACCGCTATTGCTTACATAAATCATATGGGGGGAACGAAAGTCAAAAAATTAAGCAAATTAGCGAAGGAAATTTGGAAATAGTGCGAAGCAAGAAATATTTCAATTTTTGCTTCTTACATAAAGTCAGAGCAAAATACGATCGCAGAATTTGAATCAAGGAGATTGGAGACTGAAACGGAGTTCGAATTATCAGATTTTGCTTTTAAAGAAACCTGTAGAAAATTCGGTATGCCGAGTATTGATTTATTTGCGAGTAGAGTCAACAGAAAATGTAGGACTTATGTTTCGTGGAAAAAAGATCCAACCGCGTTAGCTGTGAATCCATTTACGATCGATTGGAACGATACATTCTTCTATGCATTCCCACCCTTTGCCATAATTACAAAGGTATTAAAAAAGATTAATGACGACTTGGCTAGAGGCATCTTGGTGGTACCTGATTGGCCCTCTCAGGCTTGGTACCCTCGGTGCTTGGCAATGTTTGAATCGCAATCAATCATTTTGAAACCAAACATTAAATTATTGCGTTCTTCCGACAGAGAGCCACATCCTTTATGGCCTCAGCTTTCCCTGGTGGCAGGGATATCATGCGGCAGGCGTATTTATTAAAAGGGATGCCTGAAGATTCAGTCAAAATAGCATTGGCATCCTTGAGCGATTCGTCACTTCGTCAATACGAGGGAACACTTAAAAAGTGGTGGCAATACTGCCAACTAACAAACACAAAAGTTTTTGAAGCAGAGATATCGGATATTTAAAAATTTTTTACCAGAGAATTCTGAAGCGGAGCATCGTACGGTTCAATAATTCGGCAAGGTCAGCAATTGCCTTAATTGTTGGACCTCAAGTTGGGCAGGATGCAAGAGTGAGACGGTTCTGCAAAGGAGTATCGAATTTACGACCAGCCGCACCCAAATATGACGTGACATGGATCCAAACATTGTCCTCGAACTTTTAGAAAAATGGTTTAAATATGAAGAAATATCTCTAGAGTCGCTCTTTCAAAAGACAGTTACACTTTTGGCTCTTTCGACAGGACAGACAATGCAGGCATTAGCTGCAATCGACATAAGGAATATCAAAGAGGCGGGCGGTCAAGTAGAAATAAAGATAATAGATTTAAAGACGTCAAAACATAATAAAATGCAGCCAACTTTAGTACTGCCTTTCTTCAAAGACAATCCAGCGATCTGTGTAGCCTCGGCTGTACAAGAATATTTGTCAAGAACAAAAAACATAAGAAAGAAACAGACGTCATTTTTTGTTTCGTGGAAGAAACCACATAGCGCCGTTTCATCGCAGAGCCTGAGTCGGTGGATAAAGACCACACTTCAGAAAAGTGGGATCGACACAACGATTTTTTCGGCCCACAGCACAAGGCACGCTTCAACGTCAGCTGCAAGAAGAAGTGGAGTCAGTATAGATTTAATTAAAAAGTCTGCGGGGTGGACCCCAGCATCCAACACGTTTGCAAAATTCTATAATCGGGCGATTTCGCAAAACAAGGGTGCTTTTGCCAAAGCGATATTAAAATTAAGATAAATAAAATAATTAAAATAAAATTTGTAGATTCCCTAGCTATAATTGAATAGCCCCAATTCGATACGGCAACACTTGAAGAGAAAATGACGTAACCAACCCCGACGCCACGGACCAGGGCCGGGCGCGCTTGGGGATTAAGTTTTGTAACTATAAACCTTGTGGCAACACTGGCGTGACGTAGGGTACTACCATGTGATCTTCGTAGAAGGCGCCTCATACAATTACGATAGAACTTCACTTGGTAAGTTCGTTTAATCGTTAATTTTTCGACGTTATTGCCTGTGAAAAACAAGATAATGTGAGGGCATTTTTCTGCATGGGACGACACAGAGACGTGGACTGCTTTTACCTCTGTCAAACGTGTTCCGACGTGTATGTATTCGATGTGTCGGGTATTCCGACACATCTCGTGCGCGATAATACTAATCTATTGGTACTCTTTAAGCAGGGTGAAATGACTTTGGAAACCGATATCTCCCTTTGACGATTTTTGAAAAATATCCACCCGACGCGGCCGCGGTTCGTCGGCTGTCGGTGCTCTGTATGGCGAATTTACACTTTCAATTTCACAATCTTTTGGGCGCCAGTCAGTTTTCCGACACTGACAAACTTTAACTTTAATTTTGACAAATAAAATATCATTTGACCGCTAACTATTATTTGACAAATCAATTATTACGGCTGAGACTACTCAGGGGGAGTTCCGGTGGAGGACCGTCAGGAAAGCCACGCGAATCAAGAAAACTAGCGATTGGCCGAGATAGATAAATTTATTTGTACTTACAATTATGTGTTGACAAAATCTTCCTTCCTCCTCCAATTTCCCAGAGATGTTTTCCAAACAGTTGTGATAGACAAAGAGAAGGAGCTCAAACACCAAAGCCACTAACTTTTGACGAGCACACTAATTACGAGGTATACCCGCTAACACAGCGAACAACCTCTTCGACTTCGACAAAACACAACGGATAACTTGAGAGGCAAGTTAATACAACGGTAGCCTCTCCCAATTTTGTCTACTTCGTTCAATGGTTAGTACGTTAGTGTGTCTGTCGATCGACATCGATCGACAAAGAGGGCGAAGAGCGCCGCTGACGGTCGATCGTTGCGCTAGCGCCGAGAATTTCTGCGGGACTTTTCGTCGAAAATCGCCGAATATTGATGGAGCGCGTCGAATTCGCTCGACGCACGACGACGAATATTCACGATTCTATAGGGCATTCCAACGACACCCGACCATGCCGGCGCTTGGGATGTCGAGTAAAAATCTCCGGTAACAATTTGAAGCATGTATACGACGATCATGTAAATACCGGCATGACGTACACGAAATTCAAAAGTTTATGTTCAAAGTGCTGGAACGGCGATAAATATGGATTTGTGGTAATAGACAAGGATAGAGAATTGAACGAGGGTCGTTACAGGAAGGGATTCGATTGCTTTATAAATTTGTAGTTTTCAACATTATCGCGCAGTTGGGATCCAACCTTAAAAGCGTCAATATGCACAGAGCTGAACTGAATACAGAGAAAAATATTTTGCGTCAAATCGCGAGAGCGAGCGATGCGATTCGTAAGAAACAAAGAATGTTGAAATTGGGCAAAATGACTGCTGAGAGAAAAATGGAGGAGGTTTTTAGGTCGGTGGTAACTCCTTTGCAAAAACTAGTTAATCGGTTAGCGTCGATAAAACAAGAATCAGCTATCGAGGAAGAGCTGAATGTCGAATCATCTGTGAAAAAAGAGGATGGAAATATCGATAACGAGGATGATCTATTCGAACGTACGTTTGAAACGGCTCCCGGAGATATCTCGGAAGAGAATATTGGTATTGAAGACAACAATAATGGTGATTTGTCTCAAAATTACTTGAAAATGTTCGATACGATGGCTGAGAAAGAATGGGATACGTCGTATGGAGTGCGGAAATTGCAGAGAAATTGTTTAATGATCGGGAATTCACCAATGACGTTTGAGCAAAATATTATTCGTGTCGGTGATAAGACTTACGATCAAAGCGATGGTTTACTGGAATTGATATTTAAAAAATTACCCGATGAATCACTCGTAACGACAAATGATATGGAACATTATCGTCAAATCCTCAACTCGACAAACGCTTATAGAAAACATTACGTCAGCGACCATGCCATTCGCGAGGATAAAAGCGCGAAATTCAAAAATATAATTGCACAATTTATCTCGTCGCCGTTGAAAAAATCTGCACCGAAGAGAGCCTCGGAACGATTGGGTAAAGGCTTGACGTGATTCAAAATTGTTAAAAAGAATAGTAGCCTAGGCTACGTTTATTGGGACGACCCCAACGAATTAGTCGATAGGTTAAGAGTTTTCTTTGCCCCCCAATCAGCTGGAAATTTTAGTCATTCGAACGAGATCATCTCCATTATCGAGGAACTACGCGAAGCTGGAATCATTTATTAATGCTGGTTAACGAGTATTCGATCGCAGTCTTATCGCAACCGTCAAAATGAGCGTTGATATATTTGGTCATCATTTGCGAACGAGTGGGAATAGTAATACCGGTGGCAGTCGAGGTCCTCCCGGAGAAGGCTTCAAAATCACCGCTGGTGGTCAATACGATATGGACTATTGAAGATTGTGTCATTTAGGCGCCCCCACTGGAGAACACGATGCCGTGTCTGTGCGAGTGATGCATGTGGCTATTGAGGAGGAATTTAGACTTATTTACGGAATTACGCCAGCCTTGCGAAATAGTATCGATGAATCTGAAACGATGCTTCAAGTCCTCGAATTGAAATTTCAACAACACGTGAAACACGAGCGAGCGAATGACGAATCGGTACAAGAACTCGTTACACGCGATTCCGAGCTTATTACTCATTTGGAGGAGCAACTGAGATCACACGAATTCAGTGTGACATACGCTATACAAAATCTGAAAACGCGGATCGAAACTCTCGAAAAATCAACTTTACGTAATTCACAAATTTTGTCTGACCGTCTTGGATTAATTGGGTCGGAGCATGGAAAAACAGGCGATAGCAGATGAACTCCATAAACCAGCACGGAAAAATTATCCACGTTGTCACGTTGACATACACGGATTGGATGAGACGTGGCAAGCTGATCTCGTTGATATGTCTGCGTACGGGCAGCGCAATAATGGCTACAGATATCTGCTAACAATTATCGATATTTTTTCAAAGTATGCTTGGGCCGTACCAACGACAAAAAAGTGGCAAGGATGGTTGTAAATACCGATCCTGTAACGTACAAGTTGCGAGATTATGAAGACCAACCGGTCGAGGGAGGCTTCTATCAAGAAGAACTCACCTCCGCCAAATATCCAAATACATACCTTGTGGAGAAAGTTCTTCGGAAACGTGGAAATAAATTGTTTGTAAAATGGTTAGATTTTGACAGTTCGCACAATAGTTGGATAAACAAATCTGATTTGTAATTTTTTGTTTATATCATAAGTATATATCATAAGTCTATATCATGATCAACTGAAATAATAAAAGATTTTTGAAAAATGGGTTTATAATTTCTTCTCCTATATGATTAGTAATGTAAAAATATAACTTTTATTTACATTATGCGGTAGACCTATTTTTCTGTATTTACATTGTTTCTCCAGCCATTTTTTCGCAATACACCTCTTCAACAATTATTAATACTACATGATAAAATTTACAAACTTGTTTTACACTGTTATATTTACACTTCTATAATACGTTTTATATTTAGATGCCCCATGGAAGAGTATCGGTCACATTTCGATGTGTTATTCGTTTGTCGTCATTCCAACTTAGAGATACTTTTTCGCCACACTGTGCATACATGAGAATATTCGGCGTCCGATATGTTTTCGCCTTTTAATTGGAAATAAAAATTTTGTTTCGTCGGTAATTCAGTTTCGTCGAGTCTGCCCCAACTGTCCACGTAATTATATGGAAAAACACCCTTTCTCGTTAATAAGTCAAACTCTTGTGTGTTATTACAGTGCATCCTCGTGATTAGCTTTTCGTCACTACTAACAATCAGACCTTTTGTAAACATATCCGCCGGCATTCTTTCTGCCTTTAAGCCTTTCAGATATATTGCTTCTTTCGTAGCCTCCGCTACGGCCATATATTCTGCCTCGGTACTTGGGAACGCCAATGTTTTTTGTTTACGCGCCTCCCAACTAATTACAGATCCCGCCAGAATAAATTCATATCCCGTATACGAACTACGATCCATTGAGTCTCCTTCCCAGCTAGCATCTACAACAGCGAATAAAGCTAATCCGGTTCGCTCAAATCTCAACCCGTAGTCTAACGTACCCTTCAAATATCTTAAGGGACAACACCACTGTGACGGTTTCAAAAAATCGATTTGTTGAAAACCATTTAAAAAAATCTAAAATACTTTTAAGATTAAGATGCCGTTGGACCCAGGTCGAAAAAAATAATCATTTTCGTAGATATTGAATATTTTGTGGAGCGGTGCAGCGCTCCGCGACGCTCGGGGTCCCGCGTAGCTGGGCGCCACAGGGTCGCCAGATATTCCCACCTTTCCCAGGTATTCTTTTGGCTCCCTTCACAAAAACCGGCTATTGTTATAAATATAGTTTCGAAAAATAGCACTAGGTGGCGGTAATTGAAAAATTTCCATGGCAGGTATAGGGATAGCGCCATAGCGTCAGTTTGCGGATAGAAGCGATGCTATTCGTGTCTAATCGCTCCGAATCGTTTCGTTTGTGAATATTAAACGCTCCGAATTATTCTGTTCACATTGAAATGGAGAATAAGAAAGTGTAGGCGGGGAGAAAGGGAACAAAACGGAGCTATGTGACGAGGAATCGGGCGAAAATCTCGAATCGAAAACCTTTGAACCGTTATAGCTCCGAAAACAGTTCAGCAGAGCATGTGAGCACGTCGGCGAAAAAGTTAAAATCGTCGGACGATTTAGAGGTCGGTGTTACTAACGATTTCAGTTATCGTATAGTACATCTTTTCACTGCATTGGACATTATATCCACGTTAGTAAAATGCAAAGTGTGTGGTCGCGACATAAAATTCACCGAAACAAGTTTGCGCGGACTCGGGTTCAAAATCGAGGTCGATTGCGGACATTGTGAAAAAGTTCTAATCGATTCGTGTCCTATGATTGACAATGCATACGAAATAAATCTTCGGATCTTATTCAGTATGCGTCTTCTTGGCGTCGGTTTGAATGGCCTGATGAAATTTTGTGCATTTATGGACCTTCCGCGCCCCATGTTTCAGTCTTTCTACGATCGAATCATAAATTCGATTTTGATTGCCACTAGAGCGGTGAGCACAATGAGCAAAAAAAGGCTGCACTTGAGGAGCAGAGAATTTCGTTGGAAAATGGGGTGGCGGACGGAATTATCGTTTCAGGCGACGGATCGTGGCGCAAGCGCGGTTTCAGCTCGCTTTTCGGCATAACATCGCTAATCGGCTGGTACACTAAAAAAGTGATCGACGTTATGGTTAAATCGAAATACTGCAAAGCTTGCGAGCATTGGGAAAAAAAGAAAGTACCGCGGAGTACTGGAAATGGAAAATTACCCACGACAATCAGTGCCAGGCGAACCATAGCCGCTCCGCCGGAAAAATGGAAGTCGACGCAGCTATCGAAATGTTTCAACGGTCTGAAGAGCTCTACGGCATACAATATAAATATTATATTGGTGACGGCGATTCTAAAACGTTTCTGGGCATAACGAATAGCGATCCATACGACGGTCTCGAGATAAAAACAAAAGAGTGCATCGATCATGTCCAACAACATATGGGGACGCGCCTCCGCGAAATCGTGAAAAAAAAGGATTGTCTGGCAGACGAAAGCTCACCGGAAAATTGATTGACGAGTTGAGCACGTATTACGGCTTGGCTATTCGGAGGCACAGCGATGATGTTGCCAAAATGAGGAAGGCAATTTGGGCAACTATCAAACATAAAATGTCCACAGACAGTGAGCCACAACATAACGATTGCCCGGAGGGAGCCGAGTCGTCGTGTTCGTGGCAGCACGCGGTCGCAAATTGTGATATTTCTGAATATTGCCATAAGCCGCCTCTTCCTCAGGAAGTATTGGAGGCAATTCTGCCAATCCTCAAAAATTTGAGCTGGGATGATTTGCTGCAGCGTTGTTTGGGTGGCTATACGCAAAACAATAACGAAAGCAACAATAAATCAGTTTGGGCAATAGCCCCCAAGTCCCAGTCCGGAAGCAAAAAAATCGTTGATATTGCAACTGATATCGCGGTATTAGTGTTCAATGATTTCCTGAGAAGTCTCATGAAAGTTCTGGAGATGTTGGGGATAACCATCGGCCCAAATTGTTTCAACTTTTACGTTGAGACCGACGCAGCGCGGATCCAGCTGGCGGAGCGCTCGCTCACAGACGCTGCAAAAGAAGCAAGAAAAGCCTCGACAAGTTCGAGGAAACATTCAGGAGACAATGCTTTGCTTCTTGAAGGCCAGCTATATGGTGCCGGCATCGCTGATTGAAGGTACATAATTTTTTTTTCAATTCATAACATAAATTAACAAACCTAAAACTTTGAACGCGTTTTTCTCGAAACCACTTTTTTGAGTGCGGCACGCAGCAAAACGCGAGCAATTTTTATCCAATCGACTTCAAATTTTTACTGTATCAATAAAAAATAGATTATCTAATGAACTACATAGGATTTTTTCGATATCTCAATAATAATAAAAGTTATAGCCTATTTTCGACGAGAAATTTTGCTCAGAAATCATTCTTTAATTTCAAAAGCGTGCCTATATTTAAAAAATCAATGTTTTTCCAAATCCCTACGTACTTCACTTCAAAATATCATATTATTAACGAAAACACTGGGTATTTTTTCAGATCGACGTTGAAGAGAGTTTGCTGCGTGCCGCGAACCACTGCGGAGACAACAGCACCTGACGCGGGAGCTTCCCCAGCGCCACCATGCGGCGTGAAAAATGTGTAAAAAATGTTTTTTGAAAAATTAATAATCAAGGGAAAAAACACAAAAACAATTTTTCGAATATGTCTTACTTTTCCCAAGAAAAAAAATTGTTGAAAAATATAAAAAAAACAGGGGTTCACAGTGGTATTGTCCCTTAAACCCCTTTTCGCCGCTTTCCAAAGCTCCGCATTATAACTGGTATTCAACTGACTCAAATAATTCACCGCGTACATTATATCTGGCCTAGTATTTATTGCTAAATATAATAACGCTCCGATTAAACTCTAGTACGGATACTTATCCATTTCTGTCTCACTCGCACGTTCTGGCTTCACCAGGTTACATTTGGCCTCAATAGGTGTGTCCGTCGGATTACACTCTTGAATCCCAAAACGTTTAAGTACGGCTTTGGTATACCCTCTCTGTTTCAAGAACACGCGGTACTCTTCGCCCCGCTCAAATTCTATTCCTATACATGTATTTACTAAACCGAGATTTTTTGTTTCGAACGACCTCGACAACCGTCTTTTAATTTCACCTATCCAGGCCTCGTCGTCACTAGTGAACAAGATATCATCTACATATATAGTAATATACATAACTCTGTCCCCCCTCCGGCCAGCAAACAGACATTTCTCCTGTGGTATATCACTAACACCTAATACATTTAATCTGTCTACCAGTTTTCTACGCCACTCAGCCCCCGCTTGGCGCAACCCGTACAACGACTTTTTCAGCGCACATACACTGTCACTCCCCGCTTTCAACCCGTCTTTCCAACGTTTCGCGGTATCTATTATTTTCTGGTCGTGTACTACCTTCCCGCCTAAACCGATGGGCTCACCCGCAATTATCTTTCCGACATTCTCATGCATACACTCGGGCACTTCCATGTATACACTTTCATGCAGTTCACTATTCAAATAAGCTGTCCCTATGTCCATCTGGCGAATCTTCAGGTTGTACTCTGCTGCTACCGCTGCCATGATCCTCACTGACGTTGATCTTACTACTGGTGAAAATGTCTCCGTGAAATCTTCTCCTGGCCTCTGAGAACATCCGTTTGCAACTAGTCTGACCTTTCTTTTGCCATCAGATGTAGTGCAAAATACATAGCGACTTCCGATCACTTTTCTATCCCTGGGTTTTTTTTTCGATTTCCCATGTCTTGTTCTTTATCTGGGCTAGCATTTCTTCTTCTAATGCTAACTTCCATGAATGCGCATCTTCTGTCTAACTCGCCTGTTTTCATGTGGTCGGATTTTCTGTTACTGTCAGATACGCGAATACTTCTTCTTCCATCGCGTGATCTTCTGTTCCCCCATGCTCTTCTTCGCCAGCAGCTCTGTGGCTTTCCCCACTGTTTTTGTCTGGTACTGTGACGTATACTTTCCTCGGTCTTCCTACCGATGCTGCCCGAACGTACGTCGAACGTCCCCGGCCTCTCTTGCTGGGTAAATCTACGCCTTCCCAAGACTGTGTTGCCCCTCTCTTTTTCCGGGGTCTCTCTGGTTTGGGCTTCTCCCGCTCTTCGCTCGGCATCTCGAGTTCTTCACACTGCTCCTCTATTACCTTAGTGCTTCTCTCGTCCTCAAGTATTTCTTTATACTCGCCCTTAAAACGGAACCCGTCGACGAACTTCGCATCCCGTGTAGTTGTGACTACCTTATCCCGCGGAAAATAGATTCGATATGCCTTCGAATTAAATGCATACCCTACAAATATACCTGGTGCCGATCTGGAGTCTAGTTTTCCGCGCTTTTGCGTCTTATCCAAGACGAACGCTTTTGTCCCAAAACATTGCATATGTTTCACCGTTAGAGGTTTCCCCTTCCACACACAATACGGTATTTCCCCGTTTAACGCACTGGTTGGGCATCTATTTCTGGTATAATTCGCATTATTCAATGCGTCGGCCCACAGGTGGGGGGGGGGGGGGGGGGGTTCTCCTGCCTGCCGCATCATACAACGTATCATCTCTACTAGCGTTCGGTTCTTCCTCTCCGCTATTCCACTCTGTTGTGGGGTATAAGATGCTGTCAATCTTCTTTTAATTCCATTTTCTCTCAAAAATGTATTAATCTTCCCGTTACAATATTCTTTTCCGTTGTCCGATTGTAACGACTTTATCCTTTCCCCAATCTGGTTTTCCACCTCCTGTTTATATTCCCTGAATTTATCGCGAACCTCAGGTTTATTCTTCATTAAATATATTTGACACCATCTTGATTTGTCATCAATGAAAGTGACGAAATATATTTTTCCCGATCCCGACGCACGTCGTATTGGCCCGCACACGTCTGAATGAACTATTTCCAATAATTTCTGAGTTCTTTCTTCACTGGTCTGTGGAAAAGGTAGTCTGGTCTGTTTTTCCTGAATGCACACCTCACACTTTGGTAACTTTTCATTGTCGCTTATTTCCAAGCCATACGCCAATTTATTTTTGGCCATGAGTTTCAAGTCTTGCTCATTTACATGCCCCAACTTTTCGTGCCACTTATTTATCCCCAATTTTTCACTGGTTACAGCACTGTTGATACTGGCTTTCGCGTCACGCATAAAGTACAGGTCCCCGCGTCTCTGCGGGCGCATTATTACATTATTGTCTTTGTTTACAACCACTGCTTCAGTTTTCCTGAAGGTCACTGTGAGTCCAAAATGTGTAGCTCTTGCTACCGAGAATAGATTTGTTCTTAAATCTGGTACGTATGGCACGTTCTTAAGCCCGATATCCCACTGTCTTTTACCGCTTGACACTTTTACTGAAACGTTTTCCGTTCCCAATATTTTGGTGTTTTTATCATTTGCCAGGCTCAACTCTGCACATTTCGGCTTAAAAGCACTAAATTTGTGTTTGTCGTTACACAAATGACTGGTCGCACCACTGTTAATACACCAACACATATTTGTTACTTTGGCTTTCCGCCACGATGTCCAGGATTCCTCCGCTTGTACCTCGAGTACATAGCTCCTTGTGCTGGTTCGACATGTTCGACATGTTGCATGCCGCATGTCCCTCATGGTATTCCAGAATTTTCACCCGGAGCTCGTCCAGTGATGGTAACTCCTTCTGTGTTTCTATCGATGTTTTGAATACTGTGTAGCTTTCTGGTAAGCTGTTTAACAACAAGATCACCAACATCTCATTGGCTATCTCCAGCTTTACTTCTCGCAGTCTTTTCACTGTCTCTGTAAATTCGGTGATGTGTTTTCTTACATCATCCCCCTTTGTCATCTTCGACAAAGTCAACTTTTTCAACAGTCACGCTTTCCGCGCCGGTCCACCAGATTCGTATGTCGCCTTGATCTTATCCCAGATCTCCTTCGACGTCTCCAGGCCATCATACGCTGTTGCCTCATCTATCCCCAACGCTATCAGAAAATCTGCAATCGCCTTTCTGTCCTTTTTGACCCACGCTGCAATTTCTTCTGGCCCTGACGATGGTTTCGTTTTTTCACCAATGGCGAATTCCCACGTTTCGTGAGTCATGAGAATCCCTTTCATCTGAGTTTTCCATGACCTGTAATTTTCTCGTAAGAGGATCTATCTTTATTGAAAATGCCATTTTTATCTGTTCTGTACTGGTTACTTAACTTATCACAAATCGACACTATTTCAACTTTTACGCTAGTCACAGCACGCAACGGTTTTTCTCGCCGAAAGTCCAGCTCCTACGCCTAGTGTCACACAATGGCGAACTCCACGCCACTGCACGCTATCGAAACTTCTCGATGTTTCGTGCACGCTTTTCATGTGCTACTGTTAATTCTTTTTATTTATTAACAAACCGGTTTACTGATACGATCCAGCATTATCTGGGCCCATAACCTGATGATGGGCATGCCCGTCAGGTTAATAAATGATAGGCTGGTTTTATTCGTGATATAAGATATTAACGTATGTTGTTACAAGTTACGGTATGTATAGAAGTACAGCATACACGTCCATCTCGGATGGTGTACAATGAGGAACTGAAAACTATAGCGAATGCACACGGGTCCTTAGCATACTAATATACTCTAGTACATTCTGGAACATACTAGCACTTGGACCTTGCCCCTCAACAAGGTTTCTCAAACGCGATTTTGGTGCAGATAGGATCATTACAAACAAAAGTTGCAAATATCCATTAGGGATATTTTTAATAGTTTACGAGATATGAATTTTTAAAGTTGGTCCAATTCAAGCGCACCGAGAAGCGTTGGAGCCGCACACTCTCCGCCCTAGCTGTAGATATAGCACAGTATAGGCGTTACATTTGGGATTGCAAAATTCAGAGCAGTCAATTATTATTATTTTATTACACAGTCATTTTTATTTATCGGGCATTGACTGCTCTGAATTTTGCCGAGCGTGCCGAACGCCCTAAACTGTGCTATATCTACGACTAGGGCGGAGAGTGGGCGGCTCCAACGCTTCTTGGCGCGCACTAATTGGAACAAATTAAAAAATTCATATCTCGTAGACTATTAAAATACCCCTAATGTATATTTGCAACTTTTATTTGTAATGATCCCATCTGCACCGAAATCCCGTTCGAAAAACCTTACAAAATTCACCCTGTATATATACTGAAACGGGTGGAATAGGATGGCATCCTTCCCGCGCAGAATCTAAAATAAGAACAATAGTATTTAGAAAGAGGGTAGTTCACCCCAAAGCACACAGGGGGACAACAGTGTTCTCACAAGTGAAAGGAGAGGAACACACATATAAATAGGGTTGAGGAAAAATAGGAAACACTCTTAACTTCACTTAGCACGACTAAGCGAGCTTAAGCTGTCAATTCTGAGGAAAAAACTAGACACTTTGAACGAAGGACTGTAACTGGTGGAAACCAGGATAAAGAACTTCACCGAAGGGGTTAGGTGGCACCGGCGAAGCGATAACGCCGGAGATCGCTACAAGGACGAGAAAGTGAGATACGCGCACGATTCACAAAAAAAACACAGTCACGGTAGCACATACACTTATCGGATCACAATTAAACACGCTTATCCGGTGCAAGTGAGCTGCATCCCGGAGAAAACTCGACCGAAAATCGTGAAACACACGAAACCGCGCAATCACGGCAGCCATCTTTGAGTATTGTCAGCTGATCATCGGTAATCGAAGCGTGAGACCGGCGATTCAGCAGCAGCACCGCGACACCGGCACTGCGATCGGCGCGCACACCGATGAACTACGGTGAACTACGCCGTACTAGCCAATCAGCGGGCAGCAAGATTGGCGAGTCAGCAGTGGCGGCGTGACGGTGGCGCTGCGATCGGCACGCTCAGCGGGAACTACGCCGCACTAGGCTATCAGCGGGCGGCGAGATTGGTATCCCGGCAGTGGCAGCATGACAGCAGCGCTGCGATCGGCGCACTTAGCGGCGAACTACAAGCAGCAGTCAACGAGACCGACATACGCCGCGGCAAGGACACGGCGGCGCCACCGGGCGAGACGAGGCGATCAACCAGCCAATCGCGAAGCACGATTCCGCGATTACGAGAGAAACTTGTGTACACGGCGAAAATAAATTTACTTGTTCTTTACATTAAAGGTTTACCTGCCTAAAATTGTTTGGAGCCAGAATTCTATAAAAATCTCTATTGAAAAGGCTTCGTCGTTTCAATATATACTCGTATATCTATATATGATATGATACTATGGTGGGGAGTCGGTCGAGTCGTTCGATCGAGTCTTCATCTCGATATCGAACAGTAGGATAGAGTTCTCCGAAGACGTTAGACCGGATCAATAATTGTACGAATAAACATTAATAGTCTCGCATTGAGTACGCTTGTTGTTACGTTCTGGAACATCGCCCTTTAACAAATAAACGATAAGTCACTCCAAAAATAAAAATTGTAAATTGAATAAACATTACATTTGGCGCCCAACGTGAGGACACGATATCTTACTGTTTCGGCGGGATCCAATTTGAACTCCCCGCGCGAACTTAATCTTCACAATCGATAGAGGAGCTAGCATCATTCGATATCCGTGCGACGCTTCCCCCTCTACGACGCCCACCGGCACGCGCCTCGTGCTTGACCGGAACCGGCTCCTCGGCCATTCTCGTGCTTACAGTTTCGGTGACCACGCGTATCGTTATTCTCAATCGATCGTATTTTGTATTGTATTCCGACCGCAGCAATTCTCCCGTTCTTCTCTTTGGTTTTGTGAAACTGTGATAACGACTCGGTTTGATCTTTGATACTCTCGGACCTTCTCGCGGTAAACGGATTAGCTCTTGTGTTCGGCTCTCGACTGGCAAAGTTACAGGTTATTCTCTCGTTAATTGTATCGCGTGACGCTTGGAATAAATAGTCGACGAGCAACGACTGTTTCGGAACAAAGTCCTTCACTACCGGTTTTTTCTTCATCTTTCTTTTCCTCGCCTCCCTTTATCCGCTCACCAGATCAACGCTCAAAGATTTGTTGTCCTTCGAGTCGGATCGCGGATAAAAGAAGGTGATAGTGTGGTGCGCGTCGGCCGTTAACCGCTTAACGGGCTTACGTTTGTGACGTCACGTGTGTGCTCACGCTATCCTGGTCTAACATTCGCGCGTTCGAGGCGGTGACAGTGCAGGCGACGTGTGACCAGCCCCCTGACACTCCCATGATTTCCTATAGCGAACCTCTCTTCGTTTTATGCGCCGTAGTTAGTTCGCCCTGCAGGGCGCTGGCATGCTTGCGCGCTTCTACTCCCTTGCCCGAACCCCCCGCCGGCCACAAAGGCCATGACAGGCAACAATTCGACTTAACGGGTTCGACATATTCAGAAGCGCCTATTCTAGCCATTTTTTCGATATTTTGTTTAAAATTTTTTTGATGTCGTTTTGAAATAAAAAAAATTTTTGATCACGTTTTTTTATTTTCAAATATCTTTTTCTCGGGTCTGAAGCATTTTTTCGAAAAAACGGTTCGACACAATGTTTATAACACTTTAATATATACCCATTGGGAATTGGTCCCAAAACTTTTCTAATTTGAATATCTTCTAAAACCACATGAGTAGCAGGGTGCGCACTATGGCCACCCCCACTCCTATCCCCACTCCTTTTCCCCCACTCCGCGGCCTCCAAGTCCGTGGCTCGGTCGGTCGTGGGTGCGGGGGGAAGAGGTGCGCAGGGGGAGGAGAGGGGGAGGGGCGAGTCGCCATAGGGCACACTACTTTATATATATATATTTCTTTTATTTTTTTATATAAATTTTTTCGGAGCATGTCGGTATGGTGGAGCGCTACTTACATTTCAACCATTTTTTTCTCGGTGCGGGTCGGTATGGTGGAGCGCTGCTTACATTTCCGCCATTTTTTATTTTTCAGAGCGTGTCGGTATGGTGACACGCTGCTTTTATTTTCGCCATTTTTTCTTTGATAATTAAAAAAATCCGATGCAAGCGCGGGACTCGAACTCGAGACCCTCGGATTGCCAGCCTGAGCCGCTGTCTCTGCGCCAAGGATCGTTATGGTATTAAGCATATGTGGAAGACTCTTGTAGCGAGCGCGAGTGTGCACACCTTATTCTCTCTCTCTCTCTCTCTCTCTCTTTCTCGCTCTCTCGCACGTCCACAAATTTACAATAAATATTCAAAACCAAGAATATACAGGGTGTCCCATTTTATTCTTACACCTGATTTTTCTCGGAAAATACTGCTACGATCAAAAATTGTGTATAATGAAACTTTTAGGGTTCGAAGGGGGACGTTCAAAAAAAATTTTTTTTTGTATCATAATTCAAAATGGCGGCTGTAAGATGGCCGACATGTTTTTTTAAAATAGAAACAGGCCATTTCTTTGTTACTAAAAAATTTGTCGGATCAAAACTAACAACTTTTATAGGAACATTTTTTTGATAAAGTCCATAATTTTTGGAGTAGAACACCATTTTTGACTATTTTAGCGTTATCCAGGATGTACCACGAGGAGGTAAAGTCTTTAACATCCCAAGTGTAAGTGTGTGTGTGTGTGTGTGTATATGTGTGTTTGCGCGCGTGTGAGTGTGAGTGAGTGTGTGAAACACTCACAAGGATTAGGTCTCTGTGACTCGTCACTTCCGCAGTATTTACCGACTCCAAACCCTCCTTGTGAGTGTGAGTGTGAGTGTCAGTGTAAGTGTGAGTGTGAGTGTGAGTGTGAGTGTGAGAAACACTCACAAGGATTAGGTCTCTGCGGCTCGTCACATCCGCAGTATTTTTCGACTTCAAAACCACCTCCTTATGAGTGTTCTCTGAACTCTTAAAGGTGTTCGAAGATTCCCCCATTCATGTTTAAGCATGCCCGAACTCTCCTCTCAAAACCATCGACTGTTCGCAAGAGAACAACTCTCGGGATTGCACGGCAGGCAGCTCTTATCCGCACCCTCATATCCTCTTGTGTGGTTGGAGCTTGACGGTAGACAGCGTCTTTAAGATAGCCCCACAAGAAAAAGTAGGGAGAGGTAAGATCAGGTGATCTTGGAGGCCAATGGACAGGTCCATCTCGTCCGATCCACCTTTGACCGAATGTTGCGTCCAGGTGATTTCGAACAACACGAGCCCAGTGAGCGGGTGCACCGTCTTGCTGAAACCGCATCTGTTGACGTGTAACCAAATCAATGTCTTCCATCAAAAGCGGCAATTCATTTTGCAGAAAGTCAAAATAACAGGCTCCCGTCACAGTTCCCTCGAAGAAATGAGGACCTATTAATTGCCCGTTAATGATTCCACACCAAACATTCAAACTCCACCGATGCTGGTGATCGATCTGGCGCACCCATCGTGGATTCTGATCAGTCCAATACCGAAAGTTCCATCGATTTACCTGACCTCGGTTGTTGAATGTGGATTCATCACTGAACATAACAAACCTAAAAAAATCTGGGAATTGCTCGATTCGTCTCAATGCCCACCGACAAAACTCCATCCTTCGCAACGGATCAGGATTAGGCGTATCTTGGTGGAATTGTATCCTGTACGGGTGGAGCCTTGCACCTCTTAGTACTCGGTGCACTGTGGATCCGGGAAACCCCAGTCGCTCCGAGATCACTCGAACACTCAAATGAGGATCGATTGCTATCATCGCTAAAATAGCCATGTTTCGAGCCTCATGCGGGCCACCAAAATCATTGTTCACGTTTTGGCGACGTTGGCGGTGGCGGGTTATTCGGCCTGCCCTCGCTCTCCTCTCGAGGGTTCGGATTGTCTGCCGCGATGGATGACGACGATCAGGATATTCGCGTCGATACAAATTTTCTGCTCGTAAATAATTGCCCCGGCATCTCCCTAAAATAAGGAGCATATCAACGATTTCGTTGGGACTGAAATCAGCCATTGTTGAATTGCCGTCAGTAAACGGTTAACAAATCCGCGTCTATTGTAGGCGTTCAACGTGAGATTTCGTTTTCTTATTTCGATCAGAAGCGAAGCGAACTTGAAACGCTCAAATGATATGGGGTACCATGAAAATTCGTATTGTCCTGCCGTATCCAGTTAACAGAAAAATTTCAACAGCGACATATTCCAGAGAAAATTTTCATGGTACCCCATATCATTTGAGCTGCCTGCCGTGCAATCCCGAGAGTTGTTCTCTTGCGAACAGTCGATGGTTTTGAGAGGAGAGTTCGGGCATGCTTAAACATGAATGGGGGAATCTTCGAACACCTTTAAGAGTTCAGACAACACTCATAAGGAGGTGGTTTTGGAGTCGGTAAATACTGCGGAAGTGACGAGCCGCAGAGACCTAATCCTTGTGAGTGTTTCACACACTCACACTCACACTCACACTCACACGCGCGCAAACACACACATACACACACACACACACACACACACACTTACACTTGGGATGTTAAAGACTTTACCTCCTCGTGGTACATCCTGGATAACGCTAAAATAGTCAAAAATGGTGTTCTACTCCAAAAATTATGGACTTTATCAAAAAAATGTTCCTATAAAAGTTGTTAGTTTTGATCCGACAAATTTTTTAGTAACAAAGAAATGGCCGTTTTCTATTTAAAAAAAATATGTCGACCATCTTACAGCCGCCATTTTGAATTATGATACAAAAAAAAAATTTTTTTTGGACGTCCCCCTTCGAACCCTAAAAGTTTCATTATACACAATTTTTGATCGGAGCAGAATTTTCCGAGAAAAATCAGGTGTAAGATTAAAATGGGACACCCTGTATAACCGTATATGATGAAAGTACATTTATATCGGATTATATATACGAATGTATAGAGTTATATACAATTATATATAAACCTATATATAAATATACAGGGTGAATTCTGTAAGGTTTCTCAAACGGGATTTTGGTGCAGATGGGATCATTACAAACAAAAGTTGCAAATATACATTAGGGATATTTTTAATAGTTTACGAGATATGAATATTTAAAGTTTATTCAATCACAGCGCGCCGAGAAGCGTTGGAGCCGCCCACTCTCCGCCCTATCTGTAGATATAGCACAGTTTAGGGCGCTACATTTGGGATGGCAAAATTCAGAGCGGTCAATTATTATTATTTTATTAGGCAGTCATTTTTATTTGTCGGGCATTGACTGCTCTGAATTTTGCCGAGCCCGCTAAATAAAAATGACTGCGTAATAAAATAATAATAATTGACTGCTCTCAATTTTGCGATCCCAAATGTAACGCTCTAAACTGAGTTATATGTACGGCTAGGGCGGAGAGTAGGCGGCTCCAACGCTTCTCAGCGCGCTCTGATTCGATCAACTTTAAATATTCATATCTCGTAAACTATTAAAAATATCCCTAATGTATATTTGCAACTTTTGTTTGTAATGATCCCATCTGCACCAAAATCCCGTGTGAGAAACCTTACAGAATTCACCCTGTATATGATTGTATTTCATTTTTATATAATTATATACAATCGTTTTCACTCGATATCGGATTATATATACGAATGTATAGAGTTATATACAATTATATATAAACCTATATATAAATATATATGATTGTATATCATTTTTATATAATTATATATGAGTAGTAGGGTGCGCACTATGGCCACCCCCACTCCTATCCCCACTCCTATCCCCACTCCTTTTCCCCCACTCCGCGGCCGCCGAGTCCGTGGCTCGGTCGGTCGTGGGTGCGGGGGTGAAGAGGCGCGGGGGGAGAAGGGGGGATGGGTCGAGTCGCTATAGTGCGCACGCCTTTATATATATATATAATTTTTCTGAGCGTGTCGGTATAGCGGAGCGCTGTTTTTATTTTCGACATTTTTATTTTTCCGGAGCGTGTCGGTATAGTGGCACGCTGCTTTTGTTTCCGCCATTTTTCTTTTATATATATATATATGTGTGTGTGTGTGTGTGTGTTTATAAATGTGAATTTTATAATTAAAAAAATTCGATGCCGGCGGTGAGACTCGAACCGTCGACCCTCGGACTACCAGTCTGAGTCGTTGCCTCTGCACCAAAGATCGCTATGCATTTAAATGTACGTGGAAGACTCTTGTAGCGATCGCGAGCACGCGTATCCCCACCCCGTGGTCGCCGAGTACGGCCCGCAGGGTAGTATATATATATGCCTGTTTCTGCCCGATATATATATATATTTTACCGTGTGTGAGCACTATGGCGACACCCACTCCTGGACCCACTGCTACCCCTACTCTGCGGGTCGACCGCGGCCCGCAGAGTATTATATCTATATACCTATCTGTACTCGATATATATATATTTTACCGTGTGTGAGCACTATGGCGACACCCACTCCTGGACCCATTGCTATCCCTACTCTGCGGGTCGACCGCGGCCTGCAGAGTATTATATATATATACCTGTTTGTACTCGATATATATATATTTTACCGTGTGTGAGCACTATGGCGCCACCCACTCCTTGGCCCATTCCAGCCCCCCACTCTGCGGGACATGCTACGCGAAGAATGACTGAATTCTAACGACCGTTGAGAGCCGTGAACACCCTGCTACCAGCCTGCGGTGCAACTCAGAATCATCCCGAAGCTTACCTCAGCGTTTTTGCACGTGCATATGACGCATTGGTATGAGAAAAATAGCGACACAGAGACAGATAGATCATGCGACGACGGAACGTGCCTATATTATAGCTGCTAACAAAACACTGTCTAGACTTTATAAACAAGAAAAATCGTTTACGCGAAACGTGGTATTGTTATACTATTATACACTAGGACGCGTGTATTATTAAAGTTAAATGTTTCAATGAAGGGTCGACCTTTCGGAAACCCCAAAATTTTGAACCCAAACTCTCAAGTACATCGATTATACAATGTACAAAACAGTGAGCAATAGTGGCTGCATATAGTATGGTGATTTATTTGAATTAACGTGAAAAAACGAGAGAGAAAGAGTTATAGAAATTACTGTAGGTGCAAGAGAGAGCATACAGGTATCTGTACGAACAGCCGCACAAAGAGGAGACGCCGTTAATAGGGTATATGATCAGCTGTAGAGTCGTAGAGCACGTGCGAGAGAGAGAGAGAAAGCGAGCGAGCTAACGAACAGCCGCACAAAGAGGAGATGCCGTGAATAGCACGCGCGGCCTGTAGTGCGCCCCTCTCCCTTTCGCCACCACCGCGCCTACGCTTTAAAGCAATGGTCGTGCGTTCTCTGTTTTTTAATCAGCTGTGTGTATACGAGCGAGAAAGAGCTATAGTAGCCTCTCTAGAAAGATAGAACGCCTGCTACAGGCTGCTTTTTATTCTCTTTTTATTTTCGTAATTTTTTTTCGGAGCATGTCGGTATGGTGGAGCGCTGCTTACATTGCCACAATTTTTTATTTTTCAGAGCGTGCCAACCCCGAGAGCCTGCCGATAACTTACTATGTTAAAAGAGCGATAAGTATTAAGCGCGAGCTCCTTTTCCACGGATAGGCAATTTTCAATGTGGATTTTTTCAAAAATTCTTAAGAGTTGCGCGCTACTACATTGGCAAATGAATATGTGGGTGGTCACCCTCACCGGGTATAAATATAAAAAACTAAAACCCGCCCGTCTGATATTCCCCTTGTAAGAAAGAGCACTCTATACGAACAGCCGCACAAAGAGGGGACACCGTTAATAGCATATAGAACACAGCAGCTGTAGGTCCATAGGTCCCGCGTAAGAGAGAGAGAGAGAGAGAGATCGAGTGTGTTCACGAAGATCCGCACAAAGAGGAGAGCCCGCTAATGGCATATATGGTCTGTAGCATACCCCTCTTACCGTTCACCAACACCTCGTCTATACTTTGAATCAGAGACCATGTGCTCTCTGCCTTTTTAAATCGCTGTATGCGCAAGAGAGAGAAAGAGCTATAGCTGTCTATCGAGAAAGATAGATAGATAGATAGATAGAGAGAGAGAGAGAGAGAGAGAGAGAGAGAGAGAGAGAGAGAGAGAGAGAGAGAAAGAGAGAGAGAGCTTCCTTTACCATAAGACAGTTTTTATATTTTTTCATAATTTTACTTTTAACGATAATAAAAAATTTCTTTCTTTATTGTTTTCTATTTTTTTCCAAACTCGATTCGATTTTCAGTGCTACAGGCCGCTTCTTCCATTTTCGAATGATATAAAATTTTCCTTCAACGCTATAATTTGAAAAGTCTAAAATTGTTCAGTCAACATCGTTAAAATTTTAATCGCCAGTAGTTAACAAATGTTCTCCTTGGCCCGTTAAACAGCTCGGCGTTTAAAATTAAATTGTCAGAAAAACTTTCCAGCAGCGAAATAATTTCAACAATCTGTGCGAGATGATTACACAAAAGGAAATTTTCTGTAAGGGTGAGGGTGTGGCTACAGTCGATTTCTTTTATTTTATTTTTCTTACGTTATCACTCTTTATTTAAAAACGATTCGCCCTTATCAAGGCAAAAATATTTATAGGAACTTTTCTTAAGCCGAAATAATTTCAACGCTCTGACCTTTTATTCAACTAATATTTACTACCTGTAAAATTTTAAATACATCGATGGTCTTATGTCTAAAAGAGCGCGCGGCGTTTTTCGAATTTAAATTTTAGCTGGTACATCTCTGAATCATATAAAAGTTTATTTCAGCGTTTTACATGCACATAATACGAGAGAGAGTATACAGCTCGCTCTGCTCAAGAGAGCGAACTATAGGCGATGCATAAGAGCGAAAGAGACAGAGGGGCGAGCTTGCGAAGACGGCGCGGCATATACGTCCCGCAGCGTACCCTTCCCCGTACCGTTCACCGCCATCTCGTCTATACTCTAGATCAGAATGAGCGCGCTCGCTCTATCTCTTAAAGGCGTTGCATGTATTAGAGAGAAAGAGCTCTAGAGGTCTCCTTAGGACGACAGAGACCATTCTATCGCCTGCTTGTTTTATTTTAAAAAACATAGCACGCACACTTTTTTTTACCGTCTTTTACTTCAGAATATTATTAATGTTATTATACCCGAGGAACCGTGTATGAGAGAGAGAGAGTAGCATGCCCCTCTTTCTCTTTAGGAAGGCATGCTATAGCCTGTATACATTGCACGTTCAGCCCTTGAAACCTCTGCATGTGTGTGAGAGAAAGCGCTACAGTGAGCTCTGAAAAATTATTTTCACCTAGCACAATTTTTAATATCCAACACCAAAAAAGTGTCTTACGTTATAGCACTCTATTAAAAAAAAAAATGATTCATCCTTATCGAGAGAAAAATTATTTTTATTTATAGAAAACTTTTCTTAAGCGAAATAATTTCAACGTTCTGACTTTTTATTCAACTAATATTTTAGTACAATTTTTCACTCCGGCCCGTTAAACAATCTGATGTTAAAAAATAAATTGTAAAAACTTTTGTCAAACGAAATAATTTCAAAACCTACCATTTCTCTTCCGAGGCTATCATAATCGCGATGACTTACTACGAATTGAGCTTCGGTGAGGAATTTATATAAGAAAGTCAAGGTAAATTGAATACATCACTGATCTTTTACTCTTATTTAATGATCATTATTGAATAAATATTCAAATTCTTTAAATAAATATCAATTTTCGTTCATATATATATTTCGTCATTTGCTCATAATTTCTTTAATAGTAGCCCGAAATGAATCGAAATTTTTTCGTTCTTCAATGCGCTTTTCAAAAAACAGCGAAAAATTATTTGAGGTGTATAGAGGCCTCTCTAGGAACACAGAGACAGTGCTACAGCATGCTTCTTTTTATTTTTTTTACACCCGAATAAATATCGTCAAGATTTTTCATCTAACAGTGATGTATGAAAAAGCGCACGATAGCGCTTTGTAAAAAGATACGAGAGAGAGAGAGAGAGAGAGAGAGAGAGTATACAGATCGCCCTGCTCAAGAGAGAGAGAGAGAGAGAACTATAGGTAGTGCATAAGAGAGAAAGAGATAGAGTTAGTTAGTTATTAGTAAGAGCGAAAAAGATAAGTTTCGAAATTATTTCGTTTAAGAAAAGTTTTTCACAATTTACTTTTTAACATTAGACACCTTAAGACAGAGACCATGCTATCGCCTGCTTCTTTTTATTTCAAACAAGATTGGCGCATACTTTTCTTTCTCACCGTCTTTAACTTCAGAATATTATTAATGTTATTATTTTTAGCATAGTACGTGCGTTTTTTTAAATATTATACCCGAGAAACCGCGGGAGAGACAGAGAGAAAGAGAGAGAGTACCAAGCGTCTCTTTCTCTCGAGGAAGCCATGCTATAGACTGTATACCATGCACACTCTGCTTCCTCCGAAGAAAAAATGTAGAAAAAAAATGGTAAGTTTCGAAATTATTTCGTTTAAGAAAAGTTTTTCATAATTTACTTCTTAACATTAGACACCTTAACGACTCGCGGAGAAAAAATTGTACCAAAGCAATAGTTGAATAAAAAAGTTTCAACGTTCTGACTTTCTAATCAACTAATATTTTGACACAATATTTCTCCCCAGCCTGTTAAACAATCCAATGTTAAAAATTAAATTATCAAAAACTTTTACTTAAACGCAATAATTCCAAGCCTCTTCTTCTTCTTCATCGGCCACATAATTGCATCGGCTTATCGTAAGCTCTCTGATGAGCGAGGACAAACATGCACAGAGTGAGAGTTTTTTCGTATCGCCGAATGAGAGAGAGCGAGAGAGAAAAGGTTTTGCTTTTTTAGCTTTAATAATTTCAAAACCTACCATTTTCCATAATTTGTGTTTACGGTTAAAAATAATTTGTCTTTCTTCATCGTTTTCTATTTTTCCAGCCTCGATTCTAGAGTCAACATTTGTTTATTCGTATCATCGAATGAGAGAGAAGAGAGAAGGTTTTACTTTTCATCTTCCTCCGAAGAAAAAATAGTAGAACAAACTGGTAAATTTCGAATTTATTTCGTTTAAGAAAAGTTTTTGACAATTTATTTTTTCACATTAGATTCCTAACTTAAAATTGTACCAAAGTATTTGTTGAATAAAAAAGTCAGAATTTCAACGTTCTGACTTTCCAATCAGCTAATATTATGGCATAATTTTTCTTCCCAACCCGTTGAACAATCTGATGTTAAAAATGGAATTATCAAAAACTTTTCTTAAACGCAATAATTTCAAACCATTTTTTTCTTCATGGACCACATAATTGCGTCGGCTTATCGTTAGTTCTCTGCTGAGCGACAAACCCGTGAGGGCATACACGGAAATAAAGTCGTTATCTATCTATCTATGTTATCTATTTTTTTCTTCAGGGGCTACAAAATCGCGATGATTTATCGTTAGCTCTCTGATGAATGAGGACAAACATGCACAGAGTGAGAGAGAGTTTTTCTTTTTCATCTCTCGTCAAAGAATCATTTCACCTAAGACAATTATTAATAAGCGACATCAGGTTTTCTTTATTTCCAAAACTAATAACAATTTTATACACAAAGTGCTATTTTTTTAATTATATAATCACGATGTCTTATAATTAGTTCTCTGATGAGCAAACCGTGAGCGAAGTCTGTTAACACCCAGGGGGTACACTCTGCCTAGTTGTTGTTGTACATCCGCGCATATTTTACGACGTTTCGTTGGAACGACACGACGTACACTGATTATGGATAATTTCGGTACTGCTGATGATATTGATGTTAAGAGAAACTCTCTACATATCTCTACCTCCCCGCAGACGCGGCAAAGACGCGCCAGCAAGGATAATTTAATGAACTCTTCTACGCTTACAAATCCAAATCCATTTCTACTTCTTGATCTCCCTGAAGATATTCTGCGACGGTTGTGATGTTTTACCGTAAACTCTTCATGACCGATTCGATTGTAGTGTGGAATCTTTTTAAATTCAGATGGTGAATTTATTGACGATTCATTAATTGCGACTGGTAGCAATTGTATCAATAATATTAAATGATTTGATATCATCTATGAATCTTGCATATTCAAGAAGATCAGCTTCATCATTGTGACCTGTTTGACGTAATGCCTGTATAAATTTTTCGTATGCGTACGGTCCTCGTGTCTTTATCGTTAGTACGATATCTTGCGCTATATCTTTACAATGTATCCTCCTCTGAAAAACAAATATAATATATAACAAAGAAAATCTTGAAATAAAGGAGAATATTATTTATACTTACTCTCCAACTCGGTAAGTTGACATCATCGTCATTGAAAACCTTCAGTTTAATTAAAACTGGTAACACTGCACACATTCGTATTTTAAAAATAATATTTTGGCAAAAAACATCAATTATATTACGATCGCGCATATCCATTATTAATGCTCTCCTTCAATCTTCTTGCGATGCTTCCCCACACACTGCTTCCAATACAATAAAATTATTTCTAAGGAGGGCGCTGCTCCTGCATTTAGTACTCCTAAAGCAAAAAATGATGACAGAGGGGAGAGAGTATAAATACATTTGACGAATGTTTTTTCTTTAGAAATACTAAATATAGGAGCAACTTCCACTTAGAAATAATTGTATTGTATTGGAAGCAGTGTGTGGGGAAGCATCGCAAGAAGATTGGAGGAGAGCGTTAATAACGGACGGAGAGCAGAAGATATAATTTTTAAAGAAAATCTTGAATTAAGGAGAATTTTATTTATACTTACTCTCCAACTCGGTTTGGGTTTGAGACCCACCGCTCGCGATATCGATCGATCAACTTTTTATGTATATTATATTTTTTTATTTTTTTGTTATAAGCATCCCGAGTTTTCCAAATCTGACACGGTGTTGAAAGTTCTTAATCACCCTCATCGTTGCTAAAGTAATCAAAAACTGCGCTATGCGCGAGCGAGTCTTCTCGCATCTTTTGTAGATGTCTAGACAATGTTTTGACATAATATATACACGCGCTGTAGCCCTCGTGTTTATTGCTCATAACGAGGGGTCAGATGCTTCTGCAAAAATGCTGAGACATAAGGCCGTGACAATCACCGTTGCTTTTTCTCTTGTATCGCTGCGTTATATGCGTGTAAAATGCAGGGGTGATGATGATCTCTCGCTGCCTTTAGAAACCAGTTATCATTCTACAGAGCAGCCGCGAACATGAAGGACATTTATACCCCATCGGTTTTACCAGACACATTCCTGTGTGAGGTGGTCGGTTCTTTCGGGTTTGATGAGGTGTACATTCGTACACCTCTAATTACAGAGGCGTATACGCAGCTGCGCGCTGCGTTAGAAAAATATTATATCGACGAGCAGCACGGTGTGATAGTGGCATCCTTCGTTATTAAGGTGGGGTTAGAGTGTGTTGTTCGGCTGAGCTCCCGCGTGTGTCGTGCCGTTGTTCAACAAACATCGTGTAATGGGTTAACGGGGGTGTGTGTTATCGACGAGGGCTTTGATGCAGTTGTGAAGGCGACACAAATTTATGAAATTACGCCGTCGTTTAAAACACCACCAGCCTTAGTAGTGGCTTGTATGGTACACGGTGTGGAGGAGGGGTGCATCGATGATTCACCCCTGAGCATGGATGCGTGATATTTCCTTGAGAACCGCTACTTTACAGCGACAGTTGTTAGTCGCGAGGGACAAGGCGCGGTCCATTTGACAGTTAGTGAAGATGTCGATGTGGCCCGCCATTTCGAAACCACCGATCACGCATCAACCAAGTAGGCCGCCTGGAGACACTTCTCCCTGTCAAAAGACTAGCCGAGTTGGAGCTCCAAAAAGACTTCTATATAACCGGTATCAAAATCGTACAAACGAAATGGGGCGCGCGTATTGTCGTGGACGTGGATAATGAATTTACGTGCTACCTATCAACGAGGTTCGTCAAGGCTTTCGAAGAAGCGGCCGAGCAATTTCAACAAATGTGCAAGGCCTCAAACAACAAAAATCTAATTATGCAGTATTACGGCACGAAGTTCAATAAGCTAGAATTTAAAGCTGTTAAGGAGTAATGATAAACAGGTATGTACTAAAAATCATGTATAAAGTACCTATGTTACGATACGTATATACGATATTCTCTCACGCCATATTTCTCTGTCTTCCATAGTTGAAACGTCGAAGAAGAAGAAGAAGAAGAAGAAGAAGAAGGTGCTAACGATTAAAATTCTAATATACATTACCACTTGATTGAATATCTTCAGGGAGATCAAGAAGTAGAAATGGATTTGGATTTGTAAGCGTAGAAGAGTTCATTAAATTATCCTTGCTGGCGCGTCTTTGCCGCGTCTGCGGGGAGGTAGAGATATGTAGAGAGTTTCTCTTAACATCAATATCATCAGCAGTACCGAAATTATCCATAATCAGTGTACGTCGTGTCGTTCCAACGAAACGTCGTAAAATATGCGCGGATGTACAACAACAACTAGGCAGAGTGTACCCCCTGGGTGTTAACAGACTTCGCTCACGGTTTGCTCATCAGAGAACTAATTATAAGACATCGTGATTATATAATTAAAAAAATAGCACTTTGTGTATAAAATTGTTATTAGTTTTGGAAATAAAGAAAACCTGATGTCGCTTATTAATAATTGTCTTAGGTGAAATGATTCTTTGACGAGAGATGAAAAAGAAAAACTCTCTCTCACTCTGTGCATGTTTGTCCTCATTCATCAGAGAGCTAACGATAAATCATCGCGATTTTGTAGCCCCTGAAGAAAAAAATAGATAACATAGATAGATAGATAACGACTTTATTTCCGTGTATGCCCTCACGGGTTTGTCGCTCAGCAGAGAACTAACGATAAGCCGACGCAATTATGTGGTCCATGAAGAAAAAAATGGTTTGAAATTATTGCGTTTAAGAAAAGTTTTTGATAATTCCATTTTTAACATCAGATTGTTCAACGGGTTGGGAAGAAAAATTATGCCATAATATTAGCTGATTGGAAAGTCAGAACGTTGAAATTCTGACTTTTTTATTCAACAAATACTTTGGTACAATTTTAAGTTAGGAATCTAATGTGAAAAAATAAATTGTCAAAAACTTTTCTTAAACGAAATAAGTTCGAAATTTACCAGTTTGTTCTACTATTTTTTCTTCGGAGGAAGATGAAAAGTAAAACCTTCTCTCTTCTCTCTCATTCGATGATACGAATAAACAAATGTTGACTCTAGAATCGAGGCTGGAAAAATAGAAAACGATGAAGAAAGACAAATTATTTTTAACCGTAAACACAAATTATGGAAAATGGTAGGTTTTGAAATTATTAAAGCTAAAAAAGCAAAACCTTTTCTCTCTCGCTCTCTCTCATTCGGCGATACGAAAAAACTCTCACTCTGTGCATGTTTGTCCTCGCTCATCAGAGAGCTTACGATAAGCCGATGCAATTATGTGGCCGATGAAGAAGAAGAAGAGGCTTGGAATTATTGCGTTTAAGTAAAAGTTTTTGATAATTTAATTTTTAACATTGGATTGTTTAACAGGCTGGGGAGAAATATTGTGTCAAAATATTAGTTGATTAGAAAGTCAGAACGTTGAAACTTTTTTATTCAACTATTGCTTTGGTACAATTTTTTCTCCGCGAGTCGTTAAGGTGTCTAATGTTAAGAAGTAAATTATGAAAAACTTTTCTTAAACGAAATAATTTCGAAACTTACCATTTTTTTTCTACATTTTTTCTTCGGAGGAAGCAGAGTGTGCATGGTATACAGTCTATAGCATGGCTTCCTCGAGAGAAAGAGACGCTTGGTACTCTCTCTCTTTCTCTCTGTCTCTCCCGCGGTTTCTCGGGTATAATATTTAAAAAAACGCACGTACTATGCTAAAAATAATAACATTAATAATATTCTGAAGTTAAAGACGGTGAGAAAGAAAAGTATGCGCCAATCTTGTTTGAAATAAAAAGAAGCAGGCGATAGCATGGTCTCTGTCTTAAGGTGTCTAATGTTAAAAAGTAAATTGTGAAAAACTTTTCTTAAACGAAATAATTTCGAAACTTATCTTTTTCGCTCTTACTAATAACTAACTAACTCTATCTCTTTCTCTCTTATGCACTACCTATAGTTCTCTCTCTCTCTCTCTCTTGAGCAGGGCGATCTGTATACTCTCTCTCTCTCTCTCTCTCTCTCTCTCGTATCTTTTTACAAAGCGCTATCGTGCGCTTTTTCATACATCACTGTTAGATGAAAAATCTTGACGATATTTATTCGGGTGTAAAAAAAATAAAAAGAAGCATGCTGTAGCACTGTCTCTGTGTTCCTAGAGAGGCCTCTATACACCTCAAATAATTTTTCGCTGTTTTTTGAAAAGCGCATTGAAGAACGAAAAAATTTCGATTCATTTCGGGCTACTATTAAAGAAATTATGAGCAAATGACGAAATATATATATGAACGAAAATTGATATTTATTTAAAGAATTTGAATATTTATTCAATAATGATCATTAAATAAGAGTAAAAGATCAGTGATGTATTCAATTTACCTTGACTTTCTTATATAAATTCCTCACCGAAGCTCAATTCGTAGTAAGTCATCGCGATTATGATAGCCTCGGAAGAGAAATGGTAGGTTTTGAAATTATTTCGTTTGACAAAAGTTTTTACAATTTATTTTTTAACATCAGATTGTTTAACGGGCCGGAGTGAAAAATTGTACTAAAATATTAGTTGAATAAAAAGTCAGAACGTTGAAATTATTTCGCTTAAGAAAAGTTTTCTATAAATAAAAATAATTTTTCTCTCGATAAGGATGAATCATTTTTTTTTTTAATAGAGTGCTATAACGTAAGACACTTTTTTGGTGTTGGATATTAAAAATTGTGCTAGGTGAAAATAATTTTTCAGAGCTCACTGTAGCGCTTTCTCTCACACACATGCAGAGGTTTCAAGGGCTGAACGTGCAATGTATACAGGCTATAGCATGCCTTCCTAAAGAGAAAGAGGGGCATGCTACTCTCTCTCTCTCATACACGGTTCCTCGGGTATAATAACATTAATAATATTCTGAAGTAAAAGACGGTAAAAAAAAGTGTGCGTGCTATGTTTTTTAAAATAAAACAAGCAGGCGATAGAATGGTCTCTGTCGTCCTAAGGAGACCTCTAGAGCTCTTTCTCTCTAATACATGCAACGCCTTTAAGAGATAGAGCGAGCGCGCTCATTCTGATCTAGAGTATAGACGAGATGGCGGTGAACGGTACGGGGAAGGGTACGCTGCGGGACGTATATGCCGCGCCGTCTTCGCAAGCTCGCCCCTCTGTCTCTTTCGCTCTTATGCATCGCCTATAGTTCGCTCTCTTGAGCAGAGCGAGCTGTATACTCTCTCTCGTATTATGTGCATGTAAAACGCTGAAATAAACTTTTATATGATTCAGAGATGTACCAGCTAAAATTTAAATTCGAAAAACGCCGCGCGCTCTTTTAGACATAAGACCATCGATGTATTTAAAATTTTACAGGTAGTAAATATTAGTTGAATAAAAGGTCAGAGCGTTGAAATTATTTCGGCTTAAGAAAAGTTCCTATAAATATTTTTGCCTTGATAAGGGCGAATCGTTTTTAAATAAAGAGTGATAACGTAAGAAAAATAAAATAAAAGAAATCGACTGTAGCCACACCCTCACCCTTACAGAAAATTTCCTTTTGTGTAATCATCTCGCACAGATTGTTGAAATTATTTCGCTGCTGGAAAGTTTTTCTGACAATTTAATTTTAAACGCCGAGCTGTTTAACGGGCCAAGGAGAACATTTGTTAACTACTGGCGATTAAAATTTTAACGATGTTGACTGAACAATTTTAGACTTTTCAAATTATAGCGTTGAAGGAAAATTTTATATCATTCGAAAATGGAAGAAGCGGCCTGTAGCACTGAAAATCGAATCGAGTTTGGAAAAAAATAGAAAACAATAAAGAAAGAAATTTTTTATTATCGTTAAAAGTAAAATTATGAAAAAATATAAAAACTGTCTTATGGTAAAGGAAGCTCTCTCTCTCTTTCTCTCTCTCTCTCTCTCTCTCTCTCTCTCTCTCTCTCTCTCTCTCTCTCTCTATCTATCTATCTATCTATCTTTCTCGATAGACAGCTATAGCTCTTTCTCTCTCTTGCGCATACAGCGATTTAAAAAGGCAGAGAGCACATGGTCTCTGATTCAAAGTATAGACGAGGTGTTGGTGAACGGTAAGAGGGGTATGCTACAGACCATATATGCCATTAGCGGGCTCTCCTCTTTGTGCGGATCTTCGTGAACACACTCGATCTCTCTCTCTCTCTCTCTCTTACGCGGGACCTATGGACCTACAGCTGCTGTGTTCTATATGCTATTAACGGTGTCCCCTCTTTGTGCGGCTGTTCGTATAGAGTGCTCTTTCTTACAAGGGGAATATCAGACGGGCGGGTTTTAGTTTTTTATATTTATACCCGGTGAGGGTGACCACCCACATATTCATTTGCCAATGTAGTAGCGCGCAACTCTTAAGAATTTTTGAAAAAATCCACATTGAAAATTGCCTATCCGTGGAAAAGGAGCTCGCGCTTAATACTTATCGCTCTTTTAACATAGTAAGTTATCGGCAGGCTCTCGGGGTTGGCACGCTCTGAAAAATAAAAAATTGTGGCAATGTAAGCAGCGCTCCACCATACCGACATGCTCCGAAAAAAAATTACGAAAATAAAAAGAGAATAAAAAGCAGCCTGTAGCAGGCGTTCTATCTTTCTAGAGAGGCTACTATAGCTCTTTCTCGCTCGTATACACACAGCTGATTAAAAAACAGAGAACGCACGACCATTGCTTTAAAGCGTAGGCGCGGTGGTGGCGAAAGGGAGAGGGGCGCACTACAGGCCGCGCGTGCTATTCACGGCATCTCCTCTTTGTGCGGCTGTTCGTTAGCTCGCTCGCTTTCTCTCTCTCTCTCGCACGTGCTCTACGACTCTACAGCTGATCATATACCCTATTAACGGCGTCTCCTCTTTGTGCGGCTGTTCGTACAGATACCTGTATGCTCTCTCTTGCACCTACAGTAATTTCTATAACTCTTTCTCTCTCGTTTTTTCACGTTAATTCAAATAAATCACCATACTATATGCAGCCACTATTGCTCACTGTTTTGTACATTGTATAATCGATGTACTTGAGAGTTTGGGTTCAAAATTTTGGGGTTTCCGAAAGGTCGACCCTTCATTGAAACATTTAACTTTAATAATACACGCGTCCTAGTGTATAATAGTATAACAATACCACGTTTCGCGTAAACGATTTTTCTTGTTTATAAAGTCTAGACAGTGTTTTGTTAGCAGCTATAATATAGGCACGTTCCGTCGTCGCATGATCTATCTGTCTCTGTGTCGCTATTTTTCTCATACCAATGCGTCATATGCACGTGCAAAAACGCTGAGGTAAGCTTCGGGATGATTCTGAGTTGCACCGCAGGCTGGTAGCAGGGTGTTCACGGCTCTCAACGGTCGTTAGAATTCAGTCATTCTTCGCGTAGCATGTCCCGCAGAGTGGGGGGCTGGAATGGGCCAAGGAGTGGGTGGCGCCATAGTGCTCACACACGGTAAAATATATATATATCGAGTACAAACAGGTATATATATATAATACTCTGCAGGCCGCGGTCGACCCGCAGAGTAGGGATAGCAATGGGTCCAGGAGTGGGTGTCGCCATAGTGCTCACACACGGTAAAATATATATATATCGAGTACAGATAGGTATATAGATATAATACTCTGCGGGCCGCGGTCGACCCGCAGAGTAGGGGTAGCAGTGGGTCCAGGAGTGGGTGTCGCCATAGTGCTCACACACGGTAAAATATATATATATATCGGGCAGAAACAGGCATATATATATACTACCCTGCGGGCCGTACTCGGCGACCACGGGGTGGGGATACGCGTGCTCGCGATCGCTACAAGAGTCTTCCACGTACATTTAAATGCATAGCGATCTTTGGTGCAGAGGCAACGACTCAGACTGGTAGTCCGAGGGTCGACGGTTCGAGTCTCACCGCCGGCATCGAATTTTTTTAATTATAAAATTCACATTTATAAACACACACACACACACACACACATATATATATATATAAAAGAAAAATGGCGGAAACAAAAGCAGCGTGCCACTATACCGACACGCTCCGGAAAAATAAAAATATCGAAAATAAAAACAGCGCTCCGCTATACCGACACGCTCAGAAAAATTATATATATATATAAAGGCGTGCGCACTATAGCGACTCGACCCATCCCCCCTTCTCCCCCCGCGCCTCTTCACCCCCGCACCCACGACCGACCGAGCCACGGACTCGGCGGCCGCGGAGTGGGGGAAAAGGAGTGGGGATAGGAGTGGGGATAGGAGTGGGGGTGGCCATAGTGCGCACCCTACTACTTATATGAGTATATACAATGATTTTTACTCGGGAGCCTTCTTTCGTTTTTTCACACCGGTACGTCGTGGTGCGCTCCCGGCAAGAGAATGGAGCAGTTTATTAATTTTACCGGCTTTATACCCCGAGCCCTTCATAAGCGTATTAATTTTTTCTTCAGCCTTACGCTTCAGATTCTCCCCTGATTCGCGCAGGCGTGTTTTGAATGCTTCTCGCGGGTGAATACCGGAATCCATGATATCGGTAGCCACGTTGATACCCGAGCGAAGCGCCTCTTTACCAACCGCCCGAGCGCCATGTTTCAAGAGAGGTATTATTCGTCGGAAGAGACCTCCGAGGAAGCTCCCAATACCGTGACCTCTTTGATTTGGCGAGCCTATATACACATGACTGATACCACCATAACCGGTTCGACCACCGCCCGTTTGCATATCAAAGTATTCGTCATAGTAAGCCATTTTAGATTGGTTCAGGTTAATCTGTACGTTTGAACTGTAGCGTCACCGTCAACGTCCCGTACTCGAATGGCTTGCCAAACTCATCCCTTACCTCATCCCACATCTCCGGTGATATAGGACTCGCAGATATCCGTATAAACGTACATCATATTTGGGGTCCCACGGGCTAGATTGGCAGGTCTCTGAGCAGTGTACTCACTCTGAACTACCACATCCTTGGCCTCGGTGAATCCTAAAATCTTGTTCAATATGTCGGAGAAGTAGAACGAGTGTTCCACGTTCTTACACGATCCACAGATACGTGTGACCGTCACATATCCATTACGGCCATGCTTAAATTTCAAATGACCCGCAACACACGATATCTCGTTAATAGCCTCGAGTAATGTCTCTATGCTGAGGTATACACCTGGAGGCACCCAAACACGGTCTTCCTTAAAGTCGGCGGTTGTCATACTACCGGGTGCTACTGTGTTTGTTATGACATTCATAAAGTTCCGCTCGCCCTCGGGCGGCACATGCAAAATTGTCGTGGGTATGTGTATTTCAGCTAGAGAAACAGCCCAGCTACCGTGAAGAGACATACATTGGGGTAAATGCGTGGTATACCTTGTTGTCACATTATCAGGATAATAATTCATACTACTATTACTGGGTAAAACCATGTAAAATTCCTCCTTCATTTTGCCGAGTGTTGCTTAGACGCCTTCGTATGCACTCTCGATAACTCAGCCTCATAAAATATGCCGTCGATATCCTCGTCGTGGAGATCACGCAGGGTGTATGTCACCGGGCAAATGCTGTGCGATACACGTATGATCTTAAATAACTCGTTGCTCCATCTACCCTCGTAACCTTTTGCGAAGGCTGCCTTCGCGCTACTGATGCGCACGATGTCGCCCACACTGTATTTAGGAGAGCAGTTTTTCGTTCTTCTGTACCGCTGTATTAGGTTATTCCGGGTCTTAGCCGCTGTAGCGTGTGTCACCGTGACAGGAGCCATTTTTATACCGCTATGCGTGGTGTGATTGTACGCCGAAACGATGTTCTGCAGAACGTCTAGGTAACGTTTTTTTCTAGAATACGTCAAATATCAGCACATTCTTTCTTTCAGTGTTCTATTGAATCTCTCGGCAATAGCCGCTTTTATATCAGGGTTTCTCGCAACACGGAACTGTATGTTCTTTTTCTTTAAGAGAGCCTGGAATGCAGTACCGGTAAATTCTTTACCTCTGTCCGTCTACAGGTAAACGGGTAGTCGAACGTTACTATTTTTTTTAGATAAAATGAGATCAAACGCATTAGCCACAGATGCAGCAGACTTGTCACGTAAAGGCTGAACCCATGCAAATTTACTAAGAACGTCTATAACGACTAAGAGATAAACATAACCATCATTATAATCTTTAATTGAGCGAAGATCCACGAGATCAGCCTCCCAGAAGTCATCAATGTTTCGGACATTATAAAAACGACGCGGATAATGACGCCGCAGGGGTCTGTGCTTTGTATAAGTATCCTGCGTTTCAAGCCACTGTATCGTCTTCACACGGGAGATTTTTTTCTGGCGCGCCAGGCGTAACAATTTGGTAGCACCTGAAAACGATGCTTCATGGGCGGGGTTAAAGTACACGTTTTCTAAGATTTTCATGATTATAATTTCAGGTTAGCCCAAGTTACACGTCTTTTCTTATTATGATAGCCACCACCTTTCTGCTTATCTCCCTGTGTTTGCCATGCTGGTGATCTGCTCTCAGGACCGCTGAAAAACGCTAACTGGTCCGTATCGGGCGACCCCTCGCTGCTTGTGCTACTATCACCATACTGCGAATGACGCCGTGGTGTATTAGCTCTAGACTCCGCCCACAACTCCTCGTTACCAATAAATTCCCGAGGTGCCTTGATCGTTCGGAGAACTTTGGCAAAGGCACCGCGTCCGGCCGGATTAGGTATTTTCCTAGTCCTCATAGCATCGTTCACGAGATCAACAATATTTGAATCCTTTATTGGTTTCCCGCTGACCGACACGACACCGTCAGAATCCCAAGAAAAATTAGATCGCGGAGCCCTACGCAAACGGCGAAGCAGCAGTCTCGCTTTCGGGCGAAATTTAGCTGGTACGCTCTCAATTATGACGGTGTCATTCACGCCGTCACTGGTTTCGTCTTCTTCTCTTTTTCTATTATAGGCAGCCTCTACATTGTGTTTATTCTTCATAAGGTCTCGGTACTGCTGAGCTCTCTCATCATCGATGAAGTGGAGATAACGCTGTAGTACAGTCAAGTACGCCGCCCACTTTTCTCGCTCATCCTTGTATGTGCAGGAATGCAAAATTTCATTCATTTCCGTGTCTAATCGAGCCAGCGTAGTGTCAATACCCCGCACTGGCTGTCCTTGAGACGCATCCACGTTAAAAACAGGCTGCGTATGACTTTGTGTGTTCAGGCGCGTTAGATGCTCCTCCGGCACGAGTACCATTTTTCTTGCGTGCTCCATTATCCACGACCGCTGATCAAGCTTGATAGAACAGTACCTAGTATTGATGCTAATAAGATAGGTAGAAATCCACCGCTTCGAACAACAAACCGTTTTTTACTATTCCAACAGCCTTTTTTTGAGGCTAAACGCCGGAGAGCCGGTGCGTGCCGGCGTAATTTTTTTCTCTGGTCGGGCTTCAGTGGTACATTACCGCAGAGAACGTTCAACGCACACTCACAAATACAGCGGATAATGCTCGGATCCGCTTTGCGCAAAACAGCCTTGCGCTGCTCCTTATTCAGGTGTTGAAGAGCACGCAATATCGCAACGTGTTTTTTGCAGAGCGGTGAACCACCCTGCGCCATTACGTCTGATGAACTGCCGACCGTCCTGATGGATCGCTCCTTTTTAAACCCTTTGCACGACGTGTCTTTGGGGATGTGGTCCCCCTAAGAATGTACCACACACACTGACAAACGGAGTGACTAGCACTTATTAGTTTTTTGTGCGTGTCAGATGTATTACGCGCTGTGTTGGGTTGTTGAAATACACTCAATATAGCTATACATTTTTCGTGACACGACGATGCTTTAGGCGCCATTACATGCGCTGAACTGGTAATTCGCATGTGTCGGAATTGCCTTTTAACTTTTTCCATGGTATGTACACAAAATGATGGGTGTCATCGGGGAAAATACAAGTACGGTATCTACAGTTATCAGGCGTTGATTGTTTCAAATCGAGTAACAAATAACCATGCGGTTTGGATGTTGCATCGTGATAGGCCTCTTGTAGAAATCGCGGGTTTTCCGGATATACCTGGTGCGCGAAATGTTGGATTTGAGCACGATCACGAGGATTTTTGAAAATTACGATATAATTGGCATTCAATGAAATATTGCGCTGACCGTGTCCTTGATGGAACAAGTTTTGGGTAATAAAAATAACACTCAGGTTTTTATGATGACTACCTTTGGTGAAAAGATCTACAACGCTGTTGTTCGACGCCTCGCGCATCAAATCGTCGATTATTATGAGTTTTGCACGAAGATCGTTCGCGTAATCGGCACTCTGAGGCAGGCCTTCATTAAAATATTTTGATGCGCCATACTCTTTGTATGCTGGTTGCCACTCGGAATAATAGAAAATAATTCTCTCGAATGGCTCACTGTTCATTCGCGATATAAACTTCAAAAACTTTTTTACAAAGTACGTTTTACCACAGCTCGTGGGGCCACATATCATCGAGGTCCAGGGATGCTTCCACCGCGTATCCATTTCTACGAATGAGTGTATTTTCTATACAACAGTATATATATAAAGTATTCAGATATTCGGTATATGTATAAATGGTTGCGCGAGGACCTGGTTGAGCGAGTCCAGGAAGGAAAAACGCGCTTCGTCACTTCTACTTCCACCGAGCTGAGCTTGAACTAATTAGAGCGAAGAATCGAGCCGGGTTCAACGATTTCTGAATCGCTTTATTGTTTGAGCGGGTCTAGAAATTTTACTGAATACAAGCCGAGTCGACACAATGCCTATAAGCCGTCAAGAGCGTACCGGGAGAATTGCGAAGGTCAGAAAATACACGTTTGATATAAAGATAGAGGTGAACAAAACTTTGATAACGCGTGGTCGCTTGTAGAGCTAACACGAGAATGGCCGAGAAACCGGTTCCGGTCGAGCACGAGGCCCGTGCCCTCGAGCGTAGTAGAGGGGGGAGCGTCGCTAGTATCGAGCGATGATCACGCCTCTCGTCATCGCTGCGACGCTTGAGCGGCAAATTCAAATTATTTCGGTCTCGCCGAAACATCCTCCCCCCCGCCAGGCAGAATGGCTGGCACGAGCAGTCTGCAGCCCCCCAGAAAGAGCATCATCGCGGTCCGAGCATATTGGCAGAAGTATGAGCTTGGCGAGTGGTCGGACGAGCGTAGTGGTGGCGGTTTTGATGGTGGCGACTCTGGCCAGGCCGTCCTGACCGGGGTGGAGAGCCGTAACTCGAGTCAGTGGCCACTGGTCGGAGGAGTTCGCTCGTCGCCGAGGAGGACGATCGATCCCACCTGTACGTCATGAGAAGGTCGTTGCCACTTCGAGATGACCTGGAGCTGCTGCAAGTAGCCGGTCGACCACCGGCGCCAAAATGACTGGAGCTTTTGCTGAAGTAGTTGCCACCGAGCTGAGCGACAAATCGACTGGTGGTGCATCGAAGGTTCCGGAATGGCCGTTAAGGGGCCACCTACGAGAAAATGACCCGGAGTAAGCACCCCCAGATCGTCAGGGTCATCGGAGAGTAGCTCCAAGGGTGGAGAGTTGAGCACGGCCTCGATCTGCGTGAGCAGCGTGGAGAGCTCCTCGTAAGTGAGTAAATCGTCACCAATGGTCCGAGCCAGATGGTGTTTAACTGAGCGTACGGCAGCCTCCCATTTCCCGCCAAAATGGGGCGCCCCAGGAGGGTTGAATGACCATCGGGTTTCATCCTCGAGCAATACCTTGGCGAGCTGGTGCGACTCTTTAGAGGCAGAGGAGAAGAGCGTTTTCAAGAGTCGGTCCGCGCCTTGGAAGGTGGTACCACAATCCGAGTAGAGATGGCGACGCATCCCGCGGCGGGACACGAATCGCCGATAGGCCCCCAAGAACCCGTCTGCAGAGTAGTCGGAGACGACTTCGAGATGGACGGCGGATGTGACCATGCAGACGAAGATGGTGAGCCAACCCTTGACTGATCGATGGCCACGCCCCTTCCAAGTACGTAATGAAACCGGTCCCGCGTAGTCAACTCCGGTGTGGAGAAACGGTCCCGTACAGCACGGTGGCGAGAGCAGATCACACAGCGCAGGACAAATGAGCGGACTGGAGCTCTGCCACCTAACACCCAGTACTCCTGTCGAAGTCGAGCAAGAGTGAGTTGATTTCCTCCGTGCAGGGTACGAATGTGAGCGTCACGGATTACCAGCTGGGTCAGAGCTGACGTACGAGGAAGAATGGCAGGGTGTTTCTGCTCGAAACCAATAGGAGCGCGAGAGAGACGCCCGCCCACTCGGAGAACCCCTTGGTGGTCGAGGAAGGGAGTGAGCCGGATGAGGGGATGTCCAGAACGCAAGGATTCCCCACGAGCTAAAAGAGCTAATTCAGGTGCGAAGTGAGCGGACTGGGCAGCTTTGACCCAAAAAAGATGTGCCATGGCGAGGTCCCCAGGCGACAGCGCAGAGGAGAGCGAGGAGCAGGTCCTGCGGCGGAATAGCGCCACCGCGCGCTGGCACACCGCCGTGATACGAAGTAAACGAGTGAGCGAGGAGAAACGGTGCACAATATCCCACTCCACTGGCGTCTTCGCGAGGAGTGAGAAGACTGAGCCGGGCTTTTCCTCGAGACGGGCAGATGGAGCCGGCGGAACTTCTAAAGAGGGCCAGCCACTTGAGTCGTGCGGAAGCCACGACGGTCCATGCCACCACAACGGGTGACGTGAGAGTTGAGCAACAGATATGCCCCGGGATGCGAAGTCTGCCGGATTCTCCGGTCCAGGCACGAGCCTCCAAGTAGCGGGGAGCTCCTGAATTAGCTGAACCCGGTTGCGAACATACTCCTTCCATCGTGACGGGTGGGAATTTACCCACGCAAGAGTCACAGCTGAGTCGGTCCATAAGACGGTGGGAGCAGAGGAGAGTTGAAACTGGCGTTGAACGTACTGAACGAGACGGACCATGAGCACGGCAGCAGAGAGCTCTAACCGAGGAATCGTCAGCCTTTTCAATGGAGCCACGCGGGTCTTTGAGCACACGAAGGTAACAAGAGGTGTCGAGCCAGGGGTAGTAATCTTGAAGAATACCATTGCTGCCATTGCAACTTGGGACGCATCCGCGAACCCATGAATCTCAATAGTTGAATTTGAGAGCAGTCCGAGCCACCGAGGGATGCGAATGGAGTCCAAATTGCGAAGGTCGGAGCGAAACTGGTCCCATCGGTGTGAAACGGGAGACGACAATTCGTCGTCCCATCCGAGCTTATCAACCCATAGGTCCTGCAACAGTACCTTACCTCGGATTACTACCGGGGAAAGGAAGCCGAGCGGGTCATAAGTTTGAGCCAGTTCAGAAAGGATGATGCGTTTAGTGATAGGAGAGCGAAAAGTGGACTGTAAAGAGAATGAGAATGAGTCGGGCTCGGGATTCCACAAGAGGCCGAGGATCTTGGTCTCCATGACATCCAAGGCGCGAGAGGTCGTGGCCGAGGCAGTGAGCTGGAGTGAATGGAGAAATGGAGGATAGTTCGTATGCCACTTTGAGAGGGGAAATCCTCCAGCAGAGCATAGATCCCGGACCTGACATCCGACGTCGGCGAGCTGATCAGTGGTATCCGAGCCGCCACAAATATCGTCGACGTAACGGCCGTGACGCATGGGCGCCACCGCCAGCGGGTAACGCGAGCCTTCATCCTCGATGAGCTGTAAGAGTGTACGCCCGGCGAGAAAAGGAGCAGGCTTCATTCCGTAAGTGACGGTGGTCAACTGAAATGTCGCGGGAGAACCGTCTTGAGCACTCCAGAGAATCTGTTGAAACGGCCAATCACCCTCGTGAATCCGAATCTGTCGGAACATTTTGGCGATATCTGCCATAAAAACAAATCGGTGCCGACGCACCCAGAGCAGGACATCAGATATATCGGACTGGAGTTTGGCCCCGGTGTGGAGCAGGTCATTGATCGAATAGCCGGAGCTGGTCGCCGCCGAACCGTTGAATACCACGCGCAGCTTGGTAGTTTGGCTGGACTCCTTTAACACGCCATGATGCGGGAGGAAGTATGAATGGTGCGAGCCGTACTCAAAGGCCTGCTGCCGGGCACCCGCGACCCTCGACCCTCCTGGAGACAAGTCTCCATGTGCCAAGGGCATCGCCGGAGCCGGACAGAGCCGCGCTGGATAAGGAGCTACCTTCTTCATGTGTCCGAGCACTTCGTATTCCTCCAAGAAGTCTGAATAGAGTTGGTTAAGATGCGGGTTCCGCTGCAGCCGAGCGCGAAGGCGAGAAAAACAGGCGAATGCTGCCCGCTGAGAGTCGCCAAGAGCAGCTGAAGAAGACGAGAAGGGGAGCCGTACGATGTATCTCCCCGAGCTGTCTCTACGGTGGGTCTCCCGGAAGTGCCGCTCACGGGCGAGGTTGTCCGGGGAGAGCCGAGCGTCTGGTGAGCTCGGAACCTCCTCTTGAATCCAGAACTGGCTGAGCATCGAGCGGCGCTGGTCATCAGAAACCCTGACATGCAAGGCGCGGGCGTCGGTCGGAGGAGATGGTCCAATCGGCCCGAACACGAGCCACCCGAGCTGAGTGCGCTGTGCGACTGGTAGAGATGGTCCAGCTTGAATCACTTCAGCGAGCAGTATTTGGCCGAAAGCGTCAGCACCGATCAAAATGTCCACTGGAGCTGGGGTACGAAATCCTTGATCTGCGAGGGGCAAATTGGCCAAATGTGGCCAGCTGCGATCTTCGGCCGAGAAGGATGGAAGCGCCGCCATGAGCCGGTCAAGAATGTGAGCTGTTACAACAAATTGGAATGACGAGTGCGCCGACTGTATGATGAGTTGAGCCGAGCCAGTAGTGGTCCCGAAGGACGAGTCTCCGACCCCGGAGAGCTGTACGGAAGACCTGAGCTTGGACAAGTGAAGTTGCCTTACCAAAGCCGAAGACACTAATGAGATCTCTGAGCCATGGTTCATAATGAGCCGGACGGGATGGGTCTTACCGTGACCTAACGCAAGCCGAGCAGCGCAGGTCGCGAGCAGGACCCCGTGATGAGCACGAGGCGGAGCGTTGTGACCCCCTTCGCTTCATAGTGGAGCAGCGCCTTCAGAGCTAGAACGAGCAATGCTGACATCGCTCGCCGGCGACGGCACACGAGGTGGTTCCGGTTCCTTCACCTCCTCCGGTGGGCAGGCTGGAGGAACCCGAGTAGAGGCGGAGATGGTCGAGGGGCGAGCCTCCTTCATCGCAGCGTGCAGTAGCGTATGATGCCGCTTGTGACACAGTTGGCACGTGCGTGTAGTCTGGCAGACTCGAATGCTGTGCTTCCCCAAGCAATTAAAACAAAGGTAGAGCCGGTCCACCGTGGCCTTCCTTCCGTCCGCCGACTGATACCCGAAGGCGACACACAACGAGATGTAATGATCCCCCTCACAAAAGGAACAGGGATACCGATCTGCGGAAGGCCAGGCTCTCTCCCGATCAGACGGAGGCACAGCGGCGGCGGTCAGGTTCACTCTTGCAGTCGAGCGGGGCAGCGAGCGGGTACGGTGAGCAGGTCCGGGGCCAGGCGCCACAGCAGCATTGAAAGCGAGGCTCTCGAGAGCTCGAGCACGTCCTTGGATGAAATCCTGGAGCTGGGCAAACGTCGGAAGCTCCGACGAGTCGCCAAGTTTGTTCTCCCATGCCTCTCGGAACCGGGGACTAAGGCGCCGGACGAGCAGATGAACAATCACCGGGTCCCAGGCACGGGAATTGAATCCGAGGGCGTCCAGGGCACCCAAGGACTCAGCGGTAGTTGATATCAGGCGATGCAGCTCGCTTGCAGTAGGAGATGTCATCGGAGCAGAGCAAAGGAGACGGTCTAGGTGAGCCGTCGCTAGCAGCCGCGGGTTTTCGTACCGAGCCACGAGCATTCCCCAGGCAGTGTCGAAAGAATCATCGGAGACGGGCACGTTGGAGACAAGGCGCGAGGCCTCGTCGTGGAGACTCGTACGCAAATAGTGCATCCGCTCCACGTTGGAAACGTCCGAGTTGTCGATGACCAGAGAAGGGAAGACTTCGCGCAACGACCTCCACTCGATATATGAGCCGTCAAACCTGGGAAGGGTGATCTCAGGTAGAGCTCTTCGAGAAGCACGGACGGTGGTAGCCCCTGCGAGCGAAGGGTGCCGCGTGCTTGACAACGCAGCTGTGCCACCAGCCGTCTCGATCACCGTCATCAGCTTATCGCGAGCCGCCACGTAGTCTTCGAGCGCTCCGTCGAACCGCTTCTCCGTGAAGTAAGCGTGCGAGGTGAGGTTCTCGTATTTCCCTCCCGCCGAGATAATCTTCTCATGCGCGGACTCAAACTTCTCCCAATAACCCTCGAGCATCTGAAGACGAGCCTCCAGAGCAGAGCAACTATGTGCCGAGGGTGCCTTGACATCCTGCACATAGTTCAGCGTTGAACGAATAAAGTCCGCACGCGAGAGCTGCAGCGAAATAGTTGCCTCGAGCTGACTCATGTTCGACGCACGTAGAGACACACACTAGCACACGAGCTGTCACGACAAAGTCTCCCCACCCCGCGGTTCAAGATGGCGCGAACTGAGAAACACGGTTCTCGTCGAGTAGCGCACACCGTACCCGGTCGTAGCAGTCTCTCTCTCCCCACCGCGAACGGATGCGCAAAAGAGTGAGAGAGATCGAGCGAGAGCCGGCCAAGATGGCGGGCACTGCCGAGCACCGACCACGTCGTGTACGAGCTATGCGCTGCACTGCCGCGCTCCCCACTACGAGCCGTACAAGATGGCGCACACTGAGCGGAACGCGTAACTTCGAGCAGAACACCACACGAAGCACTCACGGCAGTATATCCCCACCACGAGCTGTCCAAGATGGCGCACACTGAGCGGACCGAGTAACGTCGAGCAAAACACAGCACGTGGTCTCACAGCACCGTCGCGCCCCACCACGAATCGTCCAAGATGGCGCACACTGAGCGGGACGGTTAACGTCGAGCGTGACACACAGCGCGGATAGAGCGACAATGAGAGAGCGAGAGCGCGCACTAGCGTGACGTCACACTCGCGAACGACCGTTAGGCGGTTGACCGTTTACCCGCACTACACAATATCCTTCCTTTATCCGCGGATCCGGCTCGAAGGACCAAAAATGGTTGCGCGAGGACCTGATTGAGCGGGTCCAGGAAGGAAAAACGCACTTCGTCACGTCTACTTCCACCGAGCTGAGCTTGAACTAATTAGAGCGAAGAATCGAGCCGGGTTCAACGATTTCTGAATCGCTTTATTGTTTGAGCGGGTCTAGAAATTTTACTGAATACAAGCCGAGTCGACACAATGCCTATAAGCCGTCAAGAGCGTACCGGGAGAATTGCGAGGGT